>JAJHSJ010000004.1:84273054-84831904 GCA_021015155.1 Magnolia officinalis
ACCTTAAAAAGTGTTCGCTCATGTCCACTCAAGTTATATTGTTAGGGTTTATAGTGTCAGCAGAAGGGATGCGTGTAGACCCAGAGAAAGTCAAGGCCATAGTTGATTGGCTGAACCGAGGAACATCCATGAAGTGCGAAGCTTCCAAGGCTTAGCCACATTCTATCGTCGGTTCATTAGGAGTTTTAGCACAATTATGGCTCCCATCACAGAGTGTATGAAGAAGGGAGAATTCGTGTGGTCGAAAGCCACAGGTAAGCTTTCAAAGAAATTAAGGGCAAGATGGTCGAAGCTCCCGTAATGCTTCTTCCTGACTTTTCTAAAGTCTTTGAAGTCACGTGTGATGCATCTGGTGTTGGTATGGGTGGAGTCTTAAGTCAAGAGGGTTATCATGTTGCCTATTTCAGTGAAAAATTGAATGAGGCAAAACAAAAATGCTCTACCTATGATAAGGAATTATATGTGGTAGTGCAGTCTTTGAGACATTAGCGCCACTACCTCCTACCGCAGGAATTTGTCTTATTCTCTAATCATGAGCCCTTACATTATCTTCACTCCCAGAAGAAACTTAACCCAATGCATGCTAAGTGGGTTGTGTTCCTTCAAGAGTATTCGTTTGTCTTAAAACACAATGTCAGAGTAGAGAATAAACCAACTGATACCCTTAGCCGTAAAGTGGCATTGCTCAATTATTTGAGTGTAGGAGTTGTCAGGTTTGAGCAACTGAGAGACGAGTACCCCACATGTCCAGATATTGGGGGTACCTATACGTCACTCTTGAGTGATCAGCAAAGTGCGGGGGATTTCGTGTTGAGAGATGAATTCCTTTTTAAAGGAAATCATTTGTGCATTCTCCGTATGTCCCTCCGTGAATTCCTCATCTGAGAGCTTCATTCGGAAGAGATAGCCGGCCACTTTGGTTGTGATAAGACTATTGCCCTTGTAGAGGATCGTTTCTACTGGCCAAGTCTCAAGCGAGATGTCGCCAAAATTTTAGGGCAATGTAGAACGTGTCAGATGGTGAAGCAGTAAAAGAAAAATTCCGGATTATATAAGTCATTACCTGTGCCACATACTGATTGGCAAGACGTTAGCATGGATTTCGTGCTTGGGCTTCCCAAGACGATTAAAAAGCCCAATTCCATTTTTGTTGTTGTAAAACGCTTCTCTAAGATGGCGCATTTCATCCCATGTTCTAAAACTTCGGATGTGTCTAATATTGCTAAGGTCTTTTTTTATGGTGTGGTCCGTCTCAATGGTTCACCTAAGACCATAGTGTCTGACCGTGATGTCAGATTTACCGGCTATTTTTGGAAGACACTGGCACATGATGGGAACACGTTTGCAGTTTTGTACTGCATACCACCCCCAAACTAAGGCTGTTAATCGCAGCCTTGGAAACCTCTTATGATGTTTAGTGGGTGAACATGTGAAAACTTGGGATTTGATTCTACCTATGGCCGAGTTCGCCTACAACAGTTCGGTCAATAAATCTACAAGGTTAAGTCCATTTGAAATTGTTAGTGGGTACAAACCTCGGATGCCCATAGACTTGTTACCCATGTCAGTTACCCAAAGATCTTCTGAGTCAGCCGATGCATTTGCATGACACATTCATGACTTGCATGCACATGTTAGACAATGAATAAATGCAAGTAATGATAATTATAAATGTTCAGCTGACCAACATCGTAGGTGAACAAAATTTAATGAAGGGGATTATGTAATGGTTAGAATTAGACCAAAGCGGTTTCTTCCGGGTTCCGCTAAGAAATTACAAGCTTGCAGTACTGGACCATTCAAAGTATTGCGTAAAATTGGGTCTAATGCGTACAGAGTAGACCTTCCACCTGAAATGGGAAAAAATTCGACGATCAATGTGGACGATCTAATCCTCTGTCCTAACCCTTCCATTGTTTCTTCTTCCCACCCTTGGCCACTTTCCGACTTTACTTCTCAACCCACTTAACCATCAATTGATCATAAGGAAGAGATTGAAGGGATAACGGATGAGGAGATTGTTTTCACACTAGATGGAGGCTTCCAAAGGTACCTTGTCAAATGGAAGAACAAGCCACCATCCGATTCCACGTGGCTTAAAGAAGCGGAACTGCATCGGATTGATCCAAACCTTCTCGAGACGCACAAAAGTTTTAACTCTTTGGAGTCGAGTTCTTCTCACCGAGGAGAGTTGATGAGGACATCAGACCCTTCAAAGTTTACCAAAGATGAAGGCAGCCGACGAATACATCTTTATGGCTCGATGATGGTTCGTGGCACAACTGAGAATTTTAAAGACCTTACGCATCCCTGGATTAAGTGAAGGCCCCACATTAGGAGGACACACGTGTAGGATGAGTTAGAAGACAGATCTGTTAAGCGGGATTTTTTTTTTTTTAAAGTTTTGTTTTGCGCGTTCTTTCTTTTGTTATAGGGGTAGTTTAGTCATTTTCTTTTAAATTCGAATTTTATAAATAAGATGTTTTCTACCCTAAACCCGATGATGTTTTTTTAATGAAAGCTTGGTACCTCCTTCCCCTTTCTCTCTGTAGTAATTCCTTTTTTTCCCCTAATCTCTTCTCTTCTTCTAAATTTTATTTCTAGCCCTCCAACCTTCTTCTTCTCTTTTTATGTCTAGTATTCTTTGATTGTTATTGACACTGAAAATATGAGAATTGATCTCAACCCTCTCTCTGATTTTCCAGTCGTCCCTATTCCAGAAATCATTTGATTTCCTAGACTAGAGAAGCTGCATCGATTGTTGGATTGAAACCATGCAAGAGCGGGAGGTCTCATCCCTCGCTGAATCCAATCCACGCATGATTTGAATACGGTACCACGAAATTATGATGATGGTCTGCAATCATTGCATGTTTCCTTTGTTATCATATTTACTATGATGTGGAATATTGAATATTTCAATTGATTTGCTTAGTTTATTTCGCTGGATAATTTATGTGCTCACACATGCATTCTAGTTTAGACCGTCCTACATCACCACCCCCATGCCAAGCCAAAAACAAGCCATCAATGGACCCTGGCAACACCAAATGAATGTGAAAAAGGTCAAAGAACCTCTCCCAAACTGATCTCGTGAATGCGCAATGGATAAACAAGTGATTTACAGATTCCACATCACACATGCACATAGGGCACGCGTTAAAGATGATCAACAACCACGTCTAGAGATTGTCAATAGTAAGGACTCTGGTCCTTCCCATAACCAGGCAAGCGCACAAATTTCTGTGGAGCTCCATAATGCCAAACATGAGTTATACAGCTCAACCACGCATCTAGCGAAACTTGAGCAAGCAATACATAAAAGGATCAAAAGGTAAAGCGGCCCCCCGACTTATCTTTTCTCCAAAGCAAGGCATCCTTCCCCTCAATCACGAGGTAAAATCCATGAAGATTTTGAAGAATCCGAATGAACTTGTCCAGCTCCTCTAAGGTTTGCCTTCGAAGCTATCCTTGCCCATCTCAGCAACTCAACTTGAAGTGGTTCCTCTCCTAACCACACATCCTCTCAGGAGCGGATTCTTTCTTCATCCCCTCCGAAGAATGACAGCCACTCATTGAACTTGTGGGCAACGCTTTCCATCACCTTCCAAAGGCGAGGCTTTGTAACAAGATGACTCCATGAACACCATCCCCCCTTCTTAATCCAAAGTTGCTAGTGTACACCAACTGCCACAGACTAATTTCCTCCGTCCCAAACCTCCAAAACCACTTCCCTAATAAAGCTAGATTCATCAAGCTCGAGCTTTTAATACCAGCTCCCCCTTCTCCATAAGGCCAGAAACTTCCTCCCACTTCAACAGGTAACATTTCTTAGTATCTGCAGCTCCTGACCACAACAAATCAAGCCTCAACTTTTCCAAACGAGCCAGCATCGACTTTTGATATCTGAATAACAACATGAAGTGTAGGGACATGTTTGACATGGCAGCTTTGATAAGTGTGATCCTATCACCCAACGGTAAGTGCCTGCTCTTCCATTTGGACAGTTTCTTCTCCACTTCCTCTATAAGCCTGACCCATAAGTGTTTCGTTGGTTTGCCCACACATAAAGGCAACCTGAGATAAGTAGACAGAAACGACCTGACGTTGCAACCGAACACACCTGCTAACCTCCCCGCCTCTTCCCTTAGCATGTGCATCCTTAACATTTCACTCTTCTAAATGTTAACTTTCAACTTTCAAGCCAGAAACCACTTCAAAGGCCCAAGCTTCTAATATGGCTCTCCTCCCACTTCAATAGGTGAAACTTTTGAATGTCCACAAATCCCTACCACAAGAAATCACACCTCAGCCTTTCCAAACAGGCTAGCACCAACTTCGAAAATCTTAATAATGACATCAAGTATAGGGGAATGTTTAACATGATAGCTTTGATAAGCATGACCCTAGCACCCAACGATAAGTGCCTGCTCTTTCTACAACTGAAATTTATGAGTATCCACATCTCCCTGCCAAAAGAAGTCACGCTTAACAGGCCAACATAGAATTCGAATATCTTAATAACGATATCAAGTATAGGGTCATGTTTGACATGGTAGCTCCAACTATAAGTGCCTACTCTTTCATTTAGACAATTCCTTCTCCACTTTCTCTATAACCCGGTACCATAAATGTTTTGCCAGTTTGCCCACACATAGCGACAACACAAGATAGGTAGATGGAAACAACCCGAAGCTACAACCAAACACACATGCTAACCTCTTCACCTTTTCCCTTCACATGCGAATCCCCAACATTTCACTCTTTTGAATGTTAACTTTCTTCTCCCCAAACTTGTGGCGCGAATCGATGCGCTCATGAGCAGTGAGCACACTGTCCAACATTTGACCTCTAGATACAAAGATGCTTTGAGTGTTAGAGATTACGCATGAAAGGACGGTGTGAAACCTAGTTGCTAAAATCTTTGCTAGAATCTTGTACGGCGTCCCGATAAGACTTATCAACCTGAAATCCTTCAAACAATTGGTCCATTCTTTCTTCAAAATAATGAAGATGGAACTCCCTAATTCTGACACTAGCTAGCAACTTTTAAAGAACTTGACAATGAAGTTGACCACATTGCCTTTGACCTCCCACCAAAACTCCGTATAAAAAGCAAGAGGAAACCATCTAGGCCTGGGGCTTTATTCTTTCCTAGCACATCTACTGCCGCTTTAACTTAGTCCTCCATGGCCAGCTTTTCTAATGAGCTTACATCTGCTTCAGATAGGCATATGAAGTCCAAATTGTCGAGGCATGGTCATCCCATCCCTCCCCTGACAACAGCTCCTTGTAGAAATCAACCACAGCCTTACAAGCCATCTCTTTATCTTTCATATGTTCTTGTCCACTGTTATGCTTTGAATTCTATTAAATCTGACTAGTGTACTTGCAATGGCATGGAAAATTTTAGCATTCTTATCTCCATCTTTAAACTAGGCTGCTCTCGACTTTGCCTCCACTTCACTTCTTCTTCCTTCAATCTATTCTTTTACTCCAACAAAAGAGCCTCCCTAGCCACCTTATCTTCTTCAAACAACTCCCCATCCACATCCTTAATGTCAAGAGTTTAGATACCCAGCAAGATGGAATCCAAATCTGCCTCTCTCTTCCTTAGCACCAAGGGTTGCCATTCATTTATCTTCCCTTTGAGCAATCTTAGCTTATGAAAGAGGTTGAAAGTGGCAAAACCTTCCCTCAGAGCAATCTTAGCTTATGAAAGAGGTTGAAAGTGGCAAAACCTTCCACCTCGGAGGATTGCCACCACTCCCTAACTAGCCCTCGAAACCCCTACACTTTCAACCAAAGGAACTCAAAGCGAAACGGGCGAGGCCCCCAATTATCCCCTACCACCTATAGAAGCACTGGGCAATGATCGGAAACCAGCCACAGCAGGCCTCTTTGCAAGGCCATAAGGAATTTATCCACCCAAGACGACAAGACCAAAAATCTGTCAAGCTTGGATATCACTGCCATCATCAAGGAGAGGGCAGTGATATCCTATATCAAAAAATGGCCCACAAAATAACAAAGAAGAAAATCCATATTGAAAAGAGTTAAATGATAAAGGGTTTGGAATATTCCCATCTTCTTCAAGATTGGAAGATCCTAAACTTTCAATGAGTGGATCACAACATAACAATTAGAAGACGGTCCATGTTAAAAAGAGGTAAATGATCAAAGGAGTAATTATTTGCTCTATTCTTTTCTTTTTCTTTTTAAATGTACCCCCAATCCACAGTAAGTGTACCCAGCATAGAAATGGTTTGGATCAATGGCTATAGCCCGGATATATCATACAACAGTAGGTGGGGCCATATTTTAGTAAACATCCCTTAGGAAACCTAATTTTTTTGAAATTCTTATCCTCCCCATCAAACGGAGGTGCCAAATATAATAGTTCTAAATAACTAATTTAGATATATGTGCATTTAAAATTGGTTCAAAAAGTAAAAATACTCTTTTCTTTTCTTTTTTTCATATTGAATTCCCCTTCATGATGCTAAATCAAAACCAACACTCAATTTATCATCACTTCAGTTTCAGAACAAAAGCAGGAAAGAAATATTAAAAAGAGAAAAAGCTGGCGAGGCTAATCTGTCATGCTGCAGAATCCACTGCCTGGCCAATCTGCACTGTCAATCCAATTTTAATTCCTTTCAAACAGACAATTAGAAGAAGAAAACAAAAAAAAAAAAAAAAATCAACAATGCACTGCATCAAACAGAAAGATAAAACAGGCAGCTGGGTTAATTCTATTGGGCACCGTTTCTCATATCGAAAGGTCGACCAATCCAATGGATGGTCAGGATGATCTAACCATGGAATGGCAATGCAGTAGCCACCTATGCAATGGATCCTGCAGCAACGACAGACACAAAACCTACCCGCCTCGCAGCATTGATGATGATGATGATGATGGTGGTGGTGGTGGTGATGATGGTACCGGCACAGGTCCTCTCCTTGGTGAGCTTGTAGATGAGGACGCAGATTCCGATGGCGTGGCATGTCTCGGCAGCGACGAAGAGATTGTCGTGATCATGGACTACGAAGCGGAGGAGGACGAGAGCGGACATGCCCGACACCACTGCCAAGAACGCTTTCACCTTCGGAGGCTGCCTCCGCACCCATCCCACCACCGCGCTCGTTAAAGACCTCTTCGTTGATAATCCCCTCATCTTCTTCTCTCTATCGGATCTTCCGTTCGTGGTGGTCGTGAAGGCTAAGAGCCGGGGTTGCGTACTTTAAGAAGGAGAACAAAAAACAAGCGGAACTGAGGGTGGTGAAGGATGAGAATCCCGGTGCGTAGGTTATGCGGGAAAAGCGAGGCCGAGAAGGGGAGGCAGATGGACGTTGCTGCGGTATAAAATAAAATAAAAAAAGATGTAGAATAGGTGCGTGGAGCACTTTTATTTATTTATTCCGGCGGCACACGTTAGTCGGGAGCGCGCAAGGTTATATCAAGCAGTCGGTGAAATCTGCCGTGTCTCGATTTGATACGCCGGGGTGCGTGGGCCGCACTTGGTGGAGCAGAAATCAGCTGCTCCTGTCGCCACATTTCACATCGGGAAAAAATGATCCTGCGCACCTCGTTTGCATTTGACACGGATTGCGACGGAAAGCTAGGTGGTGGCATCCACTATTTTCAGCTCACGTTAGATGCTACGGCATGGGCTAAAAAATGAGGCAGATCCAAAATTCAAATAACCCACATGACAGAAATTAGTAAGAATTGTTCGTCCACCATTGAAAAAATCATGGGCTACGGAAGTTTTGAACCAAACTAATATTTGTGTTTTCAGTTCTTCCCAATAGGAATGACCTAATGAGCGGTATGGATGGCATATATATAGCATGGTGGACCCAAGGAGGTTTCACTGTTCAGAATTACCCTATCCACTTCCTGTCTTGCGGCCCATTTGAGTTTTGGATCTGACTGATTGTCGGGCGACATGATCTGGATGAACGGATGTATGGGATAGATTTCTCACAAACATCATAGTAGGCCCTACCTATCTCCGCTTCTTTTTGCGTTGCACGCACGCAAGTATGCCTAGGTGGACCAGCCACTATGTTTTCAAAAAATCCACTTTGTCCATCCGTTTTGCGAGCTCATTTCATGATAAATGTCAAAAAACAATAGGATTCAAAACTCAAGTGGGTCGCACGAGAGGAAATTTTGAGAAAAGAAATTCATACCCCCGATGTTTATATGTCATTCAAATCTCTCCCTTGGATGAAGTGAAAACATAACAAACTTAGGCAGATACAAAACTTTCATGGCCAGTAGAATGTTTCAACGGTACTAAGTGAAAACCCACTGTTTCCTCTCGTACGACCCACTTGAGTTTTTAACCCTCTTGATTTTTTGCCTTGGACGGAGTGGATTTCTCACAAACATAACGGTAGTCCCACCCAGCATCCTTCCTGCGAAAGCCTTTTGCAGTAAATCCGCGTCCGCGTTGCACAACCAATGGTGCACGTGTAAGAGCGTGGAAGAGGGGTCACTGACCGACCCACCTTGACCGACGCCCATCGGTTTTCCAATGTATCAAAATTACCGAAGCTACCCATAAGCTTCCATCCTCGTCCGATCGTACATCTCCCCGCGATACGCCGGGACACGGATTGCGTAGTGCAGTAGAATACAACCGCCAGGTCCGTACCAAGATGGTAAAGTTCCGTGGCCCATCATGATGTATATGTTATATCCACCCTGTTCATCCATTTTTTAAAATAATTTTAGGGTACAAGCCAAAAATTAAAATAAATCCAAAGCTTATGTAAAGTGTACTATAAAAAGTAATGGGACAATGATGCCGACAGTTGAAACTTTTTAGCAACTCATGATGATGATTATTTACCCTCCAAAATATACATAAGGTCAGGCAAACTTGGATGATGAAGGATAAGGCTGAAAGTCAGGCGAGTTATGGAATATATAAACACCAATTCGGGTAGGCCAAGATCTTACACGCATGATCCAACTTGAACCCGATGGAAACATAAATTATTTATAAATTATAATTGAGTATGGATCATGTGTTGGAGGCACAAAAAATTTCAATGCTATCAAATTTCATTAGTCTCAAATGACTCAAGCTAACAAGATATATTAGATTTCTCTCTATCAAATAGACCGCGGAACACAACATTACTTTTAAAGCAGTAGTGTTGAAATTTGTGATTTTTTGAAAAAAATTCAAATTTTCAAATTTTCAGAAATTTGCCGTCAAAACGGTTTTCGAAAATTTCAAATTAAAAAGTGCAGTGTGTGCCTTTAGTCCCACCTCGAAAATGATAGAAAAGTTTTTGGGATTTATATGTGGATGTGTGTGTGGTATTCTTACAGGAACACATACACGCATGCGCGCGAGCACAAGCACCCGCGTGGGCGAGGTCGAGGGCGTGGGCAATGTTGCTGTAGTGGTGCACTTCGCACGTGCGCATCATGTCGCAGAGTATGAAAATGCTCTGGTTTGTCAATTAGCGTGAGTATTGAGTCAACAAGACAAGTGAGCCACCATAGGAAGATCATTCAAGCGTCTGCCGTAACTGGATGTGGCTTCAGATCCTCACATCCCATGACCCAAAACACTAGGTATATAAAACCCCCAAAAATAGTTAGAACAACATAGGGTTTAAGATGTGAAAACTGTTTTGCAAAATCAGAAAAATCTCTAAGTTTTCGGCCTTTGTCGATTTATCGATCGTGCTTCGATGAAATCGGACTTTGTTATCGATGTCCTCAAAACTCACTCGAAGTTATCGAAATGAGGACTTCAGATGTCCAGCAATCAAAATGAATCTTGGACTAAATTTTCGATGAATCGATGACAGGCTCGATATCATCGCCTTTCGAATCCCAAGTTCATCGAAACGGCTCAATAAAATCGACAACTGGTCAGTTTGTGTCCAGTAAGCAGTTAAGGAAAACCATGTGATTTTCGATATCTCGAAGAGAATCGATATCTTCGAATTTCAAATCTCGATGATATCAATGGACCTTCGATGATATCTGATTGAGACACAAAACTGTCCAGCAAGCTTTTTAGGTAAATTCTTTTGAATGTTCGAGGTATCGAGAATCACTTGATGATATCGATATTCAAAAGATCGATCATATCGATACCAGGTCGAGGTCTTCGAATTGGGATCCAAAACTGTTCAGTAAGTTTATAGAAAAATTCCTTGAAAAGATGGATGAATTGAAACTGGTATTGATATCATCGATATTCAAAACCAGATGATATCGAGGGATGCTCGATCATATCGATGCATGTTTAGTTCTAAAGGAAAATCGGCTCTTAGGTTTTCAAATGTCGAGGAATCAAACCATGGGTCGATGCAATCGGATTTCGAAATCCGATGACATCGAAGCATGTTCGATATCCTCGATCAGTTGGCAAAAAGGTTCAAAAGCGTTTGACAGATTGAGTTTGTGTCATCGAGCGGCCATTCGACGTTATCAAGAGTATACACTCAATGATATCAAACTCTGTCAAAAATATGACTGTTTTATTTCCGTTGAAACTTTTTGCCTATTTAGTGAGGCTTACCTGAGATTGTTGTAGAGAAAAATAAATAGAGCTTTTGAGTGTTTAATTCAAATCACCTACCCTAAGCCCTTTTCTCTCATGGGAGTTCATTCCTCAATCCACCCTCATCATTGATATTCAATAGAGTGGATTGGTGAATGAACTTTCGCATTCAAGGATCTTTTTAGCTACCACCTTAATGGCAAATCATTGAGCTGAGATTCCTTGAATGCATAGATCGTGTTATTACTCTGTCACTCCAATGATCAATCATTTAATAGAGTAATTACCAACATAACCTTGACCTAACTCGTCACCTTACATTGGAGCATCATAAGTGTTGCGAATTAAGGGAGCTAAAGATTCTTCATCAACAAAGGAGGATATCTTCATCAACGTGCATAATGGGGCTTATCTACTTATCTGTAAGTCATTAGAGTCCAGAGACCCTGCTGATCATTCCTTTGTATAGGATTGGGTCACAGGTGATTCTCACCCCTTTCAAGTCCTCACAGGAGGCCTCCAACGAAAGAATACATGTGAGTGTTGTGTGTTGACCCTTGCTCTTGGTGAACATAAACTTAGGTCCTTAGCCTGTGTGGCCTAAAACCTATGTGTTGTGTGTTGATCTTTGCTCTTGTGTAGAACATAAACTCTAGGTTCCCTGTGTGGATCCTTGGCCTGTGTGGCCTAAAATCTTGGTGCTGTATGTTAACCTTTGCTCTTGTATGGGGCATAAACTTGTGTCTCGTGAAAACGTGTTAGGTACCTTGTGTAGATCCTATAGTCAGCCTTGTATAGCTTGCACTGGTTTGAGGTAAACCTGATTTGAAACCTCCGTTAGTGAGATCCGGTACACTTAAGGATTGAGTGCGTCCGCCGGAAGTGGAGTTTACACATAGTCGAACCACTATAAAAACGATTGTGTTTGGGATTGCTATTTACTTTTAATACTTGTGTGATTTCTCTTAATGTTCTCATAATGCATGCTTACATGATTACCTAGAACTAGTTAGAATCACATCTCACACACACAGTCACATCCATCATGAACTATGTTTCTCATCTTGTTTATGTTTTAAATAGTCTTATGATTGGATCCTTTATTTGGCTTGGAAGCCATTAGAGTTACATTGAAGAAATCCTGATATTTGCATATTAATTCAAGATAGGGTTGATAGGTTTTAAATCATCATAAAAATTTAAATAGTCTTATTCACTCCCCTCTAGGACACCTTGGCATATTCTCACTTCTAGTAAAGCGGTCATTACTGCAATTTCAGAGTAGTCGTTCCCTCGCGACCTTACGCGAACCATCACCAGACGGTGCGAGAGGTCTGGTAGGAGCCTAGGTGTGATGGGTCTGAAATGAGCCAGGGCTTTATAGGCGACTGAGAACGATCAAATCATAAATCCAAAACGTTCATTGATAGCCACTTAGCAACTGTCCACTCCCTAGTGCCTATATAAACTAGACCATTCCTGTCCAAAATAAATCATTTCAACACAATCTCTCCCATCAGATACTCCAGATCTCCTTTATAGAATATTGTGAATATTTCCACTGTCTGATTCTACCAGAATAGATCTACTGCGTTAAACTGTTCCCAAGTAGACCCATCGTGATTACTGCACGCCGGATCTAGACAGGCTTGTCTTATCTTGGAAGCAATTTGCCTCTAACCCATCAACAATTGATAAGGGTGTGAATCACACTTTAAGGACAGTGTATCGTTTTACGTGATTCATCCTAGTGAAATGAAATTCATATTTTATTTTATTTTTATTTTTGGTGCATCCAACAAATTATTTTCTAACAAGTAGTTAACCTGTATTTTAGCTTGTTTACTTAGAAAAAAAAATGTCGTTGTTTAGTATAAATAATTACATATATAATTAATAAAATCATATGTACAAAAAATAAGACATATATTAAAAATATAATAAATTAATATGATAACAAAAATATTATCATATATCCACCCGACCGAACCCGCTTGGGTTAGGCTTGGGTTAAGAATTCCCAACTTGAGGCTTGGTTGGGTTGGGTTGGATTAGGGTTAAGGTATAGGAACCTTGGGTTGGGCTAGGGTTGAGCACCAACCTGACCCAACTTGCCCAACTTTCAGCCCTAATGAAGGAAAACACAAATATCAGCTTCGTAGAAAACTTGGCCCCGAGAAGTTTTCATGATCAGTGGTAGGCAATTAGTCCCCCACTATTTCCTGTGTTGTGGTCCACTTGAGCTTGAAACTACCTTATTTTTCGGGCTTAAGGCCTAAAATGATATGAAAAAATGGATGAACGGGGTGGATACATGTAACGCCCTGAAATTCGAGGGTCGAGTAGCAACTCAACTCTCGAGTTCCAGAATATCACTTATGCAACATAGATGATAATGATTGAATGTTGTCTGTGTCAGTGCAATAAACATGAGTGAGATTATACTAAAGCAATAATTCATACTCCAGATCAATTTTATAAAGGCAAGCGGAAGACTGAAACTGTATATATAAGGTATGTAAAGAAACAAAACCATCTCAATCTCCAGAGTATGAACACCAACTGAGTAACCATATACATGTATCGTTTCCGAATCAAAAAGTCAAAATACAACTAAAGAGATAAATCCTGAAATCCCCGCTATCCAGTCAGCTTAAGCAAAGCCGTCTGAGTACTGCATGAATGAGAACTCGTCCTCGTCCTTATCGTATTCTGGCTCAGTCTCCTGAATCGACGCACCATCTACACCTGAGACAGAGTCTGGTTGGTGTGTACAACACCGACCCGTAACGTGGGAGTGAGTAGCTAACTCACTGGAACAATAAAGCATAGGTTAACATGTTATCAATTCCGTCAAGCAGTAATGATAAAGCAGTACAATCAAAACAATCCTAACTACTCTTATTTAATGCAAGTATGAAATGACATGATGAATGCCCTTGCCAAACCACCTTCATGCGACACCATCTTACGTTCGCGAATGCGTTCATCCCTCAGTGCTCCACATCTACCAGGCACATGCAATGCGATGATGAGTATGATTACTGAGTAATTATTAGTCCATTTCAAACAGCAATATTGGGAAACTAAGGTACCTCCCTTGTATCATTCCCAAACATGATCCATTCTAGGGTCGTCAATCCTAGTTAATCTCATACGATGGTGTATTTCTAGGTCGCTGCAAAGGCTGTCAGGGCTGTTACGCACAAAGGTTACACCACTCCCCCATCACCTTTTTAACAGTTCATCACTATATAAATACAGGCCTAGTTCATACTCTATATCCTGCAGCAACACTCGTCGCCTCATCACAAATTCAGAGTATGCTCGAGGTTACTACAAAGGGCTGCCAGGGCTATTACGCACAAAGGTTACACCGCTCCCCCATCACTTTATCAATGTAGGCCGACAGCAAGAATATAGTGTCCCATACTACCATAATCGGCTCACGAGTCTGGTTGCTCACTGGTCACTATGGGGGGGCACGTGGCCCCAGCGTAGGCCGACAGGTCGACCATGGTGTCCCATACCACCATGCCCTGCTCATGAGTCTTAGCCGATCGAGGTACCATGGTTAACGGGATTCCACTGGTAAGTTTGGTACCCTAGGTTCAAGCAGTAACGATCAAACATGGTGAACATACATTAGACATATCGGGTTACTTAACGAGCCTGACTAGCTCGAGCGCACAATCAACTAAACGACATGAAGTGCATAAGCACTTCGTGTGGCCTAACCACTGTCGCCAACTGAAGTACGACTCGGGTTCGTCAAACACATCCTACGTGGCGACATGAATCCTCAACCACGATCTCAAGTTTGGTACCGATTGTCTGGACTATAGACATAGTCCCAAACTCAATCAATCTTTATTTAGAACATGTAGAGTAAAGCATAATAGGCAAAGTAAATCAAGCATATCATAAAACATGTTATAAAGCATATTATAAAGCATGTTGTAAAATACTATATAAACAAGAATACAAACACATATGTTTCATAAGTAAGCGATTAAAGTAAACAACCACATGGAGGAAATCATAAAGGTCTCTAAGGTAGTTGAGAATCCCATCTCAATACCTATCTAAAGCACCATTATCCAAGCACTTACCCTCACAAGCATTTTCACAAACACTTAGAATACACTATTTCAACATACATAGTGTATGTTAGTAAAACATGTATTAGGGCGAATCCTTTCGTCAAGTAAGTATTTTACGCATATATAACATATTCATACAACAAATAGTCATGGCAAACACATCTCCAAAATATGTACATATACGGTACTTTCTACGATACACTATTTCTACATACATAGTGTATATTAGCAAACATGTATTAGGGCGAATCTTTTCGCCAAATAAGTATTTTATCCATATACCATATATTCATACAACAAATAATCATGGCAAACACATTTCCAAAATTTATACGTATACGGTATTTCTACGAATACCTAGAATATGTAAAATTCCATATTCTACATCTTTAATCGAAATGGAAAACAAACAACACTTTGTACATGTGCAATTGCATGCAGATCATGAATATATCATTATCTGACATTGAAAGCGTTGAAAATCATAACCTATACACCTAAAGTCCTCAACTTATACCGTAGAATCGCAACAAATAAGCCAGGTTTGCTAAGCCTCCGTATTCGGCAGTTTGGTAGCCTAAAGAATGAAACCCTAGTCCGTACCGTTTCGTAGGCTTCCGCGATCCTACCGGTCGAATTCCGACAATCCTCGACCCATTTCCAAAGTTGCGCGCGATCCCAAGCCGAGTCCTGCATACTAAAGTCAGCTCGAACCGAAACTTGTATCGTAGCTATTACGCCGTCGTCGCGGTTCCAACGCCGTGACTCGCGCACCGAACCAGTACCTAGGTGGGAAGATGTCAGTCAGCGTTTGGTTAGAAGAAACGCCGCACATTGCGAATCTCGAGGGAATCTCTACGAGATGTCCCATCAATCACCATAAATGTACCTCCATACCTAAGTACAAGCAACCCATGCCTCCTTTACTCAAAGTCAACTCTCTCTCCCATTTTTCAAAGCCACCCTTACCCATGACATCATCACACCACTCCCTCCATCCCCTCTTTCTTTATTCTATTTATTTCTCTCTCTCATTCTCTCATTCCCTCCCTCTCACACGTCTAAGCCTCCTCTAAGCAATCCAATCTCCCAAAAATTTCTAAGTGTGGCCCACCTCCTCATCTTCCATCTCGACCGTCCAATCATCATTCGCACCGTTAAAACCCAAGCAAAGGAGCTAAGGAGGCTTAAGGAGCAAAGAAAAGGCCAATAAGGTGGGTGATCTTCCGTTAAATTTCAATTCTTAGGTGCCACTTGTTGTGGAACCCATTTTAATGTATGTGATGTATCCATGAGGGGCCCATAGTGGCGGGGTCCCTCTATCACCGTCTCTCTCTCTCTCTCTCTCTCTCTCTCTCTCTTTGAATGATGATGATGATGAAGGAGTGTGTGTGGCCCACCATGAATCATATATTTTATGTGGGACCCGTCGGATGAATGGGTAGGATCTATGCCATCCAGTTAATGGCCCGGATGGGAGAAAAACATAAATATCAGGTGGGCCACGTGCATGTGGGACCCACCACGATGTCCCTGTCCATCCATGCCGTCCAGCGTCTCTGGACGCTGGATGTTGTATTAGTGACTAACAAGGAGTGTGGTGTACTGACAGGGGTGTGTACTTGCAAGAAAAAAAAATTTACTTTTGGGGTGGGCTGCTCATGCAGGCCCCACCTTGATGTATGAGGATGATCTACGCCGTCCATTCTGTTCTCCAGCCCAATTTAGGCGTTGAGCCAAAGTCTTAAGGTGATCTGATCACCAGGTGGCCATACCCTCTAAAACCATGTGAAAACATGCCAGATCATATAAAAGTACTTGGTGGGACCCACCTGAAGTTTGGATGCAGCTGAAACTCGGCCTGGACGGCCAGACAAGTGGGACACGCATAATGGGTGGGCTGGATTGTGAATCACATCTCTGTGGGCCCAAAAAAAAAAAGAAGTAAAAAGTAGCAGCGCTGCTGCTACAGCAGACGCAGGCAATGCCTGCCTGCATGGGTGGTGGGAGGACGAGCTGGGCCCTCACGGCCCAGCTGTGGGCCCCATCGTGGTGCGTTTCGACCATCAACACCGTGCATTTGATGGTTCCCCTTTAAATTATGGGGTATCCCAAAAATCAGCTGTATACGGAACTCAGGTGGGCCATACCATCTAAAGTCATGTGAAGACATGCCTAAACATATAAAACTACTTGGTGGGGCCTACCTGAGATTTGGACACGGCCGAAACTTGGTCTGAACCCTCAGCCAAGTGGGACACACCTAATGGGTGGACTGGATTTGTGAACCATATCACTGTGGGCCCCCAGGTCACGTGTGACCTTATAAACAGGTTGCATGACAAATAAATATCACGTGGGCCTTGGCCCACGTGACCTCATTAACAGGTTGTGTGGAAAACAAACATTACGGTGGACCCTCCCTGACCGAGTGGCCCTGTGAGTAGGTTGGGTGGCAAATGAGTATTGCAGTGGGCCCCCTATTCATGTGACCTCATCAACAGATTGGATAGGAAAATAAACATTATGGCGGGCCTCACATGAGGCTCACTTTGGTAAAAATGGGCCCATGTATTTAGGCCCATCTTGATGCATTTTTAGGCTCATTATGGAGGCCCACTTAGATGCATAATGGGCTGATGTGTTTAGGCCCATCTTGATGTATTTTTAGGTCCATTATTGAGGCCCACTTTGGTATATATGGGCCATGCATTTAGGCCCATCTTGGCATGTATATGGGCCCAATATTGAGGCCCACTTTGATGTATATGAGGCCCATATGATTAGGCCCACCTTGTTATATCTGAGACCCATGTGATATATGCAAAGCCCATGGGTTATGGCCCATTGCAATGTACGTAAGGCCCGTCGGTGCGGTCCAATGACATGGCCCACTTGATGAATATAAGGCCCATATGATACGGCCCAATTGATGTACTCAAGGCCCAATCGGGTGCAATTAGGTCCATTGCAATGCGTGATCCCTCCGTGGTGTAGATAATGATGTTTAAAATAAGTTGTGTCTTGGGAACAATGTTGGTTTGACGTCCACATTGTAAGGATAATGTTGGTTAAATGTCCGCATTGTCACATTCCCTAAGGCCCATGGATAGGCCCATACTTGTAGTGAGTAGGCCGTCTAGGCCCATATCCATTATGCACAAGCCCATCACTATATAACATGTTTAGTATAGATGCATGATTCATGATCATACGCATCATATGTATGCTTGGTATGAGGAGTGACTGATCATAACATATGCCTTTAGGCAGACTGTTTACGGGCTCCTTGATAGGCGGAGTTGCCTACATGAGTGCGTGCCTCATGTGAGATGGTTGCATGACTGATAGTGTGATACATGCAGTTGCACTTGTGTGATTGTGATATGCTCTAGCGACATCAGGACCATAGCCTCCACAGACACACCGTGGGTGGTTAGTTGGATACCGGAAACTGTGTTCTAAGCAATTGGGGCGCCATAGATGTCTCTGGGTGAAAGTCCCTGAACCCGATGGTACCAGAGGATGACTCCAACGTCGAGACTGAGTGGATATATGAGCGCACGAGGGCCGAATACCATGAGGCCTCGTCTCCCACTGTGTCGTGGTCGGTTGGAAAGGAGTGGTGGCCTTACTCGCCCGAGAGTAGGGGGCATTAATAGGCTGAGTTTGACTAGCTCGGAAATGGGTTCGCTATCGACGTGCCGGGTAGGTATTGGCTGACTATTGGCCAGGCGGATAGTGAGGTTTCTTACGCTCACTTGGACCGTGCTGCTTGGAGAGAGACAGTGCCATTTGGAGTGTATTGAACCCCGGTGATTATCCAGACTGAGAACCGTACTGATTTGATGCTCTAGTGAGGAGTTGCATTGGTATGAGGATTGGCATGCTTGACTTACATATTGCATCGCATGGCCTTGGTATGGCCGATAGCATTCACGTCTTGTACTGCATAGCCTTGGTACGGCTGGTTGCATTTACGTACTCATCAGCATGATTCCGCATTACTCCGGCATTGCATTGAGCACACTCATATTGCGCACACACTTACACCGCCCTCTAAGCTTTCTATAAGCTTACGCACGATTGATGCATGCAGGTGACGCCAGGACGCAGCTGTAGTCTCGCCGCAGTTGGAGCGTGCAGCCGAGCTATTGGAGTTTTTGTTATTGTCACTATCTTGTATTTTCCTTTCATACGCCTTGTACTAAAAGTTTTTTATCATAGTGGATTTTGTGATGGTGTTTTTGTGCTTATTGTTCGTGGGTTATGCTTGTGGTTATGCTCATTACGAATCAAATTGATTATTAGAAATCCTCCTTGTAGCATCCTAGGATCGGAACCTGGTATATGGGTGTCGGGAGCCGAGAATGGGGTACTACGGAGGCTGTCGGCGCCGGATTCGGTGATCGGGAATTTTGTGAGCCCGGTTTTTGAGTTTGGGGCGTGACAACCTACAACCTTCACACCCCAAAACAAACTAGGGTTAGGGTTTCTTACCTCAAAACGAAGTCGGTATCGCCGGGAAAACGACAAGAAAGGGGTGGTGTAGCTTGTGTAGCGGCAGGGGATAGTAGTAGGAAGGATCTCCCACAACTCTCTAGATTTCTCTCTCTTTTTCTCTCTTTTCACTTAGGGTTTTTTTCAAATTCGTTTGACTGTGAGAGAGGGGGTTCTAAGGTCCTTATATAGCCTAAAAACTCTCTGAAATAGACTTAAGGTCAAGGTATACTAGGGTTATAACCAAAGTGATACTTTACCAGCTCAACGGAGCACTTCTGGCGGGCCTCCTTGAGCCAAAAGTCAGACTTAAGGTCACCAACCTTGGATCTGAGTGGAGTTAAGTTTTCGTTCCAGTAGGATTTCCAGATCACGCGTGGCGGACCAGTTTCAGTTCAACGGTCAGCGGGTTTCGATCAGAAATTCCAAGTACATGGATATGTTTATGAAATTTTTCCTGATCCAAGGGTGTATTTGGGTCAGATTCTGACGGTCTGGTTGCTTACAAAATGTCCGCAAGCGACACGTGCCAGATCACTATTCAAGATATTTATTTTGTAAAGAAAACAAGTGTTTTCACTCTCTCTCGCTCCGGACTCGAGCGAACAGTCGTGGGACACTGTCTGAATTTGATTTCCGAGATGGTTGTCAAGCCCAGCGAGATGGTCCTAATTCCTTAACTTCGTATTATTCGGACTCCCGATGTGCGGTCCAGACCTGATACGGAGTTTCAATGTGCTCCCAAGAGCAGTCGGGTAATGAGTTTGATCCTAAACTTTAGGGTAACCTAGCGACAATGATTCTACAAGTTTTGGATCTTGCAGATCGTATTTAAAGCGATTCCAACGGATTTCATGGCTAATCTAGTTTAGCACTTAGTTAACTTTGTCAATTTCTAAAGGATTTAATCTTAAGTGATTTCTGGTCGAGGTGGTACTCAGACCATTGTACGGAATTTTTCGAGTCGTTACAATCTACCCCCCTTAAACAAAAATTTCGTCCTCGAAATTTATACATTTTCATACTCCTCGAGAATCTGAGGGTAGTTCTTTCTGACCTTGGCCTCTGTCTTCCACGTAGCTTCCTCCTCTGTATGATGTGTCCACAATACCTTCACGAGTGGAATCACCTTGTTACGCAGTACCTGCTCTTTCCTGTCAAGGATACGCGTCGGATGCAGATCATACGTAGCATCCTCGCTCAGCTGTACCTGCTCTCATCTGATTATATGTGAAGGATCAGGAACGTACTTCTTCAGCATAGATACATGAAATACGTTGTGTACAGCTGCAAGTGGTGTGGGCAAAGCGAGACGATATGACACAACACCCACTCCATCCAGTATCTGAAACGGACCGATAAACCTCGGTGTGAGCTTCCCCTTCTTCCAAAACCGAAGGACTCCCTTCATAGGGAAAACTCGGAGTAATACATGATCTCCGACCTCGAACTCAAGCGGTCGCCGCCTCGTATCGGCGTAGCTCTTCTGCCTGCTCTGCGCTGTAAGAAGTCGACGCCTGATAATGTCAACCTTCTCTGTGGTCGCCTGTACCAACTCCGGGCCAATCAGACTACGCTCGCCAACCTCAGCCCAACAATGCGGTGCAAGGACAACCATACAGGGTCTCATATGGCGCCATACCAATACTCGCCTGGAAGCTGTTGTTGTAGGCGAACTCTGCATAAGGAAGACAGTCATCCCAACTGTCCTTGAAGTCCAACACATATGCTCGCAACATATCCTCCAGAATCTGATTCACCCTCTTTGTCTGCCCATCAGTCAGAGGATGAAACACCGTACTGAACTTTAACTTCACACCCATCGCTTCCTGGATACGAGTCCAGAAGATAGATGTGAACCGAGTGTCTCTGTCCGACACGATCTCTAAAGGAACTCCATGTAGACGGACGATCTCTCTGATGTATAATCTAGCCAGCTCGTCTGCAGAGTTCATGACTCTGATAGGGAGAAAATGGGTCGATTTGGTTAACCAGTCCACAATCACCCAGATGGAATCGTGTCCCTTCCTCGTCTTCAGCAACCCTGATATGAAATCCATGGAAATGAAGTCCCACTTCCATTCTGCTTTGGGCATGGGCTGAAGTAGTCCAGGAGGTCGGCGATGTTCTGCCTTGACCTGCTGGCACGTCAGACAACGAGAAACGAACTCAGTGATGTGGGCCTTCATATTATCCCACCAATACGACCATCTCATATCCTGGTATATCTTCGTGCTACCAGGATGCATCGCAAGCTTCGAGTTATGGGCTGACTCGAGAAGCTCATGTCTCAAGTCAGGTATGTCAGGAACGCATAGGCGGCCACGGAATCGTAGACCCCCATCAGAACCAACTCTCCACTCGGAGTCCTCGGCGTCGCTAGCCTGCTCTCGAAGCTCAGACAACCGTACATCGCCCTTCTAGGCCTCAACGATTTTGTCATCAACAAGTGGTCGCACCCGAACGTGCGCAACACACTCAAATGGCTCCTCCACGGTGAGTCTCTGTTCGAAGTCCCGTACGAACTCAATCATGTCCCACTCTGCTATCATCAATGGAGCCGCAAATGTTATATCCTTCTTACTGCTCAACGCGTCTACCATAAGGTTCGCCTTGCCAGGATAGTAGGAAACCTCGAACTTGAAGTCCTTCAAGGTCTCCATCCATCGGCGTTGTCTCATATTCAAGTCTTGCTGCGTGAATATATACTTAAGGCTCTTGTGGTCGCAGAAAAGCTCGAACTCCTCTCCGTATAGGTAATGTCTCCAGAGCTTCAATGCAAAGATGACCGCTGCCAACTCCAGGTCGTGTGTAGGGTAATTATCCTCGTACTTCCTTAATTGTCTCAAGGCATACGAAATCACCCTGTCCTTCTGCATAAGGACACAACCCAAACCAATGTGAGACGCGTCAGTGTATATCGTGTACTTAACCCCTTGCTCTGGCATACTAGCACAGGGTCGGACGTCAACCTATCCTTCAGCTCCTTGAAAGCTGCTTCCGCCTTCTCATTTCAGACAAACTTCAGGTCCTTCCGTGTCAACTGAGACAACGGCCTGGCAATCTTCGAGAAATTCCGAATGAAACGTCTATAATACCCTACCAGACCAAGGAAACTCCTCACCTCGGTAATCGAGCCAGGCTGCTGCCAATCCTGAACCATGGCTACCTTAACAAGGTCCACTGCTATCCCATCCTTGGACACCACATGTCCGAGGAACTTGACTTCCTCATGCCAGAAGTCGCACTTCTTATATTGCGCGAACAACTGGTTCTTCTTCAACGTATCCAACACCGCTCTCAGGTGCTCCTCGTGCTCCTCCCGACTCATAGAGTATATCAGGATGTCATCAATAAAGACGATGACGAATCGGTATAGGAATAGCCGAAGTACCCGGTTCATCAGGTTCATGAACACGGCCGGTGTGTTCGTAAGACCGAACGACATCACTAGAAACTCATAGTGCCCGAAGCATGTCCTGAAAGCCGTCTTCTGCACATCCTCACCTCTGACGCACAGCTAATGATACCCTGACTGTAGATCAATCTTCGAAAAATACTTCGCCCCCTTCAACTGATCAAACAGATCATCTATCCTGGGCAAAGGATACTTGTTCTTCACCGTGACCTGGTTCAACCTACGGTAATCAATACATAACCGTAGTGACCCGTCCTTCTTCTTCACAAATAGTACAGGTGCTCCCTAAAGAGACACACTAGGTCGTATGAAACCCTTCTCTACTAGCTCATCAATCTGTCTCCGCAGTTCCTCCATCTCACATGGAGGCATACGATAAGTTGGCAATGAGATAGGTGTTGCACCAGGCGTAAGATCAATGGTGAAGTCGATCTCACGCCGAGGAGGCAACCCAGGAATCGTCTTAAACACATCTGTAAACTCCCGAACCACCAGCGTATCTTCTAATGTCGGACCATTAATCGGCGCTAACAAAGCAGTACAACACTCAACACGGCAGGGCTAACTGACCTGCATTGGAAACGTGAAAGCTGTGTCGTCAGATCCATAGGCCGTCACGACCCGAGTATCACAATCTATCTCTGCCATCATCTTAGTGAGCCAGTTCATACCGAGGATAATGTCGTAGTGCCATAGTAGAGCAACAATGAGGTCGACGGCACTGTTCTGCTACTCCAATCTACGGAGCAACCCTCACATACTCGTTCGACATCCGAAAAAGTCTCAGTAGCCGTAGTGAGTCTCATTCCCTTTGTGGGAGTAGTACGTAAAGCTAGATGCTTAACTGCCCCATATGAAATAATAGAAGTAGTGGACCCAGTGTCTACCAACAAGGAGACGGAAGTACTGTGAATGTGGGTCGTACCCTCAAAAGCTGTCGGGGCCGTAATCGACGTCCCAGGTGCCTCGGCAACAAGCGTATGTACTCGAACCTGCTGCTGACGGTTCGACTGTGGAAAACCAAGGGCCGTTGAGGCGGCCTGAAGCGTGATACAGGAGGTCGGAAGGAAGGATGAGCAGGGGCAGTCTATAGAGGTGGAGCTGATATGGCCTGAGGGTGAGGGCGATCCAGCCTCTGCGGTGGTGAGAACCCGCTAGCCCTCATACGTGAAAAACAACTCTCTATGGGATGACCCAGCTTCCCGCAGAAAGAATAGGTCACTCCTGGGCGCCACATCGAAACTACTGGCTCTGCGGTCCTGGGGGGAGAGTCGATGCGAGGCCTCTTGCCGAGGAAAGGCCTACTCTGTGCATCAGGTCGTGGTCTCGTAACCATCGTACCACGAGAACGTAGCAGCCTATCAACGTCCTGCTCGGCCATCATAGACATGTGAACCAGCTCCGCATAAGAAGGTATACTGATACAGCACATCTTCGACCGTATATCAGGTCGCAAATCCCCAGAAAAATGACACATCCGCATCTGCTCATCAACAAGGATGGTTGGGACAAAGTGGCCCAACTCGGTGAAACGATGCTCTTACTCAGTAACAGTCATGCCTCCCTGCCTGAGGCGTAAAAACTCATCCTCCCGCTCGTGTCTGTAGGTCTACGGGTAATACTTCTCGTGGAATCGAAACTCAAATGCTTCCCAAGTCCACACATAGCCCACTACGTAGACCGCAACACATTGTCCCACCACAGGCTGGCCTCCCTCTCGAACATGAAAGTGGCCAACTCGACCTGCTCTGCCTCAGAACAATGCAGCATCTTCAGTATCTTCGAGATGCGGTCTAACCAATACTCAGCCTCCTCGGGTCTATGAGAACCCATAAAAGTCAAAGGCCTCAAGCGCTGAAATCGCTCGAGTAGACCACGAGTACCCATATCTCCCGTAGGGTACGTAACAGGTGTGGGCGGAAGTACATCCTCAGCCTGAGCAGGAGGCTCTGTAGGCTTAGCAGGAAGTGTAGATGGCGAAGGTGGAGTCGCACTCCCACCCTGAGTTGATAAAACCAAAAGAAGTTGCTGATGCTGCTGCTGCATCAGCATCATCCTCTGCTCAAACCTATCAGGAGGTGTAGCAGCCTGTGGGTCATATTGTGTAGATGAGGATGCCCGGTGCTGCTCGAGAACTGGGGGTGTATAAGGTGGCAGTCTACTAGTAGGACCAGCAGGAGGCTGATCAGAGCCAGCACCCTAGCCCGTAGGACCACCCCTATGGGAAGGAGTCTGGTCCATAGAGTCAGTAAGCAAGAGGGGTGCCGTGCTCCTCGTAGATCTCCGTGGCATGCCCTATACAACATAGGGTGCAATGTATGTGAGTTAACGCATAACAACACATTATACAAGCACTTTAAGCATTACACACATCACATAGCAAAAGAGGCTGCATGCTTTTCATTTACCCAAAATTGTCATAATACATGGAATACAAAGATACATGAATCATGACAGAAATTACATGTGAGTCAATTACATCTACAACATCAAACACTTAAAACATACTACTAACTACTACATCATCAACATGAAACATAAACCTACTACAGAGGAAACCAAATAACTACAAATCAGCAGTATGGATGGCTAGGCATCCGAGTCAGGCGATGGAGGAGGGGCATTCTTGTCCTGTAGACAGCACAGGATGGCCTTCAAGGTGCGAGACACCTTGCTGAGCTTGGTTCAGACTCGCCCCACTTCCTGTTGCAGGGCGGCTTGGCCCTCCTCAAGACGGGCTAAACACACATTTATGGTAGCCCGATCAGTGCCCTGCTCCTGAGCCACAGGAGGTGAACTCTCCTCTGTGTCCTGGGCCTCAAATTCCTCTTCTTCTTCTTCAGCTTCACTCCCATCTTCACTCTCATCTTCTTCGCTCACTATATCATCCTCACTCTCCACATGTCGGGCCCGTCGTCACCGCGCCCTAAGTTCCATCCGATGGAGAGTACTTTCATCGATTTGGTGGATCGGTACTGGCCTTTCCACCCCTAGACTGTAGCCAAACTCCCGTGCAATCTTGCATATGAGTCGGCCAAAGGGAAGTAAATCAGAGCTCCTGGTGGAGTGTGCAGTACTCACAATCTGTCGCAACACGAATGTAGGCATGCACAAGTTCGCCCCCTGCCCCACTTGGTACAGAAAGTCTACCATGAGTCACGTGCACTCGCTGCGATTACTGTGCCTGGGGTAGAGGTTGTATGTGAAGATATGATGTTGTAAGTGGAAGTCATCTGACATGTGAGATGCTAGCAGGCTTTTGTTTGGCTGCCACTCAACAGTCGGCCACCACAAAGGTAACGTGTGCGATGATCCTTTTCACGAACAGTCCCCAGATTCTGCTCGCTAGCAGTACGTCACCAAGAGGTATATTCATAAGCCGTGCAATCACTCTCACATCAACAGTGACAAACAGATTCACCCCAACCAAGAGCCGGAACTGCAAGGGTTCCAGTGTAGGCTTACGAATGTTGGCGTAGAAGGCTCGGACAGTACCAGGATTGGCCCGACCTCTGACCTCAAATAGCGGACCTTAGTGGGCCACCTCCACTTGCTCGAACAAGTAGTATTCCTCGAAGAGCCGTCCATCCACCTGGGCTTCAAAGAGAACCCTGCGATCCTCATACACTCTATGAGGTAGTGCCACTAACTGAGCTCGTTCAGCAGGGATCCAGGGATCAAGGTCCCGCTTCGTTCGAAATTTCCGGGCAAAGCTTGAGCTAGCGGCGGTGTCTCTCGGCCGCCTTGATCGTGTAGGGCGACTAGGCCGAGCCTCATCAGTGGTGCTCTTTCTCTTGCCCATCAGAGAGAGGATGGTGGAGATGGAGAAAATGGCCGTAATGACTTCAAAAAGGGCCATGAAAAATGAAGGGAAAAGAGAGAAGGGGCTGAAAATATGGGTTCTCCACGGACTTGGGTCCCAATAGATGATGTAGGGGCCCCAAAAGATAGGGATTTAAGAAAGAAAATGGAGAGATCAGGTGGGTGAGGAAGCTCATACGATTTTTGATCTTCAAATGGGCTTGTGGGAGTCCAAATGAGAGAAACGGAGAGGGAAGGGAGAGAAAGACTGTTGTGGATGATGGGAATGGGTAGGTTGTGGTCGAAATTAGCAGGGAAGACGATTGGAAGGGCGGTTTTGAAGAGAAACATCAAGTTTGGAGAGAGAAAACGGCTTGAAGGGGAGGTTTGTGAAGGAGGTAGGGTTTTGGGAGAATGAAATGGGATGAGAGCTACGTCAAGGGGTGTATAAGACCACCAAAGGTGATCGGCCTGAGCCGCGGGCCCGACCCAGCCCAGAAACTGGCGAGGCCTCGCCGACCGGGCGAGGGCCTCGCCGACCAACTTCCTGATTTTCAAAGGGGGGCCCCATGGGCGTGTCCCTCCAGTCCCCTAGGCCCCAAAAAACACTGGGTCCCACCCTAGGTACCACTAGATTAACATGGGTAGGCCCCCGACTCCGATTCGCTCAATTTCGGGCAGTTTTGGGTACTTTCGGACACATACTGACATTTGTAGATTTTTGACTGCTGGGATAAGGTGTATTGTGATCTAGACACGTCAATAGACGGTCTAGAAGTGATTTGGGATCGACTCGTACGATCAGGATCGACGACGAACTTGATTAAAACGCTCGTTTTCGATGAACTTCGCCAAATGGCGAAATCGGAAAAACCTAGGACTGTTTCTATATTTTTCTCGCACCCTCCTAAGTTGTAATGTATAAGCGTACGTCGTGGGAACATAACTCAGGTCCAGTTTAATCAAAATCATGCTCCGATACCAACTTGTAACACCCTGAAATTTGAGGGTCGAGTAGCAACTCAACTCTCGAGTTCCAGAACATCACTTATGCAACATAGATAATAATGATTGAATGTTGTCTGTGTCAGTGTAATAAACATGAGTGAGATTATACCAAAGCAGTAATTCATACTCCAGATCAATTTTATAAAGGCAAGCGGAAGACTAAAACTGTATATATAAGGTATGTAAAGAAACAAAACCATCTCAGTCTCCAGAGTATGAACACCAACTGAGTAACCATATACATGTATTGTTTCCGAATCAAAAAGTCAAAATACAACTAAAGAGATAAATCCTGAAATCCCCGCGATCCAGTCAGCCTAAGCAAAGCCGTCTGAGTACCGCATGAATGAGAACTCGTCCTCGTCCTCGTCCTCATCGTAGTCTGGCTCAGCCTCCTGAATCGACGACGTACCATCTACACCTGAGAAGAGTCTGGTTGGTGTGTACAACACCGTCCCGTAACGTGGGAGTGAGTAGCTAACTCAGTGGAACAATAAAGCATAGGTTAACATGTTATCAATTCAATCAAGCAGTAATGATAAAGCAGTACAATCAAAACAATCCTAACTACTCTTATTTAATGCAAGTATGAAATGACATGATGAATGCCCTTGCCAAACCACCCTCATGCGACACCATCTTATGTTCGCGAATGCGTTCATCCCTCAGTGCTCCACATCTACCAGGCACATGCAGTGCGATGATGAGCATGATTACCAAGTAATTATTAGTCCATTTCAAACAGCAGTATTGGAAAACTAAGGTACCTCCCTTGTATCATTCCCAAACATGATCCATTCTAGGGTCGTTAATCCTAGTTAATCTCATACGATGGTGTGTTTCTAAGTCACTGCAAAGGATGCCAGGGCTGTTACGCACAAAGGTTACACCACTCCCCATCACCTTTTTAACGGTTCATCACTATATAGATACAAGCCTAGTTCATACTCTATACCCTGCGGTAACACTCGTCACCTCACCGCAAATTCAGAGTATGCTCGAGGTCACTACAAAGGGCTGTCAGGGCTGTTACGCACAAAGGTTACACCACTCCCCCATCACCTTATCAATGTAGGCCGACAGCATGAATATAGTGTCCCGTACCACCATAATCGGCTCACGAGTCTGGTTGCTCACTGGTCACTACGGGGAGGCACGTGGTCCCAGCGTAGGCCGACAGCTCGACCACGGTGTCCCATACCACCATGCCTGGCTCATGAGTCTTAGCGGATCGAGGTACCATGGTTAACGGGATTCCACTGGTAAGTTTGGTACCCTAGGTTCAAGCAGTAGCGACCAAACATGGTGAACATACATTAGACACATCGGGTTACTTGACGAGCCTGACTAGCTCGAGCGCACAATCAACTGAACGACATGAAGTGCATAAGCACGTCGTGTGGCCTAACCACTGTCGCTAACTGAAGTACGACTCGGGTTCGTCAAATACATCCTACGTGGCGACATGAATCCTCAACCACGATCTCAAGTCTGGTACCGATTGTCTGGACTATAGACATAGTCCCAAACTCAATCAATCCTTATTTAGAGCATGTAAAGTAAAGCATAATAGGCAAAGTAAATCAAGCATATTAACAAGCATATCATAAAGCCTGTTATAAAGCATATTATAAAGCATGTTGTAAAATACTATATAAAGAAGAATACAAACACATATGTTTCATAAGTAAGCGATTAAAGTAAACAACCACATGGAGGAAATCATAAAGGTCTCTAAGGTAGTTGAGAATCTCATCTCAACACCTATCTAAAGCACCATTATCCAAGCACTTACCCTCACAAGCATTTTCACAAACACCTAGAATACACTATTTCAACATACATAGTGTATGTTAGTAAAACATGTATTAGGGCGAATCCTTTCGCCAAGCAAGTATTTTATGCATATATAACATATTCATACAGCAAATAGTCATGGCAAATACATCTCTAAAATATGTACATATACGGTACTTTCTACAATACACTATTTCTACATACATAGTGTATATTAGCAAACATGTATTAGGGCGAATCTTTTCGCCAAATAAGTATTTTATCCATATACCATATATTCATACTACAAATAATCATGGCAAACACATTTCCAAAATTTATATGTATATGGTATTTCTACGAATACCTAGAATATGTAAAATTCCATATTCTACATCTTTAATCGAAATGGAAAACAAACAGTACTTTGTACATGTGTAATTGCATGCAGATCATGAATCTATCATTATTTGACATTGAAAGCGTTGAAAACCGTAACTTATACACCTAAAGTCCTCACCTTATACCGTAGAATCGCAACAAATCAGCTAGGTTTGCTAAGCCTCCATATTCGGCAGTTTGGTAGCCTAAAGAATGAAATAGGTTAGCTATTTTATAACCTACAACCTTCACACCCCAAAACAAATTAGGGTTAGGGTTTCTTACCTCAAAATGAAGTCGGTATCGCCGGGAAAACGACAAGAAAGGGGTGGTGCAGCTTGTGTAGCGGTAGAGGATAGTAGTAGGAAGGATCTCCCACAACTCTCTAGCTTTCTCTCTCTTTTTCTCTCTTCTCACTTAGGGTTTTTCTCAAATTCGTATGGCTGTGAGACAGGGGGTTCTAAGGTCCTTATATAGCCTAAAAACTCTCTGAAATAGACTTAAGGTCAAGGTATACTTAGGTTATAACCAAAGTAATACTTTACTAGCTCAACGGAGCACTTCTGGCGGGCCTCCTTGAGCCAAAAGTCAGACTTAAGCTCACCAACCTTGGATCTGGGTGGAGTTAAGTTTTCGTTCCAGTAGGATTTTCAGATTATGCGTGGCGGACTAGTTTCAGTTCAACGGTCAGCGGGTTTCGATCAGAAATTCCAAGTACATGGATATGTTTATGAAATTTTTCCTGATCCGAGGGTGTATTTGGGTCAGATTCTGACGGTCTGGTTGCTTACAAAATGTTCGCAAGTGACACGTGACAGATCACTATTCAAGATATTTATTTTGTAAAGAAAACAAGTGTTTTCACACTCTCTCGCTCCGGACTCAAGCGAACAGCCGAGGGACACTATCTGGATTTGATTTCCGAGATGGTTGTTAAGCCCAGCGAGGCGGTCCTAATTCCTTAACTTCGTATTATTCGGACTCCCGATGTGCGGTCCAGACTTGATATGGAGTTTCAATGTGCTCCCAAGAGCAGTCGGGTAATGAGTTTGATCCTAGACTTTAGGGTAACCTAGCGACAATGATTCTACAAGTTTTGGGTCTTGCAGATCGTATTTAAAGCGATTTCAATGGATTTCATGGCTAATCTAGTTTAGCACTTAGTTAACTTTGTCAAATTTCTAAAGGATTTAATCCTAAGTGATTTCTGGTCGAGGTGGTACTCAGGCCATTGTACGGAATTTTTCGAGTCGTTACAATACACATACATGATGTTGGCTTTGACATATCAATACACAACCGGCTTTGGTGATGTTTTTGGGCCCATGCATGGCTTCGTCTTCCATGTAAGCAAACAAGATAAGAGGTTTATGGTGGTTACCACACGGTATTGTTTGGTGTCAATTGTTGCAAGTCTGGTTGATGTGTCAAACATCCAAACCATTGATGCGGTGGCCAGAGTGTGTATGGAAAAAGCACCATAAAATGCCCCAGATTGAAAGACAAGGTGAAGAATTGTTGCATTTGATCTGTTAACCAAATAGACCACCTGTCAGGATTCTTCCAATCTGGATGATTTTTGGTGGGTGGGCCATGATATCCACTTCCTCTCATGGCTTATTTACGTCCATCTCTTAATTATATAAGAATAGAAAAACTTTAGGAAAGTTTAGGACTGTGGACCCCACCTTTTAGCCAGCTGTTTTTATGAAAGAAGACAAACCTTCTTTTGCAAGTTAGACCTCCACGTGCGGAGACCCATTTTCAAGACAAAAATACCCCTCCTTTTCACTGCGCTGGCATTTCTCTGACTTCTCACTTCTCACTTTACTTTTCATCTCCCTTTCTGCTTTTACTGTCGTTGCTTTCACCCCCTTTCCTCACTCCGTTTTCACGAGAAAGACGAGTAAAACTCATTTTGTGGGCCCCCCTTATCAGCATTTTGTCTTCTTCTGAAAATGGTCGGTCCAGGGAAGAAATCATGCTCCACAGGTATATTTTACACTCAGTTGGGCCCACACCAGCCCTGTGGCTGGTGGTCGATGCTCTGTAGGCCCCACCAATCACAATGTGTTTCATCGTTTCCGTTCATCCATTTTTACAGATCATTTCAGAGCTTTATCCTAAAAATAAGAGGGATATAAATCTTAGATGTACCACACTACAGGAAAATAGTAGTGATTAGATATCCATCATTTAAATCCTCCTGAGGCCCACTGTAGTGTTTATCTGAAATCCAATCTGTTTATTAGGTCATAAAGACCCAGATGAAGGCTAAAAACAAAGATCATCTTGATCCAATACTTTTTATGGCCCCCAAAAAGTTTTTAATGGTCGATGTTCATTAAACATTGTTTCCTGTAATGTGGTCCAATTGAGATCAGGATATACCTCATTTTTTTATATAATACCATAAAATGATCTATAAAAATAGATGGACGGCATGGATGAAACACATACATCATGATGGGGCCCACAGAGCACCGAACACCAGCCATTGGCTGGTGGTAGAGGGAGTAGCCAATTTGTTTCCTGTAGTATATCTACGCCGTCCATCTGTTTTTCCATCTAATTTAAGGTGTTGAGCCTTAAATTGAAGCATACCAAAATATCAAGTGGATTATACCACTGGAAACAGTGGGCATAATGATTTTCGAGTTTGCCCTGCTGATTTCATGTTTGCCCCACTGATTTCATGTTTGCCCCGTTGAATTTCTAGCTTGCCTTGCTGATTTTCAAGGTTGCCCCGCTAATTTTTTAATTTGGCCTGCTGAATTCATAGTTTCTCCTGCTGAGTTTTCTGTTTCCCCCACTGAATTTTCAAGGATACGTTTAGTTTTTTGGGCTCAATCCATGAAATTATCTGTTAAGTTTACACCACTGATTTTTTAGTTTGTTCCGCTGAATTTCATGTTTCCCCTGCTCAATTTCATGCTTGCCTCGTTGATTTCCTAGTTTGCCCTGCTGATTTTGTAGTTTGCCCCGCTCAAGTCTAAGTTTCCCTCGCTGATTTTGTAGTTTGCCCCGCTCAAGTGCAAGTTTTCCCCGCTCAAATTCTTGCTTGCCCCGCTGAATTTTAAGTTTGCCCTGCCCAAATTCAATTTTCCCTCACTGATTTCTAGTTTGCCCCGCTGAATTTGTAGTTTGCCCCTCTCAATTTAATGTTTCCCCTGCAGAATTTATAGTTTGCCCCGCTCAATTTCATGTTTCCCCCACTGATTTTCTAAGTTGCCCCGTTCAATATCTAGGTTCCCTCCCTCAATGTCTAGGTTCCCTCTCACATATGGGGTTTTGGTGTAAACATAATCCGATGAACATGATGTATTACAAATAAAACATTATTGTGAGGCGTAGCAAGCGTAATCGGATTGCGTACTGAGTTAGTCAGTACGCTCCCATTGTACTAAGTAAACTTAGATGTATTACAAATAAAACATCATGTATGTAGTATATCCATGTCGTCCATCCGTTCTTCCATATACTTTTAGCGGTTTAGCCCCAAATTGAAGCATATAAAAAGATCAAGTGGATCATACCACGGGAAAGAGTGGGCATAATGATTTCCACCGTTCAAACCATAGTAGGCCCAACAATGATGTTTGTTTGTTATTAGATCTATATAAATTGGCCAACCTAATCACTAATTGTGAGTCTATATTCTTTAGCTCACATAAAAATATCATGATCAAGTATACCTTTCAAATGATGCAAAATCTTTTTCCCTACTTGTAGATGAATCTAACTTGGAAATTTCATGTGCTAGTTAAGTAATTCCACAATATACAAGATGTTTAGGATAGTATGAGTCAAGTATTGAAAACTTCTAATCGACAACTTGAAGCCTTCTAAGATCTATTAGATTGTTTTTCTTGTCCTTGCTCTAGAGGTTGATGTTCGAGCTAGGGGTAAGGAGTCAATGCATTCTCTAATTTTCTTTGGACTTGAAAGGTTCTCAATTTCATGTTCACCCCGCTGAATTCCTAGTTTGACCTGCTCAAATTCCAGTTTGCCTCGCTCAATTTCTAGGTTGCCCCACTCAACTTCATGTTTGCTCCGCTCGATTTCATGTTTGCCCCACTCCTTTATTGTAGCCAAGATCTTGTCTTAATTCTTGTGAAAATCCTTCCAAAGAAAAAAGATTCCTAAATAATACACTTGAGAAAAGAACAATTGGGCATTTTTTTGCTAAGACATATGAGGAAACATAATATGTTACATATATAGTGAGGAACTCATTTACTTGCTAATGAAATAACATGTTCATGTCCACCAATTAATTGACATGAAAAAATTAAGTGCCAAAATGAATGATATTGAGAAAGACTTGTGCTAACATATGTTACTTAATAAACTAATAGGGAATGGTTATGAATTGGGATTTCTTGACGCCCAGTACATGTCCCCATCAAAAGCACTATTCGCCATCTCATCTGCCAATGATTGTGGCCCTTTTGATTGGAAAGAAAATAGCATATTTAGAATTTTCAACAACATTTATGAAATCCCCGATGTAAGTCGTAGTGACAACATGAATATCTCCAAAGTGTAGTTATATACTAATATATTTCCCGAGATTTGCCCATTCTCTCAGTATTTTAGTGAGAAATAAAACATGGAAATGTTAACTCGGTAATAAATGTAAACATAGAATAGTAGGATCTGCAGTTAACAGAGTAATATAGCAAAAAAATTACAAACAGATTAACACAAATTTCTATAGCTTTTAGCATTCTAGTAGGATCCGCAATTCTCGTAGAATAGTAGCGCTCACTGGCATGAAGCCTTCCTCCCTTGAGACTTTTCAGTTCTTCTCTAATTAGCACGGACAAGTGAGTTTTCAAATACAGTTCATCAATAGGAATTCCACAGAGAATCATTCTCAACGCAAGAAAATCATCCATGTCTCCGTGATTCAATGCAGCTGCAATTATAAGGACTAGTAATTAGTGGAATTTATCATAGATGGTGTCAAAAATATGTTCTTAAATAACAAATTGGCCAAAGAACATTTTTTAGATAATTCAGCTGGAACATTTTTTAGGATGTATCAGCGATACAAGTAGGCACTAATTTTGAGTAAGGAGGTGGACCCAACTTTACAAATGTCAGGTGAGACTCAACTAACATCAAGTTCAGCTTTGGTGTTGTAGAAAGTCACATGATCCACTACTTCCCACCTCTTGTGATGAGTGCAATCATACAATTTATGAACTGATCTTCTATTGAGATGTGTACTTCGTATCTTCGGCTAAATGTTTAATGTGGATCATATTTAATGTAGTTAACTGTTCAATCTGTGCAACGTTTTTAAAATTTCTTTTCTGGTTGCTAGTCTCTCTTATAGGAATAGTTGGTTCCTCAATAATACGTACAGACAATATGACAGTTCATGCTAAATTGATGCCCGGTTTCTTCTTAGAAACATGAGAAGTTCAATTCAAAATTTTCATGTGGTGTGGTCTATTTGAACATTGGATACATTTAGTTTTTAGGGCTCAAGCCATGAAATTATCTGTTTTGTTTGCCCCGCTGATTTTTCAGTTTGCCTCACTGAACTTCATGTTTCCCCCACTCAATTTCATGTTTGCCCCGCTGAATTTTCAGTTTGCCCCGCTCATTTTCATGTTTGCCCCGCTCATTTTCCAGTTTGCCCCGCTGAATTTCTAGTTTGCCCCGCTGAATTTCAAGTTTGCCCCACTGAATTTCATGTTTCCTCCGCTAAATTTGCTATTTTTTCATGTTTGCCCCGCCGATTATCTAATTTGCTCCGCTGAATTTCATGTTTCCCCCGCTCAATTTCATGTTTGCCCCGCTCAATTTCCAGTTTGCCCCGCTCAATTTCATGTTTGCCCCGCTGATTTTCCAGTTTGCCCCGCTGATTTTCTAGTTTGCCCCGCCAATTTTCAAGTTTGCCCCACTGAATTTCATGTTTCCCCCGCTAAATTTGTAGTTTTTTCATGTTTGCCCCGCCGATTATCTAGTTTGCTTCGCTGAATTTCATGTTTCCCCCGCTCAATTTCATGTTTGCCCCGCTGAATTTCCAGTTTGCCCCGCTGATTTCCAAGTTTCCCTCGCTGAATTTCATGTTTGCCTCACTGAATTTGCAGTTTTTTCACGTATGAGAAATTTAGGACTATGGACCCCACCTTTTAGCCAACTGTTTTTATGAAAGATGACAAACTTTCTTTTGCAACTTAGACCTGCACGTGTAGATTACGAATTTCAGGATGAAAATAACCCTCCTTTTCACTGCTGCTTTTCTTTTCCCTTTCAACTGTTTCCTTTTCCTTTCCCTTTCCACTACTACTTCACTGCCGTTGCTTTCACCCCATCTCTTCGCCCGGTTAAAAAGACAAAAAAACCCTTTTTATGGGCCTCCTCATTAACATTTGTCTTCTTTTGAAAATGGTCGGTCCAGTGAAGAAAGCACGCAGCACAGGTATATTTTAAACCAGTTGGGCCCACATTGAATGTATAGGTATAGGAAATGGATTGGCTACTCTTCCGATGCTCTGTGGGCACCACCATGATCTACGTGGCTGGTGGTCTGTTCTCTGTGGGCCCCACCATCTAATTTAAGGGGTTGAGCCCCAAATTAGATGGAAATTTGGTTGGTGGCCCGCTAGAGGAAAACAATGGTGATTGGATATCCATCATTTAAATCCTCCTGAGGCCCACTGTACTATTTGTCTGAAATCCAATCCCTTTTTTATGTGATAAATACCCAGATGAAGGCTAAAAACAAAGATCATCTTGACCCAATACTTTTATGGCCCCAAAAAGCTTTTAATGGTCGATGTTCACTAAACACTGTTTCCTGTAATGTGGTCCAATTGAGATTAGGATATACCTCAATTTTTGTGGCCCACAGAGCACCGAATACCAGCCATTGGCTGGTGGCAGGGGAAGTAGCCAATTCGTTTCCTGTAGTATATCCATGCCGTTCATTCATTTTTCCATCTAATTTAAGGGGTTGAGCCCCAAATTGAAGCATATCAAAATATCAAGTGAGTTATACCACGGGAAATAGTGGGCATAATGATTTTCTAGTTTGCCCCGCTGATTTCATGTTTCCCCCGATCAATTTCATGTTTGCCCTACTGATTTCATGTTTCCCCCGCTCAATTTCATGTTTGCCCTACTGATTTTCCAGTTTGTCCCGCTCAATTTCATGTTTGCCCCGCTCAATTTCATGCTTGCCCTGCTCATTTCCGTGTTTGCCCCCCTCAATTTCATGCTTGCCCCACTCAATTCCTAGTTTGTCCCGCTCAATTTCATGTTTGTCGTGCTAAATTTCATGCCTGCCCTGCTCATTTCCTAGTTTGCCCCGCTCAATTTCATGCTTGCCCCGCTCAATTTCTCGTTTGCCCTACTCAATTTCATGTTTCCCTCGCTCAATTCCATGTTTGCCCCCCGGATTTTCTAGTTTGCCCCCACTCAATTTCTTGTTTGCCCCCGCTCAAAACCTAAACCTACACCTAAACCTAAAACCTAAACCTAAACCTAAAACCTAAATGTATTCTCAAATCAGTAAACCTAGACCTTAACTTATTCTCAATTTCCAAAACCTTAACCTATAATCTAACTTAAACCAAAACCTATATCGTACACTTGTAACCTAAAAACTAAATGTATTCTCAAATCCCTAAACGTAAACCTTAACCTATTCTCAATTCCCTAAACCTTAACCTATAACCTAACTTAAACCTAAACTTATAACCTACACTTATAACCTAAAACCTAAATATATTCTCAAACCTCTAAACCTAAACTTACACCTAATCCTAATATCAACTCCTTAACCTAAACCTAAACTTGAAAACCCAAACCTAAACCCGGTCCCGAACCTGATTTCCTAAACCTAAACCTTAACCTATTCTCAGTTCCCTAAACCTTAACCTATAACCTAACTTAAACCTAAACCTATAATTGACACTTATAACTTAAACCTAAACCTGTAACCTAAACCTAAAGCCTAAATGTATTCTCAAATCCCTACACCTAAATCTAAACCTAATCCTAATCTCAACTCCTTAACCTAAACCTAAACTTGAAAACCCAAACCTAAACCCGGTCCTAAACCCAATTTCCTAAACCTAAACCTTAACCTATTCTCAGTTCCCTAAACCTACAACCAACACTTATAACTTAAACCTAAACCTGTAACCTAAACTTAAAGCCTAAATGTATTCTCAAATCCCTACACCTAAATCTAAACCTAATCCTAATCTCAACTCCTTAACCTAAACCTAAACTTGAAAACCCAAACCTAAACCCGGTCCTGAACCCGATTTCTTAAACCTAAACCTTAACCTATTCTCAGTTCCCTAAACCTTAACCTATAACCTAACTTAAACCTAAACCTATAACCGACACTTATAACTTAAACCTAAACCTGTAACCTAAACCTAAATCCTAAATGTATTCTCAAATCCCTAAACCTAAATCTAAACCTAATCCTAATCTCAACTCCTTAACCTAAACCTAAACTTGAAAACCCAAACCTAAACCCGGTCCCAAACCCAATTTCCTAAACCTAATCCTTAACCTATTCTCAGTTCCCTAAACCTTAACCTATAACCTAACTTAAACCTAAACCTATAACCGACACTTATAACTTAAACCTAAACCTGTAACCTAAACCTAAAGCCTAAATGTATTCTCAAATCCCTAAACCTAAATCTAAACCTAATCCTAATCTCAACTCCTTAACCTAAACCTAAACTTGAAAACCACAAGCTTGTATCTGTATATATATGTGCATATGCATATCTATATATCTCTATAAGTATGTATGTTTGTATATGTGTATGAATTTACAAATGCATCATCATCACCATTATTATCTTAGTCTTCTCCTATGAAATTGGGTTGACTTTTAGGAATTTCATGGCAGAGATTTCTACATGGAGCACTCTTTATAACCAATTCCAACCATGTGAACTACCAAAGCAACCAGAGCAACATTCAATTTCATGTTTGCCCGCTGATTTTCTAGCTTCCCCTGATCAATTTCATGTTTCCCCCGCTCAATTTCATGCTTGCCCCGCACATTTCCGTGTTTGCCCCCCTCAATTTCATGCTTGCCCCACTCAATTCCCTCATGTTTGCCCTGCTCAATTTCATGTTTGCCCTGCTTAATTTTATTCTTGCCCTGCTCAATTTCATTCTTGCCCCGCTCAATTTCATGTTTCCCCCGCTCAATTTCATGTTTGCCCCGCTGATTTTCTAGTTTGCCCCCACTCAATTTCATATTCATGTTTGCCCTACTCAAAACCTAAACCTAAACCTAAAACTTAAACCTAAACCTAAAACCTAAATGTATTCTCAAATCCGTAAACCTAAATTATTACATCGAAACATATAAATGTTCATTAATCTGGCTAATGTTAAACTTGGTAAAATGTTATGGTTGAATAATTGAAAAATGAGATTAATCAGGAATACACATTTATCAGGAGATTATGCATTGAATTTTTTATAGTTTGCCTCATTGAATATCTAGCTTGCCCTGCTCATTATGCAGTTTGCCCCGCTCAATTTCATATTTGTCCCGATCAAATTATAGTTTGTCTTACTTACGTTGATAGTTTGTCTCGCACAATTTCCGGTATTTCCCGTTCCAGTTCTATCTCCATTTCATATGAAGCTTGTTCAAATTAATGAAATGCTGCATTCTTTTCAACGTAGTCTGATTTTCTTCACTACGTTTATCTTGTGAATTTTTTGTTTGCTACGTTTTTCAATTCATCCTTGTAGGTGACGAATATTCTGCCACAATCCCCAACCCAACATGTAGGTGTTCACTCACATGGTGGTTTGACAAGGTGAAGGGTGGAGTGGAGAAGCATGATAGTTGCCTAAATTTATTTAGGCAATCTCCTTTCTCGTTTCTATTGCATGTTACATGCTTTAGATTTATAGGGGCTCTATTTCACCTTCTTTTTGTAAGATACAAAGGTGATCTAGTATTTGAGAACAAGGGAAGGCGATCGCACTTTACCGAGATGGACTTTGCCCTCATTACTGGTCTTAAGATTGGAGATCTAATTGTACCGAAGAATCGTTGCACTACGAGTACATTAAGAGACAAATACTTCAAAGAATATCCAGTATTAAAGAAGCAACTAATGCAGGTGTTTGAGGAATTAGTTAACACCAATAAGCATGAGGACGTGGTGAAGGTTGCCCTGCTCCTAGTTGTGGAACACTTTCTTAGGGGAACCGAACCGAAAACCATGTGCAACATGGATTATATTTACCTGGTGGACTCGCAAGATGATTTCTATAGGTATCCCTGGGTATTTTGGGATACTATACAATGTCACAAGGAATCGAATCTGCTGTTGCTGCATCAAGTTTTCCTTGGTACACTGTATGTGGTTGCGTCCTTCCTCTACAAGTAAGAACACCTTTTACTTTGTATATGTTTTCCCTCTATAGTCAATTATGAATTTTTAAACTGGTGCAATTTCATTCTAACAGGTATGGGCAGTAGAGATATTACCGGCCCTACAAGACTGTGTTGTTTCGTATGTTCTGCATCAAATTCCACGCTTCATTCAATATCGCGGCTGGAAGGGTTGGAGGTATAAAAGAATACATGCTATCTTCAAAAGTAAAGCTGTAAGTTTATATATATATCCCCATTATTTACTTTGCTTAACTTGACGTATATGCTTTTTTTATTTAACATTACTGTTTGTTCTTTTGCAGACACCCGTAATAATGAAATTAGAACCAACGCTACGAGAATGGGAAACGGATGCCGTTCGTTCGGTGCATGACAGTTTCCAGGTGAGATGTTATGGAAACTGAACTATACTTTCATGTCTGCCATTGTAAAGTTATCCTTACTCTTACATATCCATCTACATATTTTGTAGCTTACTGAGACCCAGGAAGATGATGAGGAGGATAATGAGATTGATCATGAGGAGGATGACGAGTCAGATGATAGCGATGAGAAAGGCGTGGAGGGAGAGGGACCGAGGGGGGGTATTTCGAATGTTGTTCTTATGGAGGAATTTCAAAAAGAGAGGGAAGAGTTGAAGATGGAGAGAGAGGAATTGAAAAAATGAGAGGGACGAATTGAGAAAAGTCAGGGCAGAGATGAGAAGGAAAGAAGCACTGTTGGATGACATGGAAACGTTACTGAAGAGGGAGAAGGCTTTGTTCTTTGTGGACAAGGAATGGTTCTTCAAGGATAAAGAAAAGTTGAAAAATGAGAGGGAGAAGTTTAATAAGGAGAAGGAAGGTAGTCGTACATGGAGGGGACGTTTTTTGATGGAGGAGGGTGAGGAGTTGAGGAAGAGAGTGGAAGTAAATGATACTGAAGATAAAGAACTTGGACATGTGGATCTGAACGTGCAATCGTATAGTAATGTTAAAGGTAATGTACGGAATGAATCCACTTCTCATGCCGTTTATCAAATGAGAGCCAAAAGGATACCGAAGCCATCATATTACAAGATTTCTCCATACTTGTCCTTCTCTGCATTCGATACAACCCCTGAACTGGACAAGAAAAAGTTAGCGAACGAGAGGGATAAATTTAATTAGGAGAAGGAAGGTAGTCCTAAATAGAGTGGACATTTTGCGATGGAGTAGGAGGGTGAAGAGTTGAGAAATAGAGTGGAAGTAAATGATATTGAAGATACCGAACTATCACATGCATCCACTTCTCATCCCGTTTATGAAAGGAGAACCAAAAGGATACCGAAACCATCATATTACAAGGTTTCTACATACTTATCCCTGTCTGCATTCGATACAACCCCTGGGGCGGTTCATGAACCCGAGCAAGTAACAACTTTTGTTACTTCTCCGATACCATTTCTTGTACGGATGGATCCTTTCAGGATACTATCTGCACAGGAGGTGAAAGAGGCAGAGGACTAGTATGAGGCAAACAAGGACATGTCAGAGGGGAAATGGTTTAGAACGATATAGATGAAGGATGCCTGGATTGATAGCGAGGTAAGCATTACTAATTTATTCTCCATATGCATCGATTGCCATGTAATTAATTGTTATATGAATATATGACGAAATCGTACTATCCCATTGATTAGGATATCGACACGTACATCGACTTCCTTGAGAAAAGGCATAACGCCCTCTCAGTTGCATATCCTCAGGATTGCAAGTTCTGTCCTACGTATTTTACGATAAATGTTTATTATGGGAATCCTTATTCTATTTGAAAATTTTACTTTATTACATGTATTGAACTTTAATCATATTTATAACAGCAAAGCCTTGAGGGGTGTTTTCTGGTTTTGATCACATACAGGGCCTCCAATTCGGCGTCAGAACGGTCCTCGCTAATAGGCCAGATGACCACGGCCTACGCAATTGCTAGGCAACGAGATAAACCATATACCAGAGTGATTTGGTGTTATGAACGGGTAATGCACTCGTCACAAAACATCATCTCTTACTGTTATATGTTCTATCATGTTTTGACAAATATATTATTTTGTGAATCATGGACAGGTTTATGCACCAATAAATCATGACAATTCACATTAGTTTTTACTTATCATCTATCAAAGAGAAAGAGAAATCGTTATTGTGGATAGCTCATACACATATCTTATGCCAAGGTTCAAGCATAAGATGAAGAATATGACCGATGCACTCCCCGTTCTCTTCCATGCCACTGGAGACAGTACTGTGCTTGAAGGGAAGAAGTGGACAGTCAGATACGATGAATCCGCGCCGAAGCAGGACAATGGTTATGACTGCGGCATATTCGTGATGAAATTCATTGACATTTTGTGTAGCGGTCTCACCTTGGAGGGAATAGACATGAAAAAATTCACCTCCGATTGGAGGAAGTCAATAGCATATGATTGCTTGTCTGTAGTCAGGAGGTGATATTTGTGTAGTGCATGGGAGAAAATTTTTGTAAGAATGTATTATTCGGAGGTTTACAGTAATCTTGGAGTGCAGAAAATTTCCAAGTATGTGCATTTCAGTCCGAGTTCCTTCTTTAATCACGATGGCCTTGGGAGGGTTGATCCGAGGGATGGACTGCAAAAGGACTGATTAAAACTATACTGTGTTATCTTGCTGGTATTGAACTGATTATGTCAGTCAGCAAGATAACCCAATATATTTTTAATCAACTCTTTTGCAATTAACCTATCCTTCAGATCAACCCTCTCAAGGCTATCGTGATTAGAGAAAGAACTCGGACTGAAATGCACATACTTGAAAATTTTCTGCATAATCGCCGGAAGTGCAAGTTTCGATGTATAGCATACTTTGTAATTTTAGTGGATGATGAAATGAACTTTGTACTTTGTCCCACATTATTTTCAGTTTGTCTCGACATGCTTGTCGATCCTTCTTTAATGCACATGGAACTCAATGCTCGACAATTGCTCTAGATCTTGAATATCATGCACATGGAACTCAATGCTTGACAGCTCGTTCGACTAGGCACGACTCGAATGAAGTTAGTTGCAAGATGTTGGTTGGATCCGCTGCAACTTCTGTACAAAAGCATTTTTCTATGGCTCCGCACCAATAGATTACAAGCCTACTGACACATACATTACACATGCATCTTTTGAAATGATTTTATACGTAATCCAAGCTTTCACCTTGGATTTCAAATCCTGCAACAAAGAGGAGTCACTGTATTAAGAAGAGGAGCCATGTGGCCAATAGATTAGTAGCCCAATTTCACATACATTACACATGCGACTCTTGAAATGATTTTATATGTAATCCAAGCTTTCACTTTGGATTTCAAATCCCTTGGATTTGAAACCCCCCAATTACCTTATGGTGCGAAACAAATTTAGGAGAATTGAAATCCCCGAAAACCCCCCTAATTTCATGGTGCGAAACAACCCTTGATGACATTTATATATATTTGAGACTTTGGTGAAGTTTAAAATAAACTAATCACTCACTTTTTTTTTTCACTTTAGATTTTCACCCATCATAATCCGCTAATAACTTGGGCCCATAAGGAAATATAAATTCAGTCAAAAGATCCAAATATTGTAAAAACTATAACCCAGCTCAGACTGGGCTGTAAAACAAAAACAAGAAGGAACAACCACTAACACGGAGACCCTAGTAGTGCCTCAGACCACGATGGTTCCTAATCTTCTTCAGTCGCTCCAAATCATCTCTCAACTTCTTATTCAGTGCATTTGAGACAACCTGAGAATACCTCCCATCCTTGTAATCCTTCTTCCTGTTTAAAAACCAGTTTGGAATTTTGAATTGGCGGGGGTTGGCAACAATCACCGTGAGGTTCTCCAGTTCTGCCGCCGTTAATTCACTAGCCCTCTTGTTCAAACTCAGTCAGCCTCTTTGCATACGATGTTGGCGAAACGCCTCCCGATACCTTTGATGGAGGCCAGAGCGAACATGATCTTCTGCTTTCCATCGACGTTCGTGTTCAGAACACGAAGAATGCACTGAAAATCTTCGTGTGCGATCAGAGACATTTTTTCGACATATCCTCGATATAATCGATGTCAGTTATCGATCCGATCGATATATCATCGACGTAATCGACATAAGTTATCGATAATATCGACAACATTACCCTCTTCTTTACTTGATGGTATATATCAGTATCATTCAAGTCTTAAAACCGAAAGATATAAAAGGAAACAATACCAAGAATAACAAAAACTAGGCCATTTCATTACACTAGAATACCTTTGGAGGTGGGATGCATCAATTTCAAAATGCTATCAGGTATAAATGGCAATGAAACAAGAGTGGGAAAGCCAACCAAGTGAGAGAAAGCTGAAGTGCTAGTAGCCAAGTTTTCACTTCTGATTTTTGCTTGTACAGTTGGACAAGTGGACAAACCATTTACATTGTCATCTATGTTATCTGATACTCTTTCATGTCCTAATAAATACCATGGTATATATTTGGGGAAGAGGGAAAGATCTTCCTTTAACCATTACAAGTCTCTTGGCACAAGGAAGGAGCTGCACTCTCGATTTCTACAGCCTTCTGATAGTATATGAGGACTATATAACCCTCCATAAATTAGTGAATAAATTCTAAAACAAAATACACCAAAAAAAATATTGATGAATAAATTCAAAAAAAAATACACCAAAAAAAATAATTCCAAAATTTAATCGTCGATATAATCTACATATCATCGATATGATATACAATAAGTTGTCGATATTATCGACATATTATCGATCTTATCTATGTAAGTCATCGATATTATCGACACTATGTCAATAATATCGAATATTTCCGCAAATTGAACAAGAAGCTTTGGTGAAATTTCATGATATGTAGATATATCGACATATCGATATATCGACATAATGTGGATACTATCGAATTATGTTAGTATTTGTCCAGCGACCAAACCCAAAAATTCTATAATTGTCGATATATCGACATATTGTGGATATATCGACGATATGTCAATGATATCCACGAATTAAACCATCTGAAATATAAAGTTGATGTTATCGATATGTCGTCGATATGATCCACATTAGTTACCGATATGATCGACATATCATAGATATAATCGACATAAGTTGTCGATAATATTGACAATATGTCGATATTATCGAATCTGGAGTGCAAATGTCCAGCAAGCTTTTGATGCATTTTCATATTATGTGGATATATCTTCAACTTGTCGATATATCCACATAGCGATATATCGACAATGTGTCGATATTATCGAATCTGGAGTGCAAATGTCCAACAAACTTTTCATACATTTTCATATTATGTCGATATATCCATGGACTGTCGATATATCGACATAGCGATATATCGACGTATTGTCGATAATATTGAATTGCGTCTGAAAGTATCCAGCGACCAAACCACAAGTATTTCATTTTTCGTCGATATATTGACATGTCCAAGATACTATCGACAGCATGTTGTCGATATATCCGCCAGTGGTCGATATATCTATTACAGAATTGAACTTTCCAGTAATCTGTCTGTTGAAATTCCGATATTGTCGATATATGACAATGTGTCGATATTATCGACGACGATCGGTTTTGAAAAAAAAACTGCATTAACTACTTTCACCCACCAGTTTTTATTTTACTTCTTCTTCCAAAACCTTCCCTCCACTTCATCTCAACCGGATTTCTCCACATTAGCAACGGGGCTCTTTGAGGGATTTCTTCTTTGATGATCTCGGTATGTTTGTGTTCATTGCAATCGATATGAAATGCTGTGTTTGTCGATAACGGAAACCCCTTTTCACCTTCCTTTCTTCTATTTTTCAAATTGTCAACCGAATTTTAGCTCACACACCCTGTTAGAAATCAGCCTAACAATGATCTTACACACTGTTAGGATGATTAATGCACACATGTCGGTAGTCTATGTGATTGGTTTGTTCAGGTTCTTGTAGCACTGATGGTGGATAAGTTCTTGATCTTCCTAACACGTCCTTGTTTGAAATGGTGGTCGTCCATTCCTCTGCCATACAATGTATATGATGGTCGTGTCCCCACCATTTTTAAAATGGCGGTGAAGTTTCATTGGAGGCTATCTCATTCATCGTTCCTATAGAGAGAAGCCCTAGTTACAAATATATGAGCCTATGATGATGGTCTTTGATATAAGAATAGAGGAATCTGGTCTAACCTGCCTTTGCTGTTGTAGCTTATGTGAAGAAAATCCGGACATTTGCACTCCAATCATGTGTGTTTGTTGATTGAAATGGTCTCTTGTACGATTCTAATATACTTTTCAAGAGATTAGACAAAGAAATTAATGTTGTCCTTACTTTGTATTCACATTTTGTATGAGTTGAGTGATACAATCCATTTTAATACATTGTGAATGAAGTTTACATTTGTTTCTTTCATAGCCAAATTGACTGAATTTTTAGTAGATTTAAATTCATAGCATCACTGGTATAGTTTGGATTCATGCTGACTTTTTTAGTAGCTGTTGTTTTGCTTTTTTAAATCGAGTTTTTCACAGTTGCATGTACTACACATATCAGAACTATTAGTGATCCTTCAATATACATGAATGCTAAATGCACTGTAGGAGATCTGGATGGCCTTGACTGATATACATGAATGCTAAACACACCATTTAAGAAACAGTGGATAGCATATGGAAAACTATGCTATTTTGAAGGTTTACAAAAGTCACATCCTTTATTACTTCTGATTTTTTTTATTTTTATTTTTTAATGCAGTAGTTCTGATTTTTTACATTCACTTGATTGAATCTGAAATGGATTTTTATGTTTTAATTTTGTTATGATTTTTATTTGTTCTTGCATTAATGAATGGAATGTTGCTTTTCAGATTCTTTTCATTGAAAATGGATTTTTTTTTTTTATATAATTTGTTAAGTTTATTTATTTTGGGTTAAATGAGAGAATAGCTTGATTGATTAGCAGGGAGTGCTCATTGGGCCAAACAAGTGGGTCAAGAAAACAATTGCCTTGGATAATGTTTACTAAATTTTCCTCAGCTTTAGTATAGTAATTTACATGAGTTTAACTGCCTAGAAACTGGATAATGTTTACTGAATTTTCCTCAGCTTTAGTACGAACCACTTACTGATTTTGAGTAAGTTTTATTCCATTATTTACCTTATTTGCCTTATTTTATCATATCTTTTAATGTTTGTAATAGGCACTATCATCTCAACATTCATAATGCATAAGGATAAAGGAAAAAAGGCTATGGTCGGAGAGTCATCCAAGGGAGATCGTACAAAACTCCATTCAAGACGTACATCGGAACGGGAAGAGGAGCGGACTTCCCTGACCGAATTGCCGGCTAGGCGAGCTCGTACTCAAAGGGGTACTCCAATTCAGGATCCCCCTCCACCAATACAACCAGAACAATTGATCTCACAAGTTCCTCCTCCCCCTGCGAACATGTACGAAAAATATCGCGTCCGAAAAATCGTATATGAGAAAAAGGTCGATCGAGCGTGCATCCAGCAATTTAGGATTCTCCAGATTTTGGAGAAGGTTGGGTGGAGTAACCTGTTAGATTTTGGAGGGACAGTTAGAAATGAGCAAGTGATCATATTTCTATCATACTGTCACTCACCGGTACTGCACCCCCCTTCATTTCAGGTGACCATTGGAGAGACCACCACCACCATTGATACTAGGGTAGTTGCACAACTTTTAGAGATTCCAGCCACAGGTTGAGGCTTAATGGATCATGACATTGATGACCCAGCTGTGCAAATAGAAATGACGAAGTATGTTTGTAATGGACAGAATGTTCCGTGGCATTAGGGTAATGCACTGAGAGCAACGCACCTGGAAGACAAGTACAAGGTGCTACACAATATCTTCACCTGGAATGTATATCCAAGGGAGACGAACAAGTCTGACATTACTTCTTATATGTTAGATATTCTATACAGCATCTGTCATGGTATTCCTCTGTGTCTTCCCACCATCATTACTCAAATAATTGCCGATAGCATAGCGACTACCAGAAAGGATGCCATTCCATTCCCACACCTATTATGTTTACTCTCCCGTCATGTTGGCCTGATGCTAACGACTGACCGACCCAGACCCATGAAAATGCTTACACAAAACAACATTAAACGCATGAAACTGGGGTTGAAAGGGGAATCGACATCAGTTAGGCGCAGTGAAGATTTTATGAGAGAGACAGAAGCAGAGGCAGCGAAGACAGAGGCTGCAGAGACGGACGCGGTTGAGACAGCGGCAGTCGACACCGACTATCCTACAGAGGGAGAGCAGCCAGAGGTGCCACGATCCTTGTATGGTCATACTAGTCGAAGGATGTCATACCATAACCGCAGGGCATACATTGTCAAGCACTTGGATGAGTAGGACAAACGACTCACACGACTGGAGCGGCTTTCTAAGGCTATCCAGAAGGGTATGGAACGGGTCGAGCATAAGATTGACACCCTTATTGCCACAATCACCTGCCGCCGTGATGATGTCGCTCCACCGGATGGCGGTCTGTCCAGCTAGATAGCGGTTTAGTCATGTCTGTTGGCTTGTGCATCAAGTATCTTTTTGGGATGCCAAGCCTATCGGATATTATTGTTGAATTGTTTCTTTAAATAGTGACGTTAATTTTACTTTGACTGATGCACGAGACTGATTTTGGTGCCTAAACTTGGGGTGCTTATTTTGATTACAGTATTTAGTGTTAGGATGAAATTTATTTATGCACTTCCTCTGGATTGTAAATGGACTCAAGAATCCCAATCATGTCGTCCACCTATTTATATGTTTTCCCATGATATGTGAACTTGCTGTGTTTGTGTTCATTTGGATGCTTATTATCTTCTGGCCTTGTTTGATTCCAGTCAATATCCATAATGAAGTGTGTAACGCCCTGAAATTCGAGGGTCGAGTAGCAACTTAACTCTCGAGTTCCAAAACATCACTTATGCAACATAGATAATGATGATTAAATGTTGTCTGTGTTAGAGCAATAAACATGAGTGAGATTATACCAAAACAGTAATTCATACTCCAGATCAATTGTATAAAGGCAAGCGGAAGATTGAAACTGTATATATATATATGTAAAAGAAATAAAACCATCTCAATCTTCAGAGTATGAACCCAACTGAGTCACCATATACATGTATTTGTTTTACGATCAAAATGTCAAAAATACAACTAGAGAAGTGAGCCCTGTAAGTCTCGTCGATCCAGGCAGTCTAGTCAAAGCCACCGGAATACTGCATATACGAGAATTCGTCCTGGTCCTCGTCGTAGTCCGGCTCAGCCTCCTGAGTCGTCACCTCATCTGCACCTAAGACAGAGTCTGGTTGGTGTGTACAACACCGTCCCGTAACGTGGGAGTGAGTAGCTAACTCAGTGGAACAATAAAGCATAGGTTAACATGTTATCAATTCAGTCAAGCAGTAATGATAAAGCAGTAAAATCAAACACTCCTAACTACTCTTATTAATGCAAGTATGAATGCAATCATGATGCATGCCCTCACCACACACTCCCTCGTGCGACACCATCTTACGTTCGCGGCATGCTTGCATTCCTTAGTGCTCCACATCTTCCAGGCACATGCAATGCGATGATGAGCATGATTACCGAGTTATTATTAGTCCATTTCAAACAACAGGATTGGGAAACTAAGGTACCTCCCTTGTATCATTCCCAAACATGATCCATTCTAGGGTCGTCAGTCCTAGTTAATCTCATACGATTGTGCGTTTCTAGGTCGCTGCAAAGGCTGTCAGGGCTGTTACACGCATTTGTTACACCACTCCCACATCACCTTTTTAACGGTTCATCACTAAATTGATACAAGCCTAGTTCATCCTCTATACACTGCGGCAAAACTCATCGCCTCACCGCAAATTCAGAGTATGCTCGAGGTCACTACAAAGGGCTCGTCAACAATCAGTGTAGGCCGACAGATCGAATATAGTGTCCCATACCACCATAATCGGCTCAGGAGTCTGGTTGCTCACTGGTCACTACGGGGAGGCACGTGGCCCCAGCGTAGGCCGACAGCTCGACCACGGTGTCCCATACCACCATGCCCAGCTCATGAGTCTTAGCGGATCGAGGTACCATGGTTAACGGGATTTCACTGGTAAGTTTGGTACCCTAGGTTCAAGCAGTAGCGTCCAAACATGGTGAACATACATTAGACATATCGGGTTACTTGACGAGCCTGACTAGCTCGAGCGTACAATCAACCGAACGACATGAAGTGCATAAGCACTTCGCGTGGCCTAACCACTGTCGCCAACGGAAGTACGACTCGGGTTCGTCAAACACATCCTACGTGGCGAAATGAATCTCAACCACGAGCTCAAGTCTGGTACCGATTGTCTGGACTATAAAAATAGTCCCAAACTCAATCAATCCTTATTTAGAACATGTAGAGTAAAGCATATTAAACAAAGTAATTTAAGCATGTTAACAAGCATATCATAAAGCATGTTATAAAGCACCATATAAACAGGAAATACAAACACATATATTTCATAAGTAAGCCGTTAAATTAAACAATCAACATGGAGGAAATCATATACGTCTCTAAGGTAGTTGAGAATCCCATCTCAACACCTACTTAAGACACCATCATCCAAACACTTACTCTCACAAGCATTTTCACAAACACTTAGAATACACTATTTCAACATACATAGTGTACATTAGCAAAACATGTATTAGGGCGAGTCCTTTCGCCAAACAAGTATTTTATCCTTAAATAATATATCAATATAGCAAATAATCATAGCAAACACATTTTCAAAATTTATACGTATACGATACTTTCTACAAATACCTAGAGTATGTAAAATTCGATATTCTTCATCGTTAATCGAAACGGAAAACAGACAGCACTTGTACATGTGCAATTGCATGCAGATCATGAATCTATCATTATCTGACATTGAAAGCGTTGAAAACCATAACCTATACACCTAAAGTCCTCACCTTTAGTCGTAGAATCGTAACGAATACGATAGGTTTGCTAATTCCGTATTCGGCAGTTTGGTAGCCTATAAAATGAAATAGGTTAGCTATTTCATAACCTACAACCTTCACAACCCCAAAACAGATTAGGGTTAGGGTTTCTTACCTAGAAATGAAGTCGAAATCGCCGGGAAAGCGACTAGACTTGCGTGGTTAAGCTTGTAGAATGGCAGGGGATAGTAGTAGGGAGTTTCTCCCACTTCTCTCACACTTTCTCTCTCTTCTCTCTTCTCTCTTAGGGTTTCTTTCAAATTTGTATGGCTGTAAGAGATAGGGTTCTAAGGTCCTTATATAGCCTAAAAACACACTAAAATAGACTTAAGGTCAAGGTATACTTAGGTTATAACCAAAGCGAGCCAGTTTCAACTCAACGGAGGACTTCTGGCAGGCCTCCTTGAGCCAAAGGTCGGACTTAAGCTCACAGACCTTTAATCTAGGTACCATTACGTTTTTATTCCAGTAGGGTTTCCAGATCATGCGTGGCGGACCAGTTTTAGTTCAACGGTCAGTGAAACTCGATCAGAGATTTTAAGTACACTGCCATGTATATGAAAATTTTCCTGATCCGAGGGTGTATTTGGGTCAGATTCTGACGGTCTGGTTGCTTACAAATTGTCCGCAAGCGACACGTGCCAGATTACTATTTGAGATATTTATTTGTAAAAAAAAATAAGTGTTCTCACACTCCTCGCTCCGGACTCAAGTGAACAGCCGTGGGACACTACCTGGATTCGATTTCCAAGATGGTTGTCAAGCCCAGCGAGGTGGTCCTAAGTCTATAACTTCGTATTATTCGAACTCCCGATGTGCGGTACAGATCTGATACGGAGTTTCAATGTGCTCCCGAGAGCAGTCGGGTAATGAGTTTGATCCTAGATTTTAGGGTAACCTAGCGTTAATGATTCTACAAGTTTTGGGTCTTGCAGATCATATTTAAAGCGATTCAAACGGATTTCATGGCTAATCTAGTTTAGCACTTAGTTAACTTTGTCAAATTTCTAAAGGATTTAATCCTAAGTGATTTCTGGTTGAGGTGATTTCTTCCCTGAATTTGGTAAAGATTTAACTTGTTCGTTTCCCTTACATATTATATATTTTTATTGTATAGAGAGAAATTTCAATTTTGAATTTTATCACAACAAGATTACTTGATACATGCAACTTCTCCTATTCATGCTCTCGATCTCTTCTCAACAGTGACAAATTACCCATCCAAGAACCCTACTAACGAATTTTTTTTAACAGGTTTTCTTGCTTTCATGGTCTATGAATGCCGATTATAGCATTTTATTCTCCATTAGTCAGTTTACATATTTAGGTATGAAGGAGGTCCAACAGTGACTAGGTTAGTGCCCAAACATGGGGTACTTATAGAGAATCTGTCAGTATGCTTGATAGTTTCCATTTCTCTTGTGTTATAAATGCAATTTCTCAATTGCTTCTCAATGTGAAATTGTGAAGTTGGATTTGTTCTTGAAAACTTTTAGATGAATTGTTTTTTTTTTTTAGTCCCAAAGTTGAGCCAGTGATCAAATCTGCCTTTGATGGTTACAGTGCCTGCATCTTCGCATACGAACAGATAGGCACCGGAAAATGGGTGGAAATGTGTGGTTGCCCATCGATAAGAACTAAAGGGTTTATTTGAACTTTCAATTAAGTTCATGCAATCGGTTTGTGGAATCCCTAGCTAATAAGAGCGTAAGAAATCTTCTAATTGGAATAATGATCTGTTCTTGCTTGGTCACAGTTACCGAAATCAAATTTACTCCTCTTGCCAAGATTCTTCGATCCGTGACCTCTGGTTTATACCAGTCGAAGTTAATTGCAGGTTCTTGTCTTTTGTACTACTACAATGGTCACAGGACTGGTTGCTAACCTTCTTTCCAAGTTGAACCTAAATGTGCGGGAGATCCATTCTAGAAAGCTGTAGAGCTATAGAACCAGGGTTGAAAATGAGTTCTGGAAGTCAAAAGGTCTTATTCTTGTGACTTCTGATGTATCTGCACGCGGTGTTGATTATCCAGATGTCACCCTTATTATGCAGGTAATATGGTTGATAATTTCTTTTTACAATACAAAGAGGCATTTTAGAATGCACGTATAGATAGGGCTGACAGTTGGTGCATTTTTACACGATATGCTATACATGAAGATCAACTAGGAGCAATATATAACTTTCAATAGTATGTATCATACAAAGTACAAAAATTACATAAATTACACAATATGCTATACACCGGATATCAAAAACTTGCACGACCGGCGATTATGCCTGGTTTGTTTGCATTGCCCACACTTTACTATTTTCGATTCCTTTCCACGTGATGGAATTCTAAGATTTTTGGATCTCCCAGCTGACCTCCTCTGTCTTGGGGGTTTAATCTACGCACAATACTCCTTCAACCCCGCTGAAATTTCTCACTCGTTATTGTCACGTACTGGATACACCGATTCACTATACGTGGCCAGGTAATTATGCGCCGTGTAGAATGGGGAGCAGTATAAGTAGTGATCCAGATTGTAGTTTATGCAGGCTGACAAGACATGCATGCAAGGGTACCCCTTCATGCCAAACTCACGACATGTACATGAAAACTCATTGAGCTTCACCGTATCGTTATAATCTCCAACGACATAGTACTCATCTCGAGAAATAGCATGGCAGCGAACATCTCGCGCCTTCTGCACGATATCCTTTAACTGTTTCTCCGCCCATGGTGTCAATGGACCCACAATTGATGCCGCAGATTCTCGTCTCTTGTAAAATAATTCCTGTATCTTCAATATTACAGCCTCTATCAATTTCATAATGGGGTATTCGCGTGCTTCTTTGAAAAGGGCATTAACGCACTTAAAAATGTTCGTCGTGACTAAGTTGAATCTTCTTCCTGAAAAGTGCGAAGATGCCCATCTCTCGTACCCGATTTCTATCAGCCATGCATGTACTGGAGGATTGGCCATTTCAATATCATGCATTAGTTTTTCAAATTCAGCCCTCCTGCAAGTCTTCACAGCCATCCAGTAATACATCTCCAACGACTTGTCCTTAAAAGTGTCCACCAAGTTTCTATAGATGTGGTACGCACAATACCCATGGATTGCACGCGAGAAGACTTGGGGAACCTCTTTCATTAGACCTCTATGTCGGTCGGATATAATGACAAGACCCTCCACAGACCCTAACACATTGTTAAGGTGGGTAAGGAACCAATTCCAACTATTGCTGTTCTCTGATTCCCCGATGCCAAACGCAAGTGGAAATATATGATTGTTTCCATCTATGGCCGTGGCGATGAATAACACATCCTTATATTTGCCCTTTAAGTGTGTCCCGTAAATAGCCAATACCCTCCGCAATGATTTCTGAAAACTTCGAATGCATTGTCCGAGAGCTAGAAAACATCTCTCGAACCTCCAAGTCTGTTGGTTTACAAAAACGGAAGTTACTGTCCCTGGGTTGGCCCTCCTCAACTCATGCAAATACAAAGGGAGTTGATTATATGAGTCTTCGTAAGACGCCATTACGTGATTAATTGCAAGCTACCTAGCTTTCCATGCCTTCCAATAACTGATACGAATATTATATTTCTCTTGTATGACGAAGATAATGTCACATAGCCTCAACCCTAGGCGTTGTTCAATGCGGCTAATAATCAGATCACACGCTAGCTTACTGCTGGTTTGCAGGTGATAGCTCTTCATCCATGCCATGCCGTACGTGTGTTTTTTGGTGTATAAGTCTATATTTTGAATATACCCGTATCATTCACCCGAGATGCATGAACCCTCCATTTGCATGCATCTTCGAAGCACACCACGGTAAATCTGCTCGAATTTCAGTATAGTACTTTATACTGGAAATTATTCCGAATTGCAAATTGACTCAAAATATACTGGCACCGACTCTTGTCCTTAAACGTTTGCCCTTCAGCTATATCGGTCGGTTCACATAACAAATCAGTATATTCCAGCATTTTTGCATTGGTGAGTGCATCATCATCAAATGGCACGAGAACTTGACGAGTCATGAGTTTGATGTTTCGGGGAGGTCTCGAAGCAGAATGTCGCTTACACGCACAGATGGGATGGTGGATGATGATGGCAAATCTGTTATTGATGCTAACGGCAGTGTCTTGTATTCATAATTACTGTTAATGTCAACTGCACCACTGACTTGCCTAGTCACAAAGTTTACTGTTTGCGGCGGCTCGAGTAATTGATCATTGGTTGCTAACACTTGTAATGGAGAAGGATTGTGTTTGAATTCCACGCCATACTCCTCAGCCACACTGTCCACATATGTTGTGGTATTGATGTGTTGGATTGTTTCGATGACTAACGAGATGAATTTTTCCGAATGCTCAAACTGGTAAGACAAGAACTCTTTGACGTCATTGTCGTCTTCGATTTCGATTGGAGGCATTGATTCGTTAGTGCAAGGATTCAATACTTTCATCCTAATATCACAATCTTCTGGTCTGCTCTTAATAATCTTGTAAATTTTAGATCGAAGCTCCTCGTATGTAGTCTCGAGACGTAGCATCATTTGTTTTGATGTTCCACCCGTGTATGAGTATCGCTTGTTTTCAAATTCTAACTCCCCACCAAAAGAGCACATGATTCTTACAGCCATTATCTGAAAACCAATACAATGACACATTATCAGTGAATCGTAAATCAATGGAACCATGTCATATGACAAAACTCGATTAAATAATGAAGGGCCTTCGTCGTTAATGAATGAAAAATGAGTGGTGCTTGTTTAATTTTGTGACGCTATCTATCATGCCATTGAGCGAGGGAAGCATTATCAGTTTGAGCGGGACACACATGAAATTCAGTAGGACAACTTGAAATTTGAGCGGGTCAAAATAGAAATTCAGTGGGGCAAACAAGAAATTGAGCGGGGTAAGCATAAAATTGAGATGGGCAAACTAGGAAACGAGCGGGGTAAGCATGAAATTGAGCGGGGCAAACTAGAAAATGAGTGGGGTAGGCATGAAATTGAGCGGGGCAAACTAGGAAATGAGCGGGGCAAGCATGAAATTGAGCGGGGCAAACATGAAATTGAGCAGGGCAAATTAGGAAATGAGCGGGGCAAACTAGCAAATGAGCGGGGCAAGCATGAAATTGAGCGGGGCAAACATGAAATTGATCGGGGCAAACTAGCAAATGAGCGGGGCAAGTATGAAATTGAGCGGGGCAAATGTGAAATCAGCGGGGCAAACTAGAAAATCATTATGCCTACTGTTTCCCGTGGTATGATTCACTTGATATTTTGATATGCTTCAATTTGGGGCTCAACCGCTAAAATTAGATGGACGACGTGGATATACTACATACATTCAATGTGGGCCCATCTAAGTGTAGGTTATAGGTTTAGGTTACAAGTGTCGGTTATAGGTTAAGGTTTAGGGAACTGCGAATAAGTTAAGGTTTAGGTTTAGGAAATCGGGTTCGGGACCGGGTTTAGGTTTGGATTTTCAAGTTTAGGTTTAGGTTAAGGAGTTGATATTAGAATTAGGTGTAGGTTTAGGTTTAGGGATTTGAGAATACATTTAGGTTTTAGGTTTAGGTTATAAGTGTCGGTTATAGGTTTAGGTTTAAGTTAGGTTATAGGTTAAGGTTTAGGGAACTGAGAATAGGTTAAGGTTTAGGTTTAGGAAATCGGGTTCGGGACCGGGTTTAGGTTCGGGTTTTCAAGTTTAGGTTTAGGTTAAGGAGTTGATATTAGAATTAGGTGTAGGTTTAGGTTTAGGGATTTGAGAATACATTTAGGTTTTAGGTTTAGGTTATAAGTTTAGGTTTAGGTTATAAGTGTCGGTTATAGGTTTAAGTTTAAGTTAGGTTATAGGTTAAGGTTTAGGGAACTGAGAATAGATTAAGGTTTAGGTTTAGGAAATCGGGTTCCGGACCGGGTTTATGTTTGGGTTTTCAACTTTAGGTTTAGGTTAAGGAGTTGATATTAGGATTATGTGTAGGTTTAGGTTTAGAGATTTGAGAATACATTTAGGTTTTAGGTTTAAGTTAGGTTATAGGTTAAGGTTTAGGGAATTGAGAATAGGTTAAGGTTTAGGTTTAGGGATTTGAGAATACATTTAGGTTTTAGGTTACAAGTGTACGATATAGGTTTAAGTTTAAGTTAGATTATAGGTTAAAATTTTTTAAAAAAAAAGGTTTAGGGAATTAAGAATAAGTTAAGGTTTAGGTTTAGGGATTTGAGAATACATTTAGGTTTTAGGTTTAGGTTTAGGTTTTAGGTTTAGGTTTTGAGCGGGGGCAAACATGAAATTGAGTGGGGGCAAACTAGAAAATCAGCGGGGCAAACATGAAATTGAGTGGGGGAAACATGAAATTGAGTGGGGCAAACTAGAAATTGAGGGGGGCAGGCATGAAATTGAGCGGGGCAAACATGAAATTGAATGGGGCAAACTAAGAAATTAGCGGGGCAAGCATGAAATTGAGCGGGGCAAACTAGGAAATGAGCGGGGCAAGCATGAAATTGAGCGGGGCAAACTAGGAAATGAGCGGGGCAAACGGGATATTGAATGGTAAATTGAACGAGCATAGTATAATATTGAGCTAGGAAAACAGTATATTAAGCAATCCCAACATTATATTTATCGAGGCAAACATTAAATTGACCTTATGTACCATACGATTAAGCTGGGCAACCATTAAATTGAGCGATCCTAACATGAAATTTATCGCGGCAAACATTAAATTGTCCTTATCTACCATGAAATTAATCTAGGCAAATATTAAATTGAGCAATCTTAGTATGAAATTTATTGCGGTAAACATTAAATTGACCTTATCTACCATGAAATTAAGCTAGGCAAACATTAAATTGATCGATCCTAGTATGATATATATCCGAGTGAAACATTAAATTGACCTTATGTACCATGAAAATAAGCTGGGCAAACATTAAATTAAGCGATCCTAGCATGAAATTTATTACTTTTAACATCGCGGTAAACTTTAACTTGTCCTTATCTACCATGAAATTAAGCTAGATAAACATTAAATTGAGCAATCCTAGTATGAAATTTATCACGGCAAACATTAAATTGACCTTATCTACCATGAAATTAAGCTGGACAAACATTAAATTGAGCGATCCTAGCATGAAATTTATCGCGTTAAACATTAGATTGACCTTATCTACCATGAAATTAAGCTGGGCAAACATTAAATTGACCGATCCTAGTATGATATTTATCGAAGCAAACATTAGATTGACCTTATCTACCATGAAATTAAACTGGGCAAACATTAAATTGAACGATCTTAGCATGAAATTGAGCAGGATAAACATGGAATTCAGCGAGCCTAACATCGGATTAAGTGAGCCCTAACATAGAATTGAGCGAGTTTGACATGGATTCAATCGATCAACACATAAAATTAACTAAGCCTAACGCATGAAACTAACTAAGCCTAACACATGGAATTAACCAAACTTTGCATGCAATGCCATTATACGATGTAACTTTTTTTTTTCAAGATCTATACCTCTGACTGCCACACTACCGGTCAAATGCAGGTTGAAGAGAGGTGCTTTGGAGTGAGGGAATATTTTGAATTTTTTCAAGGAGATGCAACCAGTTCGTTGGATTTCACGTAACCCACGCCAAGATGAAATATGGAAAATGTAGAATAACGATATCTAGATGGATATCTAGATGCTTCACAGAGATTTCAGTCAAGAAAATGAGAAGAAAACCCTTCGTACTTCAGTTCTTCGTTGGAAGAGAGTGCAGGGGAAGCATCTGCTCGTTTTTTCCGTCAAGGGGAGTGAAAGCAACGCTGACAAGCAGCAGCAGTGAAAAGAGCAAAAGAAGGGGTATTTTCATCCAGAAATTCGAAGTCCGCGCGTGCAGGTCTAAGTTGCAAAAGAAGGTTTGTCTTCTTTCATAAAAACAGCTAGCTAAAAGGTGGGGTCCACAGTCCTAAATTTCTCAAAACTTTAATACACTGACATAATCTAATGAATGATAGGTAGGTGTGTAGAAATTATTTGCATTTGCAGTAGACAGTTCAAATTCAACTGGGTACTACCTTCACAATACCTAGCTATAGGACAGTCCAGGCAGGGTCTCTGTGAGGCTCACCGTGATGCGTGTGTTTTATCCACACCGTCCATTCATTTTGAATATCATTTTAGTGTGCGGGCCTAAAAGGGAAATAAATCGAAGGCTCGAATGCACCACACCACAAGTAGTGGGATTGAAAGCCTGCTGTCGAAACCTTCCTAAGGTCCCCTATGATGCTTATTTGCCATCTAAACTTTTAATAAGTTCAGATGAAGGAAAAATATAAACTTCAACTTAATTCAAATCTTTTGTAACCCCTAAGTTTTCAATGATAGGCGTTCAATCCCCATTGCTTCCTGTGGTGTGGTCCACTTGATCCTCCAATCTGCTTCCTTTTAGGCTTAATGCACTAAAATGATTTTTCTAGATAGATGGACTGCATGGATAAAACACATACATTATGGTGGGGCTCACATAGCCCCTGGCAAGATCGCCCCTCTCTAGCTAGGTCTTAGTGGGAGTAGTACCCAATCCACCTCCAAATTCAACTGGTTAAATTATGGGTCCCCATTGGGATGCATCGTGAACAAATAATGGGATTGTGGACATTTATTGGATGGATTAACCATCCAAAGGTTCTATTTCAACGTACAAGTGTTCACAAATTAAAAATTAAATTTATTTAACCAGTTTGATTTTAGATTGCAACGTGGCGAGAGCCAACTTTACAATTTAGTTAGTTTATTTGATTTAGTGCATGGTATGGGTACAATTTTTAAGTTCTTGCATATGAAGTTTCATACTTCGCGGGAGTATCAATTTTTATTAGGTGCGCAGAATATTCCTTCTCTAGCAACTCGAAAGGCAACTAACCTGAAAACAAATCTATATGGTGTTAGCATGTAGTAAAATAGGCATGAATTGTGTCGTGGGGGAGTTGTCTCATGATGAGATAATAAAGAATTGTTTGGATGGCTTATCGCATGAATTTCTTTAAATTTTTAACCATAAAATTTATAAATTATATAATTAATATATGTTTAATTATTAAAATTATTGTTAATAAAAAGTTAAAATTCACCTTTCTTTATAAAGTTGGAGATTAAAGGTTAGGTAATTGTTAAAATCCCTTTATATACATTGGTATTCCATTTTGCAGCGACTGAGATTTTAGAGTGGCATCGCACTGGAAAGTTTTGTTTTTAATCTTTGGAACTGTTTTATGTACACATCTGGGATTTAGATGTATGAATTTACATTCTCTCCATTTTTTCGTATCATTTTAGATCACAATCTCAAAAATGAGATAGAGATCCACGGCAAACAATCTACTGTTGACAACTTCTTAGAGCCACAGAAATTTTGCAAATAAACATTGCGGTGGGACATAGAAAGGTTCCAACGGTGGGCATTATTAGCACCGCTCCTTCATGCGGTGTGGTCCACTTGAGCCTTGGATATGCCTGAAAAATGAATGGACGGTGTGGATAAAATCCATACATCAGGGTGGACCCTCGGAACTCTAGACTGTCTCGAGAACGGAACAGGCCAGGGTAGTACCTAATCCACGTCCTGTTGGAGGGCCTGATCACGGCAGGATTTGATTGGGCTTAAACAAATTCCTATCTTATCCACTCCCATTGAGTAGCGATCATCGGTAGCCTAATATCTGATGTGAGGAATGTAGGGCGGTAGATCTAGGCCATCCAAATGGTTTTCCTATTTATGGATGGCCTATGGTCCAAGATTAGACTGACTAGACTGTCCTAATCGTATGAATTATGGTCTTCAAATGAATGTTGTTGAGGTAATTTTTTGGTAGAATTTCTCTGGTTGACCCTTCTGAGCCTGCACAGGTAAAAAGAACAGACAAAGGAGACCTTGGCTAATGCAGGGATCCTCTGATGCTTAAGTCAGGACTCTGGGTCTTTTCTAGGAGATAATCTCTTGGAAAAGAGTCACCAGTCGAGTATTAGGATGAGTGTACGTACCTTACACTGGTTGAGGATACCTTTATTTATAAGAGGAGGAAGAAGGCATGAGGAGTCTTTCCCGATACGTTGGGGACGAATCTGTTCAGAGATCCACTCGGGATTTCTACGAGATTATCGTCATCCAGATTTCTCAGGATCCGGTCCAATCCTCCGAAGATCTTGGGAGAGATCTTCGAACTGTTAAGAAGATTCTCGAGCTATTGATTCAAGAGTAGATGGTATAAATCATGCTGAACTTCCCGTCGAATCGGCGTTTGTCTTGTCTAGAGGTTGTTCCGAGCCCTGGTCGAGCTATGGTAGAGATATAGTCGAGCTTTAGGTTGACCTATGGCTGACCTATAGCCGAGCTATAGCCGACCTATGGGTTAGGTCGGCGATTGGCCATTTGAGTGGACTTATAGTTGTGTCCTCTTTTAGTGCCCTTACAGTTACATTGACCTCCTTGAAGGTCGGCCCGTGTCTGGACGTAGAAGCCCATTAGGGCTTGAATCTTTAAGGGCCCATGTTGTTTAGTAGAGTTGGTCCATTCCATAAGCCAACTTATCGATTTATTTATTTTTCCTCCAACAGTGAGCTCTCCTTACTTTTTAAGCCAAATTATTGAGACCCGGAAAGTAAGCCAGTTGTAGCTAAGTCGGGTTATGTGTAGCTTAGGTCGAGTTGTATCGTTATAAATGTTAGGTATGGCGGTCAGTACGACAGTTAAGGCGTGTCAGTACCTAATCGTGGCGCATCGTTTTGTGGCTTGAGATCACGTGAGGCGCCAAGCCGTCGTTTCGGTGATGGACCAACGAGGTTGTGATGCATAGCACTTACTTGATATTGGGGTCGAGCAGCGCGTGGGGTTGCGCCATGTGTTAAGTCAGGTTAGCTGAAGGGACATTGTATGGGCCGTCTCTGGTGAACGCCTTTAACGGGTGTCACGTGGCTTCCCTATATAAGGAAAGCCCTAACCCTTAGGCTGTTCTACGTGCCTTTTCTCCTCTTCGTCCCTTTGAGTTTTTGCTGTCGTTTCCCAATCATCTTCCCTAGCATTTCTAGGCGATTTCTGGTGACCGTTTTCACCAGCAATCAGGCTGGGACTTTGTCTGTTTTTCCCTTGTGAGCTCTGAAAGAGGCGAGCATACAGTCCTAGGGGAGGGTGGGGGTGAATAGGACTATGCCAAATTAAAATTAAAGTACTGAAAGAATAAATAAATCAGAACTTAATCAGAGATTTCAATTGTAATAGTATTGAGAAATTGATTCAAACCATGTTCATAAGACAACCTTACACCAAAAACCGAGCTTTTAGGCAGGACAACCTGATTTCATGAACTATAAAGGATCAAGATCGCAAACTAGAACAAGAGGAAAAAGAAATGAAACTATCTATTACAAGAATTCACCACATGTACATAAAGATTTACAAGCATTCACCACTTATGCATCTCAAAAATCATTCACCACATAAACTCCAGGAATTATAGTGGTCTGGTGTGTACACCAATTATCCTCAAACAGCCACACCTACTCCACTCCCAATAATCACAACCCACGTGATATTGGCGTTCACTAAAAATTAAGGTTTTCTCAGGTTCAACTTAAAACCTATACAGTTCTGATTTTAGAAGGGCTATCACAATCAAAACCCCACACACTGAGATTTTCTGGCTATTTCAGTCAAAATCAATACATGAGATTTTCCTGGATATCTCAAATAAACCAAAAACAAAAAGTAAATACTTATCTTCTTCAGAAGACGCTGAATGATGTAGCCCGTAGAACCGCTTCGGTTGATGACAAATGTTCAATGTTTAATGTCCAATAACCAAAATGAAGGGTTATAGGTTCTAAATAGATTTTAACTTAATTCAAACTTGGGCTACTTGTTTGAATTTCTTAAATCTCAAAAGGAAGAACAAGGACTCACTTTAAAACATATGATTCATAAAAAGAGATCTAGAAATTATAAAATAATAAGCTATTAAAAAGAATTTAAAATACTGTTCTATAGCTTGAAGAAGATAGGGACTTTTCTCTCTCAAAGTGAAGGCTTTTTATGGCTTGAATGATGTAATTTGGAGTGAGAAAAGACCTCTATTTATAGGCTGAAAAGTTGTTGCTTGGACTGGTCTAAGGTCTCATTTGACCGGTCTAAAAAACAACCAAATTTCAAATTTTAGGCGGGATTGGATCAAACCGTCCTTCGACTGGTCGAGTGGCCTACTCAACTAGTCGAGCAATGCCTTCGACTGGTCGAGGATGCCCAAAATGCATTGCTAGACTTTGAGTCGAGCCACCTTCGACTGGTCGAGCCCTTTTCTGGACTGGTTGAGGAACCAACAAATTTTATCCGATTTTCAGTTGAAAGCTTAAGCTGGTCGAAGTTTTTCCTAGATTGGTCGAACCAAAGCCTAGACTAGTCGAACTAAGGTTCAAACTAGTTAAACTTAAGCCTATTTAAACTATAGAAACCCAATTATGTTTGACATTCGAAATAACCTAAGTCTAAGGTCTTTCTAAGGTCAAATATACCTGAAAACATTGAACATTGAAGTGTATACTTTGTAGCTTGTTCTTGAATCTTCAGTTGCGTTCATTCGATCTTCTACTTGAAGTAATCTTGTAAATGTAGTTTAATCTTGAACTAGAAGAGAAGTAAAGCTTGAGTACTTTGGACTTTTCATGTCTTGAACTTGCACTTTTCCAACTTCATGTCTTGAACTTGAAGGTGAACTTTCCATCTTGATTCACTTGAAGGTGAACTTTCTATCTTTTGAGTCACCACATCACAAGTTGTTTTGTCCTTTGAAATTTGACGAATAAATGTGCTTTATATATCACAACACTTACAATCTCTCCCTTTGTCAAATTCGTGACAAAACATAACAAAACAAACATATAAGTTCAACATATCTGCTTTGCTTGAAATCACATACTCTCCCTCAATATGAGCGCGCAAAAATTTACTCCCTCTGAATCAGTGCTTCACTGCCTTATGCAGAATACCTGTGTATTAACATACATATCCATTCTAATAACATATATTCAATCAATTCCAATCATATCCATACAAATCAATCAAAACCATACAAACTCTCCTCCTTTTTGTGACAAGTTGACAAAGGAAAGTAGGAATATGAGATAAATGAATAATAGAATGGCAAGTTAAGCATCATGATTAAGAGTAAAACATGAGTAAACATTAAGAGAGCATAATAATATCCAAAATATCATCCAAGTTATACAACCAACTTAAGCAATACAACCCCAAAATCAAAACAAAGCAAAACTAGTCAAAACTAGAGGAAGAAGGTGGTGGAATAGATGGGTCAATCTGGTGAAGTCCCTTCGTTATGCGATGAAAATATTTTCGCATATATTTCATTGAAGAGTGATGGCTTTCAGCCAGATTGTCCTGAGATACTTTTAAAGCATCTACCTTGTCCTCAAGTGAGCGAAGACGATCATCGAATTGAGATGGTTGAAAGTCAGGATCTGCCTCATCATCAGACTCTAACTCAGCAAAGATATCATCCATCGAAGTATCTGCTGGCAATGGTGCTTCCTCTTCCTCGACCTCATCCTCGTTTTGCTGACCAGGGAGGTAATTTAAAGTCATTTTATTAATGTTCGTATTGCTAAATGGAAGAACGGCATCAGTGGCCTCAGTGGACGGAATGACAACATTGCAATGAAGGGTAAGTGTAGTCATAAGATAAGTGAATGGAATAGAACCATGACCAGGATGAATGCGAAACTGGATGATCAAATAGCAGATCAAGGAAGGAAGGTAAATTGGGATACCCGATGTGACAACATGTAGAATACTAGCCATTAATGGAGTGAGCTCAGATTTGTTTACGGACCGCGGATAGACATTCGAAGTAAAAATGCGGTGAAGGACACAAAAACGGGGAATCATCTGGGTGGCACGTAGTGTATTACCGCCACTCCACTCGACATTAAATCGACATAATTTATGGGTAATGTCCCTACGCTCAGATTCAAACATCTTATTAGAAAGAGAATGAATCGGAATACCCTCATCATTAACATTTATATCAAGTAGGCCCGAAATTAGGTGACTATCTATCGACACTATCCCTTCTTTAAAATTGATGGAAAATGTAAGATTTTCAAGGGACAACTCCCCGATAGATGCAAACATGCCTTGTGCAATGGAGCGATAAGCAGGCCCGCCCCAACCAAAAATATTTTCCCAACCAATGGCCGAGAGAATGGGCAACAACTTGAAGCGAGCAATATGATCAAGATTTACTGTCTTTTCAATTATTATATCTCTAGTGCGGAAATCCCTTACATGCTCCGAATCTTCTTCGGGAGTTCTCAGGGTTCTCACCTAATTGGAGTCGTCCGGGAGGAGGAGTCGCTAGGGCCCTTACGTGTGAGCTTCCTTTTAGAGCGATGCTCCATGTAGAGTATGCACAAGAGAGCATAATATATGGGTTTGGCTAAGGTCATATTTTTGCCCAAAAACCCTTATAGAAAAGAGTGAAAATCACAAATCAACAACATCACAAAGATTAAAATGCATAGAAGAACCCAAATCTAAAAGGAAATTGAAAATGATGCACTTACAAGGACTCTATAGAGATGGGTTCGATGGGTCGAGCAAGGAGTTGTTGAGGAAGAAGAAGAAAATGGGAAGAAAAAGTGATTTTCCCCCTTTTTAGGAAGCCAACCCGCGCTCCTCGACTGGTCGAGTACGTGCTCGACTCGTCGAGGCTCAACTGGTCGAGGACGCGCTCGACCATTCGTGTAGACTAAAAAATTCAATATATATTTTTTATTTTTAAAAATTAAAAATTTTTTTGCTTAAAAAATAAAAAAAATAACATGACATAATTAATTTGAAATACACATACCAATTTCATGTTTCAATTTAGAGAACCTATTCATGTTAAGCGGTTTCGTCATGATCTCGGCATGCTGATTTTCGGTCTGCATGTATTCTAAAGATATGCTCTTATCTTTAACCAATTCTCGAATATAATGGTAACGAATGTCTATGTGCTTCGTACGAGAATGTTGAATGGGATTTTTAGAAATATTAATTGCGCTAGAGTTATCGCAATACAAGATCATTGTAGCTTGCGCAATTTCGTAATCGGTTAGCATTTTCTTCATCCAAACCAGCTGGATACATGCATTACTGGCTGCGATGTATTCAGCCTCAGCCGTGGATAAGGATACCAAACTTTGTTTCTTACTGTGCCAAGAAACCAGACAGTTTCCAACGTAGAAACATCCACCACTGGTAGATTTTCTATCATCGATGTTCCCAGCCTAGTCAGCATTTGTATATCCAACTAATTATACATTTGTATCATGTGTATACCAAATATCATAATTAGAAGTACTTGCAACATATCTAATTATTTGCTTAACAACAATAAGATGTGATTCTTTTGGATCAAATTGATATCTTGCACAGAATTCAACACTAAAAGAAATATCTGGTTTACTAGAAGTTAAGTATAATAGACTACCAATCATGCTACGATATAAGCGAGAGTCTATACTCTTACCTGTTTCATCCTTTGAGAGTTTGAGAGTAGTACTCATAGGAGTATCAAATTTCTTATCATTCTTGAATCCAAATTTCTTAACCAAATTTAAGGCGTATTCGGTTTGAGAAATGAAGATACCCTCTTCTTGTTGTTTAACTTGTAAGCCTAGAAAGTAATTCAATTCTCCAACCATACTCATTTCAAATTTGGATTTCATTAGTTTTGCAAACTCAACGGACATGTTAGTACATGTAGAACCATATATAATATCATCAACATATATCTATACAATCAGTATGTGTTCATTGTATTTTTTAACAAATAAAGTTTTATCAACACTTCCCATGATAAAATTGTGACTGAGTAAGAACTTAGTCAGCTTTCCATACCATGCCTTGGGAGCTTGTTTCAAATCGTAAAGTGCCTTTTTAAGGCGATATACATGATTTAAGTGTTTGGGGTCCTCAAAACCCTTAGGTTGTTCGACATACACATCTTCATGTAAATCTCCATTTAAAAAAACACTTTTGACATCCATTTGATATATTTTGAATTTTTTTAAAGCAAACAATGGATATAAACAATCTGATGGATTCAAGACGGGCTACTGGCACAAAGGTTTCATCATAATCTATTCCTTCTATTTGAGTGTACCATTGTACAACCAGTCTAGCCTTGTTTCTAATAATATTGCCCAATTCATCAGACTTATTTTTGAAAATCCAGTTGGTTCCAATTATGTGTTTATCAGTTGGTCTTGGAACCATATACCAGACATCATTTCTTACAAATTGATTCAATTCTTCTTGCATGACGACAATCCAATTTTCATTAGTAAGTGCCTCTTTTACGTTGGTCGGTTCAACTTGAGAAGTAAAACAAACATAATTGCAGATATTCTCTAGTTGTTTTCTTGTTCGCACACCAGTGAGAGGATTCTCTAGGCTTAGATCAGTAGGATGATCCTTGACTAATCGTAGTTCAGTATTAACTGGACTAGATGAAGAGTTAGGTTTTTCAATTAAATTGACTTCATCATCTTCTCGACTAGGTGTGGGTGTGATCAGGTGATCATCGATTACGACATTAATGGATTCCTGAATCACTTCTATTCTTTTATTTAGAACACGATATGCTTGACTATTCAGAGCATATCCCAAGAAAATCCCTTCATCACTCTTTGCTTCAAACTTTCCTAAGTTTTCACGGTCACGTAAAATAAAGCACTTCCAAAAATTTGAAAGTACTTAACAGTTGATTTCTTATTGAACCATAATTCAGAAGCTGTTTTATCTTTAGATTTTCTTACATACACATGATTTATAATATAGCAAGCAATATTTATAGCTTTAGCCCACAAATTTTTAGGTAGATTCATGCTGTTCAGCATAACATTGGCCATCTCTTGTAGCATTCTATTTTTCCTTTCAACAATCCCATTTTGTTGAGAAGTCTTAGGAGCAGAAAACTCATGTGATATGCCATGATTGGTACAGTATTTCTCAAAATTACTATTTTCAAATTCAGTACCATGATCACTTCTAATCTTGATAACATTCATTTTTTTTTTCGGTCTGAATTCATTTTAATATCTTTTTAACTTCATCGAGAGTTTCGGATTTTTCTCTCATGAAAGCTACCCAAGTAAATCTCGTAAAGTCATCGACGATAACTAGAAAGTACTTTTTACCGCTTCGACTCTCCATTCTTGTCGGTCCAACTAAGTCCATATGAAGAAGTTCAAGGGGTTTGGTTGTGGTTAAGGAGTTCGCCTTCTTGTGACTACTCCTAGATTGCTTGCCAATTTGGCATGCGCCACATATTCTATCAACCATTTTCAATTTGGGTTGACCTCGAATAAGATCAACTTTGCTCAGTTTATAGAGGTTTCGATAATTGACATGTCCAAGATATTTATACCACAATTCTGATTCGTTTGTTTGGACCATGTAACAAGAAAGTTTAAATGACCATGTCTCATTGATAATATAACAATTTTCAGAAGTCCTACGACCATTTAGAATCACACAACCTTTCTCATTTAAAATCTCACATATTTGATTAGTGAATTTTACACTATGTTTGTTATCGCAGAGTTGAGAAATACTAAGAAGACTGTGTTTAAGACCTTCAACATATAAAACATTTTCAAAAGGAGGAAGGTTAGAGAGTTTTACAGTACCTTTACCTAAAATCTTGCAGTTGCTTCCATCACCAAAAGTAACTGAACCATCATTCATTTCTTTGTAGTTGGTGAATATATCCTTGTCACCTATCATATGTCTTGAACATCCACTGTCCAGGTAACATTTTGTATGGCTAGAAGCTTTAAAAGTAGTGTGGGCAACAAGACAAGTAACTTTAGGAACCCATTTCATTATAATCCTGGGTTTAGGAGTACCATTGATTTTTCTCGGTTTGTAAGAGTTGAAATATCTCTGTTTGTTTAGATTTGAGAAGCTCTTTGAGTAACTCTACTATTTTTTCAGCTAAGGGGTTATAACTTTGATTTCTAAAGCTGATGTTATTAGGCTTGATTTTAGAAGCTTGAAAAGGTTTTGAATTTTTGAAATTGTTTTGGTTATTTCTCAAGTTCTTACCTTTTGAGTTCGAGGACTCTCCTTTTACAAAAATAGGATATGCATTCTTATTTTTCAATGGAGCATTTTTAATATAGCCCAGGCCCGATCTATCGCCACATTTTCTGGATGTGGTTAGTAATTTTTCCAGCTTAGGGTCTCCATCGGCGTATCTCCAAGTGTCCTTAAAACTCAATAGAGAAGAGACTTCAAGTTTTAACTTCTCATTTTCTATTATGAGTTTTTTAAATTCAGATGTCTTAAAACTTAAATCAAGTTTTATTTTTTCATAACAATTAGAAAAATAAGACTTTTCCAAAAACAACATTTTCAAGTTCTTATTTTAGTTTAAGAAATTTTTCTTTTTGAATCTTTAACTTGACAACTATTTTGCAACTCTCCCTATGTAGGGCATTATAAGCGTCTTGAATATCATCTTCATTCTCATTTTTAGGGTCACTCCTGAGATTCTCATAATCAGATAAGTTACAACTATCTGAAGATGTGACTCTGGCTATAGTCATTAGGACTTTCATTTCATTTGAAGTTTCTTTCTCCGATTCATCCGACTCAGAAGAGCTTTCAGAGCCGGATGATTCATCCCAAGTTGCAATCATGCCCTTTCTTTTTGATTTATCTCTTTTGGGACATTTATTCGCCAAATGCCATATTCATGGCAGTTGAAACATTAACTGTCTTTTACAGATTTCCAAGTTTTTTATTTACCTTTTCTTTTATCATAAGGTTTTTAAAAATCAGATCATATCTTATTTTTTAAAATTCTGTAAAAATTTTTAGCAAGTAAATCCATATCATCCTCAGTATCTTCTAAATCAGAATTAACATTGTTTTCTTTTGAAAGAAACCTAGATGACTTAAGGGCTATGGACTTACCTTTAGGAGCTTTGAAACTTAACTCTTATGTTTGGAGTGAACTGACTAACTCCTCAACCTTCATTTGATCAATGTCTCTAAGTTCCTGAATGACAGTTACTTTGGAATTAAACCTCTCAGGAAGTGATCGCAATATCTTAGTGCAAACCTTGCTTTCTGGGATTCCATTGCCTAGACCCCACATGGAATTCACTATGTCCTTTAATTACATATAGAAGTCCATGAAAGTTTCATTTTCTTCCATACGAATTTCCTCAAACCTTGCAGTGAGGTTTGGACTTTAGATTTTTTGACAATAGTTGTTCCTTCATGTGTCATTTCAAGGATGTCCCAGCCTTGTTTAGCTGTATCACATGATATAATTCTTTTAAATTAAGCTTAAATGAGTTATCAATCACAGCAGGTTCTTGCAATGGAAACAAGCACCATTATTATATATATATATATTTAAAAATAGCTACGGATTTTAGCCGTAGCTATTGTTCTAAAAACCGTAGCTATTGCTAACGTAGCATATTGCTACGGATTTCATTCCACTTTTAGCCACTGATATTCTTCGTAGCCGTAGGTACATTTCGCTACAGAAATTATAGCTATGACTTTTGTCCGTAGCTACTGATATATATTGCTACGGATATAATCCGTACCAATTGGTTTTTGACCTTTAACTACCCCACCAATAGCGACGGATGTGCTACGGACTAGATCCATAGCAAAAGGTCTTTAGCTACGGTTTTTGGCCATAGCCTTTGCCCGTTTTTCTTGTAGTGATTCTTTCAATGTTGGGAGCGATTCAAGGATCTTGTCAATTCATGCCCACAATATGGTTTTAAAACGTGGCGCACAACAAATTTCTTCCATGAAGGACTGACATCTTTCATGCGCCAATTCGTCGAGACAATGTGCAATGGAGAATTCATGAACAAAGATGTCGATGATGTGTGGGGATTACTTTGAAAAACTCGCTGAAACCGCACAATCATAAGACATCTTCCCAAGACTTAGCACCATTTCTAAACCTACTCAATTAAGGAGAAGGGCGGAATATATCTTTTGAAAGAGGAAAATGATATAAATGCTAAAGTGGCAAGTCTCATAAGGAAACTCGAGGCCATGGAACTTAAGAAGGATAAGGCCAAGGAAGTTGTCTGCGGTATTTATGCTTGTAATGTTCACACAACTGAAAATTGTCCAACAATACCTGCTTTTCAAGAAATATTGAATGAGCAATCAAATATCGTGAACAATTACTAAAGGCCTTTCAAAGGACTAACTTTAAACACATACAATTCAAGTTGGAGAAATCATCCAAACTTCAGTTGGAGGAATGGACAAATTGCTACTCCTCAAGGAAGCCCTAACCAATTCTTGAATCAAGGGAAACCTAAAGAGGAATCGGTTCAAAATCCCATACAAACTCAAGAGCTCATCCAGCAAAGTACTCTCCAAGCCATACAAGAACTTACAAAGGATATACAAAAGATAGACTCATGTGTTGCGGTTATAAAGAAAGGGATCCTTCCAGCTCAACATATCCCCAATCCTAAACCGCAATACGGAGTTAGTAACCCAAGCTCTTCAAATCCAATGGAGCAAGCCAAGTCTATCACCACTCTTAGGAGTGAAAAAATAATTGACAAATCTATTCCGGTAAGGGCTGAAAAGTCTAAGGACCAGGAAGAAGACACAAATGATAGACCTAGCACTACTCCACATGGATTAGAACCAAAACCCCTGATCAAGCCGATTGCTCCATTCCCCCAATGGTTGATTACATCAAAACCTCTAGCCAATTCACAGGATATTCTAGAGGTGTTAAAACAAGTGAAGGTCAACATCCCTCTTCTGGATGTTGTGAAATAAATTTCTTCATATGGCAAATTTCTGAAAGACATATGCACAACCAAGAGGCGGGAAAGTATCAAAAAGAAAATTTTCCTGACAAAAAAAGTGAGTTCCATCCTCAAACAAAATGTGCCACAAAAATATAAAGATCTAGGTAGTCCAACTATCACTTGTATAATTGGGAATCACCAAATTGAGAATGCACTTCTTGACTTGGGGGCGAGCGTAAATCTGATCCATTACTCGGTCTACAAACAACTGGGTCTAGGTGAATTAAAACCCACCCAGACTACATTACAACTTGTTGATCACTCAATTCGTGTACCAAGAGGGATGATTGAGGATGTATTAGTCCAAGTTGATAAATTCTACTATCTAGTGGATTTTATCGTCCTGGATACTTAGCCCATCGCAGACATGAGCACTCAAATACCTATCATACTTAGCTGCCCATTCCTTGCTACATCCAACGCTCTCATCAATTGTAGGAATGGGGCCATGAATTTGTCTTTTGGAAACATAACATTGAAGTTCAATATCTTTTTCAACATGAGCAAACAGGCAGAGGATGATGACGAGGCCCACGACATTAATATGATAGACTCTTTCATGGAAGATAGAGCTCTGATGACCTTATCCTCTGACCCTTTAGAGACGTGCTTGGCCCACTCCCCTGATTTGAATGATGACATGTGAAAAGGGTAAGCTTAGCAATCCTAGAGGGGGGGGGGGGGGGAGGTGAATAGGACCATGCCGAATAAAAATAAACTTGTTGAAATAATAAATAAATCAGAAAATAAACTCTCACTAGTATTGAAAAATTGATTCAAACTTAGTTCGTAGGACAACCTACACCCAAATCAAAGTTTAGGTAGGACAACCTTATTTCATGAACCGTCATAAGGATTAAGATCTCAAACCAAAGCAAGATCCAATAGAGCTATTTATTACAAGTATTCACCACATTTGCATAAATAAAACTAAGATAATTCTCCACATATGCAAAAAGTAAACATTCACCACAAACACCAAGAATTATAGTGGTTCGGTGTGTACACCAACTTTTCTCAAACAGCCACACCTACTCCACTCCCAATAATCACAAACCACGTGATATTGGTTTTCACTATAAACAAGGTTTTCACAGGGTCACCTTAAAACCTGATACAATTGTGATTTTAAAGGGCTTATCACAAACAAAAAACTCCACACTGAGATTTTTTGGCTATTTCAGTCAAAACCAACACATGAGATTTTCTAGCTATCTCAAAGAAACCAAAATACAAAGAATAGAAATGTACTTATCTTTTCCTTGAAGACGTATCTCTTGATGTAGCCTGTAGAACCGCTTCTCTTGAAGTAGAATGTTCAATGTCCAGTCACATAAATAAAGGTTCTAGGTTCTAGATAGATTTTAAATTAATTCAAACCAAAGGCTACTTGTTTGAATTCCTCAAGATCTCAAAGAAGAACAATTACTCTCTTTAAAGAATAAGATTCATGCAAAGAGATCAAAGAATTAAAATAAAAAGTTATTTAAATAAAATATTAAAATATCGTGCAATAGCTTGAAGATAATGGAGAGTTCTCTCTCTCTTGGTGAAGGCTTTTAGTAGCTTGGATGAGTAATTTCGGATTAAGAGAATGCCTCTATTTATAAGCTGAAAAGTTTTTGCTTCGACTCGTCTAAGGTATCCTTCGACTCGTCTAAGATCTAACAAAATTTCAAATTTTGGGGCGCGATCGGATAAAACTATTCTTCGACTGGTTGAAGGCCTACTTGACTGGTCAAGGGCCCTGTTCGACTGGTTGAGCACGGGCTTCGACTGGTCGAGGATGCCTGATTTTTGTTGTTAGAGTTTGAGTCGAGCAACCCTCGACTAGTCGAAGGTCCCTCTTCGACTAGTTGAGAAAGCAACAGAAAAATTCATTTTTTGGAATGTAAACTTGGACCGGTCGAAGATTTTCTTAGACTGGTTGAGCTACAACTTAGACTAGTCATACTAAAGCCTAGACTAGTCGAACTTAAGCCTAATCAAAGTATAAAAACTCATATAAGTTTGTCTTTTGAAAGCACTTAAGTCTAAGGTCTTTCCAAGGTCTGTTGTACCTGAGAAGACTGAACATTGAAGTTTAAAACTTGTTCTTCTTCTTATTTCTTCAATAGAACATATAGTTGATCTTCTACTTGAAGTGTATTGAAGATGAAGCTTGATGTTCTACTTGAAGTGAAGCAGAACTTGAACTCATTTAAGCTTGAACTTTCCAACTTCATGACTTGTACTTCAGTAAGGTTTAAGCTTGAACTTTCCAGCTTCATGACTTGTACTTCAGTAAGGTTTCCATAGTAGATGTTGAACTTGACTAACTTGAGATTTGAACTTTCCATGAACTTCTCATCTTGATCCACGTTAGTCAGACCATATCATAAGCTGTTTTGTCTAAATGAAATTTGACAAACAAAGGTGTGCTTTATTTAATATAGCACTTACAATCTCCCCCTTTGTCAAATTCGTGACAAAACACTTAGTACAACAATTACAGTAATATCTTGAAATTCATGATGCTGAATTTGCTGTTACTCCCCCTTAATGTGAGCATCTCTTTACATTGTACTTCCCCTGTATTATAGCATATACCATTCCAATGCACAACTCCAATAGCCATATCAACATTTTCCATTCTAATCAATCAGATAACATCATTCATTCATCATTCACATTCACATTCACATCCTTTATATAACGACTAGTATTCTCACAAATTGACAAAGGAAAGAGTAAGCATGTGAACATAATATACTTGAATCATTTGAATAGGAACTAGAAAATGCATATAATTATGTCCAAGAAAGGAGTTAACTAAGTTATCAGGGAGCATAAAGAGAGCATAGTTCAAGAGTTAACAAGCCAAGCACACACATAGGTAAAGTTTATACAACCCAAATCTACTAGAAAATGCATAGAAACCAAACTAATCGGACCTAGAGGAAGATGGAGGAGGTATGGAAGGATCAATCTGGTGAAGTCCTTTGGTAACACGATGAAAATATTTTTGCATGTATTTCATGGAAGCTTTGTGACTTTCAACCAGAGTATCCTGTGATACCTTCAACTCCACAACTTTCTCTTCCAATGATTTAAGCCGATCATTAACTTGGGAAGGCTGATAATCAGGATCAATTGCATCATCCGATTCAAGCTCAGCAAAAATGTCATCCATGGACATGTCTTCAGGTAAAGGTGCGTCCTCTTCTTCTACTTCTTCATCCTCATTTCTCTGGCCAGGTAGGTAGTCCAGGTTCATTTTATGAATATTCATATTATCGAATGGGAAGACTGCCTCAAGTGCTTCAGTAGGAGGAATGACAACATTGCAATGAATAACAAGGCTCGTCATGAGATAAACAAAAGGAACAAACCCGTGGCCAAGATGGATACGAAATTGGATAATTAAGTAGCATATCAATGAGGGAAGACAGATAGGAATGCCGAACACAACAGCATGTAGAACACGAGACATGAAGGGAGTAAGTTCAGATTTATTCCCGAACCGAGGATAGACATTGGATGTGAAAATCCGATGAAGTACTCTGTATTTAGGTAACATCTTGTTGGTATGGAGGGCATTTCTCGAACTCCATTCGACATTAAACCGACATAGTTTACGGGTAATATCCCGACGCTCAGATTCATACATTCTATCAGCAAGGGTAGAAATGGGTATGCCTTCATCATTAATATTGATATCCATTAACCTTAAAATAAGATGTCGATCAACAGGGAATGTCCCTTCTCTTAAATTAATAGAGAATGTCAGATTATCAAGGGACAGTTCACCTATCGAAGCATACATCCCTTGAGCTATAGAGCGGTATGCCATTCTGCCCCAATTAAGAATGTTTTCCCAACCAACTGTAATGAGGATAAGTAAGAGCTGGAATGGAGCAATGTGATCTACATTCACCGTCTTTTCTATAATAATTTATCGATTGCAGAGATCCCTAACATGCTCTGAATCCTCTTCGGGAAATCTTAGGGTTCTCACCCTAACTGGAGTCGACCTTGAGGAGGAACCGCTAGGGACCTTGTGAGTAGCCTTCCTCTTAGTGCGATGCTCCATTTAGAGCTTGCAATAGAGAATATTATAGATGATAGTTGGGTTTGGCTTAAATCAGATTTTTGCATAAAACTCACTATAGAAAGGGTGTGAAACTCAAAATAAATCACAAAGGAAAGATTAACTAGTAAATATGAACCCAAATCTAGAAGGAAATGTGAAATAAACCACTTAAAATGAAGAAATGGAGATGGGTTCGACAAGTGGAGCCACGGCTAGTCGAGGAAGAAATGAGAAATGGGGTGAAAAAGGTGTTTTCCCCTCTTTTAATGAGCAAACCCGCGATCTTTGATTGGTCGAGTATGGTCCTCGACTCATTGAAGGTCGACTGGTTGAGGACATGCTCGACCTGTCGAGGAGCTGACAAAATTTTTTATTTTTTAAATGTTTTGCATTTTTAAAAAATTATAAATATACAAACAATAAATAAAAAAAAATGCATAAACAACATGATTTAATTATTTAGAAGTACACATACCAATATCATGCTTTAATTTGAAATATCTATTCTTGTCAAGCAGTTTGGTCATAATGTCAGCAAGTTGCTTTTCAATATGAATATATTCTAATGAAATGCTTTTGTCCTTAACTAATTCTCGAATATAGTGATATCGAATGTCATTATATTTCGTATGAGAATGTTGAATAAGATTATTTGAAATATTGATTGTGCTTGAGTTATCACAATATAGTATCATTGTATCTTGCGCAATCCTGTAATGAGCTAACATTCTTTTCATCCAGACTAGCTGGGTGCTAGCATTACCAGCTGTGATGTATTCAGCTTCAGCTGTTGAGAGTGATATAGAATTCTGTTTCTTTCTAAGCCGAGAAACTAAATAATTCCATATGTAGAAATATTCACCACTGATAGATTTTCTATCATTGATGTTTCCTTCCCAATATGCATCGGTATATCCGACAAGTTGTACAGTTGTATCATGCGGATATCAGAGATCGAAATTAGCAATACTTGCGACATATTTGATTATGCGTTTAACAACAATTAGATGTGATTCCTTAGGATCAGACTGATATTTAGCACAGATTCCTACGCTAAAAGCAATATCTGGTCTACTAGCAGTTAAGTATAAAAGACTACCAATCATGCGTTGAGATAAGCGTGAGTCTATACTTTTACCTGTTTCATCCTTAGAGAGTTTGAGAGTTATACTCATAAGAGTATCAAACTTTTTACCATTCTTGAATTCAAATTTCTTTACCAAATTTAAAGCATATTTAGTTTGAGAAATGAAAATATCATCTTCCTGTTGTTTTACTTGGAAACTAAGAAAGTAATTCAATTCTCCAACCATACTTATTTCAAACTTGGATTTCATCAGATCTACAAACTCAATGGACAAGTTAGTGCTTGTAGATCCATAAATAATATCATCAATGTATATCTGTACAATCAATATATGTTCATTATATTTTTTGACAAATAATGTTTTATCAACGCTTCCCATGATAAAGTTGTGACTAAGTAAGAATTTAGTCAGCTTTTCATACCATGCTCTGGGAGCTTGTTTTAAACTATAAAGTGCCTTTTAAAGATGATTTACATGATCTAAAAATTTAGGGTCTTCAAAACCTGTAGGTTGTTCAACATATGCTTCTTCATGTAAATCACCATTTAAAAATGCACTTTTAACATCCATTTGATATATTTTGAATTTTTTATAACAAACAATAGAAATAAATAATCTAATGGATTCAAGACGCGTAATTGGTGCGAAGGTTTCATCATAGTCAATTCCTTCTATCTGATTATAGCCTTGTACAACCAGTTGTGCCTTGTTTCTAATGATATTTCCCATTTCATCAGATTTGTTCTTAAAAATCCATTTGGTTCCAATTATATGTTTATCAGATGGTCTAGGAACCAAATACCAAACATCATTTCTAACGAATTGATTTAACTCTTCTTGCATGGCCAATCACCAATTTTCATCGGCAAGTGCTTCTTTTACATTAGCCGGTTCAATTTGAGAAGTGAAGCAGACGTAATTATAGATATTCTCTAACTGTTTTCTTGTCTGAACACCAGTACGAGGGTTACCTAATATCTGATCAGTCGGATGGTCTTTGATTGATCTTAATTCAGCATTATCTGAATTAGATGAAGAGTCAAGTTTATCGATAATGTTGACTTCATCATCATCTTGATTTAGTGAAGGTGTGATCAGGTGATCGTCAATTACAACATTAATGGATTCTTGGATCACTCTTGTTCTTTTGTTAAGAACATGATATGCTTGACTATTCAGAGCATAACCCAAGAATATTCCCTCATCACTCTTGCCTTCGAACTTCCCCAAATTTTCTCGGTCACGTAAAATGAAACATTTACTTTCAAAAATTTGAAAGTATTTGGCTATTGGCTTCTTATTGAACCATAACTCATAGGCCATTTTATCTTTTGATTTTCTAACATACACACGATTTATAATGTAGCACGCAGTATTAACAGCTTCAGCCCATAGGTTTTTTGGTAAGTTCATGCTATTTAACATAACATTGGCCATCACATGTAGCACTCTGTTCTTTCTTTCAACAACCCCATTCTGTTGAGGTGTTTTAGGAGCAGAGAACTCATGTGATATACCATGGTCTATGCAAAACTTCTCAAAATTGCTATTTTCAAACTCAGTACCATGATCATTTCTGATTTTGATCATATGTACTTCTTTTTCAGTTTGAATTTGTTTTAGAATTCTTTTGACTTCATCGAGAGTCTCTAATTTTTCTCTCAAGAAAGTTACCCATGTATATCTAGTAAAATCATCAACAATAACTAGAAAATACTTCTTTCTACCTCTACTCCATTCTTGTTGGTCCAACCAAATCTATATGGAGTAGTTCAAGAGATTTGGTTGTGGCTAAGGAGCTCACTTTCTTGTGACTACTTCTAGTTTGCTTGCCAATCTGATATGCGCCATAGATCTCTTCTACCTTTTTAAATTTGGGTAAGCCATGAATATGATCTCTTTTGCTCAATCTATAAAGATTTCTAAAGTTAACATGTCTAAGACGTTTATGACATAGTTTAATTTCATCTGTTTGTACCAAGTAACATGAAAAGTTAGAAGAGCATGATTCATTGATAATGTAGCAATTCTCAGAAGTCCTACGACCATTTAATATCACACATCCCTTCTCATTTGAAATCTCACATCCGTAGTTTGTAAATTTTACGATGTGTTTGTTATCGTAGATTTGAGAAATACTTAAGAGATTATGTTTAAGACCTTCAACATACAAAACATTCTTAAATGGAGGAAGATTAGATAGTTGAACAGTACCTTGGCCTATAATTCTGCAATTGCTTCCATCACCGAAAGTAACTAATCCATCGTTTACTTCTTTGAAGTTGGTGAATATTTCTTTGTCACCTGTCATGTGTCTTGACCATCCACTGTCCAGGTACCATTTTGAATGGCTAGTGGCTTTGAAGGCTGTGTGGGCAACAAGACATGTAACCTTTGAAACCCATTTCATTATAGTTTTGGGTTTAGGAGTTTCATTAGTTTTTCTCTATTTCACGGAGTTGGAATTTCTATCATTTCTAGTAACTCTGATTCCATTTGAGTTAGATTTTAGAAGCTCTTTAAGTAAGTCCACTATTTTTTTTTAGCTAAAGGAGGTTTCTTATATCTTTGATTTTTATAGTTGATGGCATTAGAATTAATCTTAGAAGCTTGAGAAGATTTTGAATTTTTGAAATATTTTTTACCATAGATTCTCAAATTCTTACCTTTTGAGTTTGAAGATTCTCCTTTTACAAATATAGGAGATACATTTTTGTTTTTCAGAGAATTATTTTTTATATAGCACAGACCTGATTTAAACTTCGAGTTTTAGATTCTCATTTTCAATTCTGAGTTTTTCTAACTCCGAGGTTTTGAAATTCAAGTCTAGTTTTATTTTTTCAAAACAATCTGAAAGATGAGATTTTTCTAAAACATTTTTTTCAAGTTCTTCTTTTAATTTAAGATATTTTTGCTTTGAATTTTCAATTTGACAATAATTTTGCAACTTTCCCTATATAGGGCATTGTAAGCGTCTTGAAGACCATCTTCATTTTCATTTTCAGGGTCACTCCTGAGATTTTCATAATCAGATAAGTTACACCTATCTGAGGAGGTGACTCTGGCTATAGTCATTAGGGCTTTTATATCATTTGAGTTTTCTTGTTCTGATTCATCAGATTTAGATGAACTTTCAGAGCTGGATGATTCATCCCAAGTAGCCAACATGCCCTTTCTTTTTAACTTATCCCTTGTAGGACATTTATTCCCCAAGTGCCCGTATTCATGGCAGTTGAAACATTGACTGTCTTTTACAGATTTTCAAGATTTAAATTTTCCTTTTCTTTTGTCAGATGATTTTTGAAAATCTAATATTTTCTTGTTTTTGAAAATTCTGTATAATTTCTTAGCAAATAAAGCCATATCATCTTCAGTATCTTCAATATCAGAATTAACACTATTTTCTTTTGAAACAAATTTAGATGATCTAAGAGCTATGGACTTACCTTTAGGAGCTTTAAAATTTAACTCATACGTTTGAAGAGAACCAACTAGCTCCTTAACCTTCATATAATCAGTATATCTTAATTCCTGAATGGCAGTTACTTTAGAATTGAATCTCTCAGGAAGAGATTACAGTATTTTTGCACAAACCTTGCTTTCTGGGATTCCATCTCCTAGACCCCACATAGAATTTATTATGTCATTTAGTTTTGTATAAAAGTCCATGAAAGTTTCATTTTCTTCCATACGAATTTTCTCAAAATTTGTAGTGAGGATTTGAACTTTAGATTTCTTGACTATAGAAGTCCCTTCATGTGCCATTTCAAGAATATCCTAGGCTTGTTTGGCCGTATCACATGAAATAATTCTTTTGAATTCATCAGGTGATAGTGCACAAGTTATGACATTTAAGGCCTTAGCATCAGCACTGCTTTTGTTTTTCTATGCTGCAATCCATAAAAAGAATGCGGTTTCTCTCATGGATTTAGTTCCATCACTGCCTAATACTTCAAACATGGGAGCTTTCCATTTGGTTACAGTGGCTTGTCACACGCTTTATGTAAGGATTTTAGAAAAATATTTATTCTAGCTTTCTAGTACGCATAGTTAGAGCCATCAAAAGGTGGTGGCCTGGTAATAGACAAGCTATCGAAATTTGACATAATGAAAGGTCTAGATCTTTTAACTCAAGGAAATTAATCCAAATAAAAATGAGCACTTGGAAAAGGTGAGCTTAACAGTCTTAGAGAGGGGGGGTGGGGGGTTAATAGAACTATGCCAAATAAAAATAAACTTGTTGAAATAATAAATAAATTAGGAAATAAACTGTCACTAGTATTGAAAAATTGATTCAAACTTAGTTCGTACGACAACCTACACCCAAAACAAAGTTTACGCAGGACAACCTTATTTCACGAACAGTCGTAAGGATAAAGATCTCAAACCAAAGCAAGATCCAATAGAGCTATATATTACAAATATTCACCATATTTGCATAAATAAAATTACAATCATTATCCACATATGCAAAAAGTAAACGTTCACCACAAACACCAAGAATTATAGTGGTTCGGTGTGTACACCAATTGTTCTCAAACAGCCATACCAACTCCACTCCCAATAATCACAAACCACGTGATATTGGCTTTCACTATAAATAAGGTTTTCATAGGGTCACCTTAAAACCTAATATAATTGTAATTTTAAAGGGCTTATCACAAACAAAAAACCCCACACTGAGATTTTTTGGTTATCTCAGTTAAAACCAACACATGAGATTTTCTAGTTATCTCAAAGAAACCAAAATACAAAGAATAGAAATGTACTTATCTTCTCCTTGAAGACGTATCTCTTGATGTAACATGTAGAACCGCTTCTCTTGAAGTAGAATGTTCAATATCTAGTCACATAAATAAGGGTTCTAGGTTCTAGATTGATTTTAAATTAATTCAAACCAAAGGCTACTTGTTTGAATTCCTCAAGATCTTAATGAAGAGTAATTACTCTCTTTAAAGAATAAGATTCATGAAAAGAGATTAAGGAATTAAAATAAAAAACTATTTAAATAAAATATTAAAACACCGTACAATAGCTTGAAGATAGTGGGGACTTCTCTCTCTCTCTCTTGGTGAAGGCTTTTAATAGCTTGGATGAGTAATTTTGGATTGAGAGAAGGCCTCCATTTCTAGGCTAAAAAGTTGTTGCTTTGACTCGTCTAAGGTCTTCCTCGATTCATCTAAGATCTAACAAAATTTCAAAATTTGGGCGCAATCGGATAAAACCGTTCTTCGACTGGTCGAAGGCCCTACTTAACTAGTCGAGGGCCCTGTTCGACTGGTCGAGGATACCTGATTTTAGTTACTGGACTTCGAGTCGAGCAACCATCGATTGGTTGAAGATCCCTCTTCGATTGGTCGAGCAGTCTGCTCGACTGGTCTAGAAAGTAACAGAAAAAATTATTTTTTGAAATTTAAACTTGGACTAGTTAAAGATTTTCTTAAACTGGTCGAGCCACAGCTTAAACTGGTCGAACTAAAGCCTAGACTAGTCGAATTTAAGCCTAATCAAAGTATAAAAACCCATATAAGTTTGTCTTTTGAAAGCACCTAAGTCTAAAGTCTTTCCAGGGTCTGTTATACCTGAGAAGACTGAACATTGAAATTTGAAACTTGTTCTTCTTCTTGTTTCTTCAATAGAACATGTAGTTGATCTTCTACTTGAAGTGTATTGAAGATGGAGATTGATCTTATACTTGAAGTGAAGTAGAACTTGAACTCATTTAAGCTTGAACTTTCCAACTTCATGACTTGTACTTCAGTAAGGTTTAAGTTTGAACTTTCCAACTTCATAATTTGTACTTCAAGAAGGTTTCCATAGTAGATGTTGAACTTGACTGATTTGAGACTTGAACTTTCCATGAACTTTCCATCTTGATTCACATTAGTCAAACCATATCATAAGCTGTTTTGTCTATACAAAACTTGACAAACAAAAGTGTGCTTTATTTAATATAGCACTTACAACATTATTAGGGAGATGGATACCTTGCTTGATGATGCACCTGTCACACCGCAAACCTGAAAATCGGGCTCACAAAATTCCCGATTGCCAGATCCGATGCCGACAGCCTCTGTAGTACCTCATTCTCGGCTCCCAGCGCCCATACACCAGGTTTCGTTCCTGGGATCCTACAAGGAGGATTTATTTCCAACGTACATTTGTTTTATAACAAGCATAACCACAAGTTTACCCAAATCACAAAGGCAACATCATCATCACATATCCACTAATATAAACATTTGAATACAATGCTGAAAGAGAAATACATATATCGAAATCAAAGCTCCAGAAAACCGCTGCACGCTCCATGCTTAACGCTGTTGCAACCTAACGGCACCTGAACGCATATATCGTGCATAAGCTTATAGAAAGCTTAAAGGGTGGTGAAAGTGAGTGCACAAGGTAAGTGCCAAGTATTCAATTTAATGCCATAATCATACAATATCAGAAATACTGGCATGATCATGAATCATACGATATCAAAGTAAGCAAAGCAATATGCAAATCCTGCTAAGTCCGTCTAGACCATATAAGTGCTGGAACATAACAACCAGAAATGCGATATGCCACGGATGTAATGCGATATGCGATGCAAATGAAATGACCAAGCTGGAGTGTGAAGTCGGGGATGATAGTACATAGTATCGCAGGCTACATGGTTCACCACAAGGTACTTCTATCCAAACCAGTCCTATACCTAAATTTGGATAGTCAGACTCAATGTGGTAAACTCCTGATCTCAGGTTAGTCGCGCGCCCCAACCAAAATCCTGGCCATTGCGAAGGTACACGTAACAAATAGTTGCGCACCACCAGCCTGAGTGGATAGTGAATGAATGAATGAGTATGCAACTCCTACTCAATAAGTCCACATATCAACACCATACATCACTGGGATCATCACCGAGGTCTAGTACACTCTACATGCAATCGCTGCCCACTGGACGCGCAACCTTGCAAGTGGAAGAAACCTCACTATCTGCCTGGCCAGTAGTCAACCAATATCTACCCGGCACGTCGATAGTGGACCCAATGACGAGCTGGTCAAACTCAGTCTAGCTATGCCCACTACCCTCTGGCGGGTAAGGCTACCACCGCTTCTCAACCGACCACGACACAGTGGGAGACGAAGCCTGCTGGTATTCGACACTCGGGTGCTCATGTATCCACTCAGTCTCGACGTTGGGGCGTCTCCTGGCCTCGGAGGTTTAAGGATTTTCACCCAGGGCCATTTATGGTGGCCCGATGCTAGTAACATATTTTCGGTATCCCATCTGACCATCCACGACATGCCTGTGGAGGCTACGACCCTGATGTCGCTAGGGCGTACAATAATCACAACACACAATGTAAGATGCATGAGTCATACGATCCAGTCATGCATCAATCCTGCGCATACTGTGCGCTCATGTGAGATAACCTCCGCTTATCAGGGAGTCTCATAATAACCTGCCCAATGACATATGCAATGGTCAACCACATCTCATAACAAACATGCAGATGATGCGTATTGGCATGTTTCATGATGCTATGCTGTCACATACTCATAATCGGTATTAATAACCGGCATTGATAATCGACATCGATAATCAGCCTATACAATCGGACTTGACAATCAGAATCGACCTCGATAATCGGAATCGGCCTTGACAATTAGAATCAATCTCGATAATCGGAATCGGCCTCAACAATCAGAATCAGCCTCGATAATCGAAATCGGCCTCGACAATCGAAATCAGCCTCGACAATCAGAATCAGTCTTGATAATCGGAATCGGCCTTGACAATCGGAATCGGCCTCGATAATCGGAATCGGCCTCGACAATCGGCCTCAATAATCGGAATCGGTAATCGGCCTCGATAATTGAAATCGGCCAAACAAAGGGCCTAAGGGAAGGTCACAATGTGGACTTTCAACCATCATTTCCCAACAATGTGGACATTTAACCAACATTGCTCCCAAGGAGTGGCCCACATAGAGCCAAACGTATCGTGGGCCCATGACTTCACACAAGGACCTAATACACATCACCATGAGCCTTACTCATGGGCCGCATATACATCACAATGGGCCTCAGCACATGGGCCATAAGTACATCACATCGAGCCTCACTCGTGGGCCACATATACATAATAGGTGGGCCCTGCACATGGGCCTCAGATACATCACACGACCACAACCCATGGGCCTAATGCACATTATAATGGGCCTCATTAAGTGGGCTATAAAAACATCACAATGGCCACACCATATGGGCCAGAAATACATCTCATTGGGCCTTACCAAATGGGTCGGGAATACATCACAATGGGCCTTGCCCATGGGCCTCGAATACATCACAATGGGTCTTGCCCATGGGCCTCAGATTCAAGTAGGTGGGCCCCATCATATGGGCCTTAAATACAAGGCGGGTGGGCCCTATCACATGGGTCTCAAATACAAGGCAGATGGGCCCTATCACATGAGCCTTAAATACAAGGCAAATGGACCCTATCACATGGGCCTCAAATATACATCATGATGGGCATCATGGATGGGCCAAACCAATGGGCCTCAAGTGGGCTTGGACCACACCAAAAAACATTTCAATAGTTGTAGGTGTATCATGTGTATCACTGTACACTATCATTCCATGGGGCACATGGCGCACTAATGATGATCAGCACTGTCCAAACATTGTCCAGGTAAATCAACACCATCCAAACATTTCCCATGTAAATGAGCACCATCCAAACATTGTCCAAGTAAATCAGCACCATCAAACATTTTCCATGTAAATCAACACCATCCAAACATTGTCCAGGTAAATCAGCACCATCCAAACATTTCCCATGTAAATTAACACCATCTAAACATTGTCCAGGTAAATCAGAATTGTCCAAACATTGTCCATCACTGTCCAAACATTGTCCAGCACTGTCCAAACATCTGGACGGTGTGGATGAAACAAATACATCACGGTGCGACCCACATGGAAAAATAGGTGGACAGCTTGGGGATCACATACATCAAATGGGACCCACAGAACTTGCTGACGTCTTTCCAACATAGCAGCCACGCTGTAGGGGCCCACCTTCCAGATGATGGACAATGAGATATAACGCATCATCAGGGTGGGGTCCACACGCGTGGCCCACCATTTAAAGGGACGAACGGTCTGGATCATGTTTGTGATCAGACCGTTAGCTAACGTGAATACATCAGCTATTCAGCTAGTGTAGGTACCTCCAGCCAATCCGTTTCCAATCAAGGTGTGTCCCACGTGGGGCCCACCAGATATATGTAATATATATATATATAGATATATATCATATATTATATAGTATATTATATTATATATATTTTTTAAAGGATCCAGGCCTGCTGGCCACCGTCCAGATGGACGGTCTGGATATTGAAACACATACTTCATGGTGCGTCTCACCCAGATGGATGGACGGATGAAACACATGCATCAATGGTGGGGTCCACAACCACGTCCAGGTGGCTGGATGGTCAGGATAAAATCAATACATCTCGGCATGGCCACCGTCCAGATGTGCTGGATGGTGCAGATGTAATAAATACATCATGGGGGGAGATCTCCACTGTCCAGATCTGCTGGACGGTGCAGATGTAATAAATACATCATGGTGAGTCCACATCAGCGTGGATCTAGTGGGCCACGCCCATTGAGAGAGAGAGAGAGAGAGAGAGAGAGAGAGAGAGAGAGAGAGAGAGAGAGAGAGGTGAGAAGGGGAGGGACCCCGCCACTATGGGCCATCCCTATACAATGCATACATCAAGATGGGTCCCACCATATGTGGGCCTTTAAATCATCAAAATCAACAAATAAAATCACCCACCTTTGATCTTCTTGGACTTCTCCTCATCTTAGTTCCAATGGGACATGATTCAACGGTTGAGATTGATTATGGAGGGTGGGATTGGGTGGTAGGAAGTGGACCACACCTAGCTCTATCCATGGAGCTTGGAGCTTGGACATGGGTTTCTTGCTTGAAAAATTGAGAAAATGAGAGAGAGAGAGAGAGAGAGAGAGAGAGAGAGAGAGAGGATGGATGGGTGTGAGTGATGGAGTGATGGGGAGAGGGATGGGTGAAGTGATAGAAAGTTGACTTTTTGGGGTTGCTTTTGTACTTGAGGATGGGATAGAGTAATGGGTGTACTTTTGACAAGTGAGGTGATTGATGTGGTGGATTCTCTTGAGATTACAAAATGCGGTGTTTTCCTCGAACTGAACGTGGGCCCACATCTCCTGGCCCGGGTATCGCCTTAGCGCGCGAGACGCGGCATTAGAACCACACCAATGGCGCGGTCGCATGGGTACAAGTCTCGGGTCGAGCCGACTCAGGAATATGGGACACGACTAGGATCACGCGTAAATGTCGATAACAGATCGTTGGTCGCCGAAATTCGACAGCGGAGGCCTACGGAACGATACGGGCTAGGATACGAGTCTTATAGCACCGATACTTGAAGTTAATCGATGGAGGCAACAATTTGAAAAATTACCCCAAACTAATGTTGTGCTTCTACCGTCTAGCCACAAAGCACCGAATCTTGACCTAAAACATTTGCCTTCTAATCTTAAATATATCTATTTAGGTCAAGATGAGACATACCCAGTGGTGATTTCTTCCCACCTTGAGTAAGAACAAGAATGAGGTCCTTTATGGGGCTACCTCTTTCTCCAGACTCTTCCCGGTGGTCCAGAGATGAAATGGTCATTGCTTGGTGAGAAGCCCTCAGCGCCATCGTATAGCACTGCTGAGCTTCATGTTGATCTCCCTTCACTGATCCAACGCCCTGTTCAGTCGAAAATTTCATGGCTAGGTGGTAGGTCGAGTCCACAGCTTGCAGGGCGTTGAGAGATGGTCGGTCGAGGATCGCATTATAGACAGATGGATTGTCGACTACTAGAAAGTCGACCATTTTGGTTACCTAGTTCCGTCCATCTCCGACGATGAGTGGGAGCTGAATCGATCCTTCGGGTATGACCTTACCACCTGAGGAGCCAAGCAATGGGGTTCTAACATGTCAGAGTTGAGACCGACCAACCCCCATTATGTCGAACACCTACGCGAAGAGAATATCGACCGATGATCCAGTGTCCACAAGGATTCGGAATACCTTACAGTTGGCTATGATCAGTGTGACCACTAGTGCATCGTCATGCGGATGGTGGATCCCTCGGGCGTCCTCTTTGGTGAAGGTCATGTTGCAGGTTTCTGCCTTTTGCTCTTTCCAGGGTTTGCTGGTGGTAAAGACTTCTTGTTCCTAGTCTGAGTGACCAATGCTCCTTGTATGGGCCCTCCGAGCTCGGTTTGAATCTCCTCCACTGGCATGACCCCTAAAGATGGTACATATCTCTCATGTTGGCTTGTTATTGGTGGGATGCTCATCTTTTGATGCATCTTGATCTCCTCGATGGTTGACATATTCCCTGAGGTGTCTGTTGTGAATGAGTGTTTCGATCTCTTGTTTGAGGTCGAAGCAGTAACTCGTTGAATGTTCGTGATCCTGATGAAAAAGGCTGTATTTTCTTGTGCTCCTCTTGTTGGGATCAGACTTCAACTTGCTCGACTACTTGAGGATATGTTTGTCTTGAATCTCCATTAAAACTTGTTCAGGGGTCATGTTGAGAGGAGTGTAAGTCTTAAACCTACTGTCAGGTCGTTTGTTCGGACAATGATTATCGCGTGATTGATCGTCCTTCCTCTTTCTATTTGTAGCGACTGAACTAGGTTCTACTTTTGCCTGCCGTTCTTTCTTCGGGAGACCTTTGTTTTGGATGACTTCTCACAGGGCATGGGCTTCTTTGGCATTGGCGTATTTTTGCGATCTATTCAGTAGATCAGCCATCGCTATTGGTGGAGTTTTGTCCAGTGAGAAAAGAATTGGCGATCTCTCAGTCCTCCCATTAGTGCTTCACGACAAGCTTTTCAAAATGCTTCTATACTTGCATTGCTTCGAGATTGAAGCGTTTGATAATTCACCATCCTTTTGAATGGCATGAAGGAGATGGGAGGCTGATTTGAGTTTCTTCTTCCCTCTAATGAAGTTCATGATGAAGACCTGACCGAACTAGGAGAACAAACTGATGGAGTTCGGCTTTAATTGTTTGAGTCATAGATGGGCGGCTCCGGTTAAGGTTAGGGAGAAAGCTCGGTGCATTACCTCATCAAACTCATTGTGGAGCTCTATCCAGACCCTAAAGGATTCCAGATGTTCTGTCAGGTTGGTAGCTCCCGAGAAGGGGGTGATCTGAGGCATACGGAACCTGTTCAGCAATCGCGCCTGCATGATATCGATAGTAAATGGGGGCTCAGTTTCCTCCATTATGTCTTCCATTGGAGTCAGTGCATTTGTTCGATAGGCTTGTCGCATGTCTCTTATCTGATCTGGTAAGTCCTCGAGCTTGGCTTCCCATGGCTAGCTGCTCTCCACAGTGGCTTTGATTGGGGCTTTGCCACGCTTCTTCCGGTCTAGCTCGTGGCGTACGTCGGAAGCGGGCAAAATTGTAGTCTCGGAAATGTGAGATGGGACTGGATTGGTCAAACCATGTTGTCGGCTTCTCTGAGAGAGGGTGGGCACATTGGAAGACTGAGGGGGGTTGTGGCCCGCTTACTCGTCCTCCTTGGCGGTCTTCTGTACGCGTGTTGAGCTGTAGTTGTTCCAACAATTGCCTAATGGAGTTCATGTTGTTGTTCAACATTTCGACCTATTGCTCGAGGTAGTTTAACCATCCTCTTTTGACACGGGACCGCTGACCTTACCTCCCAGGACCGAAATCAGCCTGATGTTGGGAGGAAGAGCCCCGATGACTATCGGGCTAATCCGGGGGTGGTGTAAGGTCAACCGCAACTGGGGAGATTTAGATTTTCTTATTCCCTCTGGCCATTGTAGCCTCTCTGGTAAAGCAAGAAATGACTTTGATTTCTTCCCATAGACGATGCCAAACTGTTGATGCAGTTTTTCGATAAACCCTCCTTAGACCCTCGAACACCTGCACAAGAAAAGAGAAGAGGACAAATGTAACGCCCCGACTTTTCAGGACCCGAGTATATGACCCGTGTCGTAAAAACCCGAGTGTTAACTTATAGAGAACTAAATTCCATACTTTTTTTTTCTTTCATCAGAGTAAGCGAATGAGCGTAGAATGGACAAATTAACATAAGGGGAAATTTCAATTACATTTAGAGTATACAAGAGAGTGCCCATAATGACTTATACAAACCAATGTCTCCATTCTTACAAATACAAAATGAAATAACATTACATGTGAAACAAAGTAAATTGCGACAATCTTGAGCTGTGAAATCCTGTACTAGCCCTTAGCAAATATAATCATGCACCCTCGTCAACCATAGCCTACTCCTCACCAATATGAATGTAAACATCATCAGGGCCACCTATGTTACCTGTACGGTTGTATATTTGATGGATGAGTAGCCAACTTAGTATGAATTCCCCTCAAGATTACACACCGCCCCATTAGGTAAGAAATAGTATAAAACACCGAGACATCCAAAACATAGTATATGCATTTTTGTTAAATGCATGAATGCAATCATCGGCCTGGGTAAGACATTCAGACGGCCAGTGCCCCGGGTAAGACATCTAGACAGGCAATCATGTAATCATCGGCCCGAGTAAAACATCCAGACGGCCTGTGCCCCGTGTAAGACATCCGGACGGGCATTGGGCTCGTCACCCATGAATATGACTGGTCATCAGCGTAACACTCAGCGTAATCGTATGGGCATGATGATCCAAGTTTGGTCATTAGCGCAACACTCAGCGTAATCGTATGGGCATAATGATCCAAGTCATCGTAAATATGCCATGTATGCATGATTAGTCAAGTCATTATTAGTCCATTTATAACCAGTCAATTTAAATAAGCTTAAAGGCCACTACGGGTAGCACATGGCCCAGCGTAGGCCGACGGCTCGGGCACAGTGTCCCACGAGTACCATCCCCGACCCATGAGACTACCATCGTAGGATGTTTAATGGAAACCCATCAACTAGTGGCCAATCATATTACAGTATATGGAGTTTACCATCGCATGGTTGTATAGAAATAGTACACCAATCCCATATAGGAAAAATACCAAAACAAAGCCAACTCGGGCGAATATCAAAGTTAAGCCACATAGGGCGGATTATTAAAACTAAGCCACATAGGGCCGATATTAAAACCATGCGATAAAAGACCATCCTTAAAAACTATTAGACACAACAACCCCTGATGGTAGGCCCACATCAATGATTAATTTAACCCATCACTCAATAACCACCAAGTCGAAGGTCCATTACGATCCCAACCAGCCAAGTTACATCTCGAGTATGGGTGTACATTTATATGTGGGAATTTCCACTAATGTACCAGTTTAAGTTCCGTAACTAACCCATAAATAATCCACAAGCATGAACAAATATACAGGATGAACATTAAGCAAGCAATATAGCAATTCAATTTCCATCAGCTAACATATGTGATTATAAGAGAGATATATCAATTTAAATAAAAACTATGACTTAAGCTAATGGAAAGATGGAAAGCTCAAGGGGAAGAATCATCACCTTATATTTTGAATCGCCAACCGATGCTGTTAGGAAGCGCGTTCCCTTAAAATCAAATCCTACCATAAATCATGATGTACAATCAGATCCAAGTCCTACGCACTACCTAGGTTTAAGATCATGGCCTACAGTTTGAATTATTTATCTTAGGATTTTTAATGTAAGATTTAGACTTTCATCTTAGGGTTTAGTCTTAAATTTAGATTCTAGGATTTGACTCTAGTTGGTGTATTAGTTGCGATTTAATCTTAATAATTATAAGACAACTATTAGTGTTAGTGTCATAATTTATATTAACTAACATACCCATAATGATGGTTCACAAATTCATAGTTAAATCTACCGACATCATCTAATATTCTTGTAACGACTAATAATCTCTTAAATAATACGAGTAATGATAATAGTATATTTACTAATGATAATATACTAAGGACTAATATTAATAATTATATTAATAAGTATTATACTAACCCCATAAGGAAAATAATAAATATTTATTAATGCTGAAAATATTAATAGTTTTATGGTAATGATATAATTACTATTAGTTAATGTGACACTAATAATCATTGTAATGGAAACAAATAATATGCTCTACTATAAATGATGATCTTTAATAATGATAAAATAAAACTCTAATATTTACTAATAATAATCCCTATATGTAGTATCTAATATCAGTGTAGATAATTTACTAAAGGTCATGCATATCTAATATTAGTAATCCCAATAATGATAACAATGGCAACACTAAAATGAGTCTAGTGTGGGTTTGAAGGGTCCCATGAACGAGGTTATTTGGGCTGCACTAGAGTGACCAGGCCCACCAGATTCCTGTCCAACAAATGGCCCCAATTCGGGCCCAAACTTATTCCTAACCAAGGGTCGGACTGGGCCTCTATTTTGGCCTACCTGTTGGGCCCAATACAAGCCCAAAAATGGGGCTAGGTTAGTCCGTCCTTGGCCCAACAAGTAGACGGCCTAGCTAAGCCCATGGGCCAGCTCAAATTGAAGGCCCAGTTGAGGCCAGTTTCTGCTCAATTTTCGGTCCAACGTATAGCTGGGCCTGGACCAAATTACAGCCCAATGTATGGCTGGTTTCAGCCCACTCCACGGCCCAGAACATCGTTGGGCTCGGTCCAGACCACATCCCAAGTTATGGGCTACACTCGGCCCACCTTCTGTTCAAAAATGGTGCAGCCTACTGTGATGTGAGTATTGCACTGAGATGGACCGACCATTATTACAGCAAGGGGAAAGAAAGCTTGGTTTTTGTAAACCAGAGGGTCCCAACACATCAGGAAGCGCCCTGAGTAGCAGAGAGTCGACCATCGAGTCGACTCAGCCCGCCATGGCTCGTTTGGAGGCAATTACCTGAGGAAGTAACCATAAGGGTGGTTTGGGTGGTTCGACATCCCAAAAGCAGTCCCAGCAGCAAGCGACTCGGCCCGGAGCACCTAGATGCCATAGACTCGCCTTGCGACTTGGGTGGGTCGAGTCAGATCGGCACAACGAGTAATAGCTCGTTCTCAATGCCTCTTCCTCTCTCTGATTCTTCCTCCTTTCATTTTCTTTTTCTATTTTTCTTCTCTCTCTGTTTCTCCTCTCATTTCTTTTCTTTCTTCTTCTTCTTTTCCAGTTGGAGACGCCCAGTTTAGACCAAACATGGTTGGGTCAGTGGGGTGCGACACCCACTAACAATGGCCTGTTGCACGCTGTCTCAATTGGAACTCCACCACAACAGTCCCTGATCAACTTTGGGACGATCAGTTGTGATCGGATGAGCTTCATGAGGCCCACCTGACGAAAATCTAGTGGCCACACAACTCAACAACGGCTGTTTCTCGATGAGGAAGGAGACCCGTTGTTAATGGCGGATGTCAAATGGGAGTTTCTTCCTCCAATCCGCCTTCTTCAGACTATTCATGGCGACCCTAGGAAGCTTGTAGACAAGGATTTTCAAAGCTTGGGAGAGCTTCGGGTGGTGGGTTTGAGTTTGGGAGCTAGCGGTGGGTTTTCGAGCACAACTGGTGTGAAGACTGTTGCAGTTCGATCATCAGTTTCTTATAGAGATCCCTATCTCTCCTGAGCTATAGGATTGGAATCAAATGGCCAGGATTGCTTTGGTTTGTAACCGCATAAAGCACAAGTGGTAAGGTGAGGAAACCGGCTGCTGGTTTTTGTTTTTCTAAAGGAAGGAAGACCTAAACTGCCTGTATTAGATGGAGGGTTGTGATAGCACTGGGGTGGACGACTATGATTGTGAGAGGAGGGCTCACACGGATCGCCCTGCTGGCGAGTAGACAGTTTCCCTTTTAGGAGACGGTGTGTTTGTATAGCCTCCTTGCATCGAGGATTGTGTGCCCACAAGCACCGGAAAATTTGTCATAACAGTTGGGTTTTGGTCAGCTCCACCCTCTGAAGCTGATGGACGGTACAGATCGTGCACGTTGGCATGATGGTGGGCCACGTTTGCAACAAACGATCGGCCTCCATTTTTTTCAAAAACGCCCGTAGGTGGGAAAGCAGGAGAGGTTTCTTGCCTCTTTTGGCTAGGCATGGGTCAGTACAGTCTGACCGAGCCTCTTAGCTCAGTGCACAGCGGGTGCACGTGCATTGCACACTCATCCCACCCAAAAGTGGGGTCCACTAGGTTGCATGGTGTTATCCAGACCATCCATTCAATTTGGAATATTCCCATTAGGACATCAGATTGAAGATCAGGCAGATCTAAGCTTTAGGTGGGCCCCATGACTAAATTTTGGGTTATTCCATTGTCCTTTTACTGACCCAACGTTTGGATTTACCCTGTTTCGAATGTTAACGGTCAAAAGGGTTCAAGGGACCAATTAAGGTATAAAACAACGGCTAGATCTTGGGTTTTATGACCTGTCTTGTTTTTATGGCATGTTACAACACTTTTTAATATATCTTTTATTATTATTACTATTACACACAGACACACACCACACACACAGATATATATATATATATATATATATATATATATATATATATATATATATATATATATATATATATATAGTCATTTTCTTATTTTATTTTTCCTAAAATTGTTGTTGTGGGTCATGTCTATTTATTTGTCCACTCAACAAGAGTTTGGATAAAATTATATGGACATTTGTGAAAAAGGGAACAAGGATTTATATATCTTATTTATGTATTATTTGTATGGCTATGCATGTCTTATGTTAAAATGTTAAATTGTTTGAGACATGTTACTTATTATAAATTTTCATTACTCTTTGTAATATAAATTTTACGATTTGTAACTTATATAATTTATTTTACGAATGTATAAATATAATATGGATTAGATTTGTCTGTACAGATAGGTGACTTAATATTTGAATGAGATCGTATCAGATGGTCGAGATTAATAGATTGGGGGGCATTGGATGATGATGCATCAGGTGAGTCACGTGTGTTCTCACACACGTGTAAGCTGATTCAGATCTCTATAGTAGCACCCGAGTACTTGAAAGTACGAGGTGTTATAATCTACCCCCCTTAACAGAAATCTCATCCCAAGATTTGTTATGTGTGTCCCTAAATGTCACGTCACAAGTAGTAATTTCATTTTAGTAGTGTACTCTATTTCTCATTTGCGCAATCACGTCCTGCACTGTTAACAAGCTATATTTAGATGTACCACTTCCTGTACGCATCCAGCCTAGAAACCATTCTAGCGTTAACCAATACTAAGGGTTTATTTAAGGGTTCATCTTCATCAAGTGTCCCATCGCATTTACTAAGAATACATGTATGTTTAGGCGACCGTTATTAATAATATCTTATCTTTCCCTTTTTTTTTCTTCTACCCTTAATGATAGTCCCTAAATATCTAAAGTACAATATGATTTTCTGGTTTTCCCGTGTTCAAGCTGTCACGGATAGATGGTTATAGTAGGTTGGAGCTCGATACATCGATCATTTGCCTACGTATAGCAGAGGATTCGGGTATCAATTCTTAATCCTGTTAAACCTCGATCCTTTGCTTCATCAAGGCATCGAAATCGGGAGATTTGCTAGGACTTAGAACTTGAGACAAACCGTGTAGGTGCCTAGACATGGTTCCATCAACCCGTGATCCCGACTATTTTAAACTCCTGGGGGAATATCAGGTAATCCTCCAATTTTTCAACGAGAGGGCCTGAAATTTACGTGAATGGACGTTAACGACCATCACGCTTCCAATGCGCACTCTGAGTACCCAAGTACTCGACACAAATTTCAAGACCAAAGTTTCAACATAAAATTTTTTGTTTGAAAGCCATTAAACTTATCCCCATTTCTCGAATTTAGGCTCAACATGTTCAGTCTAGGGCTAACCACTTACCCAAAACCCCATAACTTCACCTCTAATTAATCTCATGTGCTAGAATTTGTAGGAAAATATTAATTCTAAGTAAAGAGATGTGTTAAGGAATTCAAACTACATTTTCCGTTGCGATTCTTAAGCTTAGAGGGCACCTGTGTCCAATCGAGTGTTCAATCTGGTGATCATGGAAATTCCTACAATGCGTAAGTTCTTTTCATTCACTAAGTGTTGTCACCATGTTATCTTTGACTAAGGGAAATTACAGAAAAGGTTTAGATCCTAAATTTCTAAAATGTCCTTTGGGTATTCGTTCTTCCATGATACATGATTTTAGTTTCTAAGTTCAAACAACGATGCTGGTAGTTTCCATAGAAATCAAGGCATGACTAAACCTGAGATGTTCAAATGACCTAAAGTTTTAAGCTCCTAAGTTCTCAACCTTCCTTAACACAAGGGAACCTCACATAAGTTTGAATGGCACTCCAACCATTTCAATGGGAAACTAAGTCCATTTCTAAGTTCCATGGTTATCCAAACAACTGTCCAGGGGGCCTAACATTTTGATTTCCTATGTTCTCAATTCCTCCTAGCTACAGAGGAAATTCTCAATAGTTGCTCTAATAATTCTAAGGGAACCTAAGTTTGGGTCTCTACATTCCCAATCATTCTTCTAAGTCTAAGGGATATTCTCCTAAGTTCAAATTTCTAGTTTCAAATATTCTAACTTGAGACATTTCAAAGCTTGTATAAGATCATTTTCCAAGGCCAAGTTTGTCCAAACTATGCTCTGATACCAACTGTAACGCCCCAAATTTTCAGGACCCGAGCATATGACCCGTGTCCCAAAAACCCGAGTGTTAACTTATAGAGAACTAAATTCCATACTTTTTTTTTTCTTTCATCAGATTAAGCAGATGAATGTAGAATGGACAAATCAACATAAGGAAAAATTTCAATTACATTTAGAGTATATAAGAGAGTGCTCATAATGACTTATACAAACCAATGTCTCCATTCTTACAAATACAAAATGAAATAACATTACATGTGAAACAAAGTAAATTGCGACAATCTTGAGCTGTGAAATCCTGTACCAGCCCTTAGAAAATATAATTATACACCCTTGTCAACCATAGCCTTCTCCTCACCAATATGAATGTGAACATCATCAGGGCCATCTGTGCTACCTGTACGGTTGTATATTTGATGGATAAGTGGCCAACTCAGTGTGAATTCCCCTCAAGATTAAACACTGTTGCATTAGGTAAGAAATAGTATAAAACACCCAGACAACCAAAACACATTATATGCATTCTTGTTAAATGCATGAATGCAATCATCAGCCCGGATAAGACATCCAGACAGGCAATCACGTAATCATCGGCCCGCATAAGACATCCAGACGGCCTCTACCCTGGGTAAGACATCCGAACGGGCATTGGGCTCGTCACCAATAAATATGACTGGTTATTAGCGCAATAGTCAGCGTAATCGCATGGGCATGGTGATCCAAGTCATTATCATAAATCGAATGACTGGTCATTAGCGCAACACTCAGCGTAATCGCATGGGCATAATGATCCAAGCCACCATAAATATGCCATGTATGTATGATTAGTCAAGTCATTATTAGTTTATTTACAACCAGTCAATTTAAATAAGCTCAAAGGCCACTACGGGGAGCACATGACCCAGCGTAGGCCGACGGCTTGGGCATAGTGTCCCACGACTACCATCCCCGACCCATGAGACTACCATCTTAGGATGTTTAATGGAAACCCATCGACTAGTGGCTAATCATATTACAGTATATGGGGCTTACCATCGTATGGTTGTATAAAAATAGTACACCAATCTCATATAGGAAAAATACCAAAACAAAGCCAACTCGGGCGAATATCAAAGCTAAGCTACATAGGGCGGGTTATTAAAACTAAGCCATATAGGGCCGATATTAAAACCATGCGATAAAAGACCATCCTTAAAAACTATTGGACAACAACCCTTGATGGTAGGCCCACATCAATGATTAATTTAACCCATCACTCAATAACCACCAAGTCGAAGGTCCATTACGATCACAACCAGCCAAGTTACATCTCGAGTATGGGTGTACATTATATGTGGGACTTTCCGACTAATGTACCAGTTTAAGTTCCGTAACTAACCCACAAATAATCCACAAGCATGAACAAATATACAGAATGAACATTAAGCAAGCAATATAGCAATTCAATTTCCACCAGCTAACACATGTGATTATAAGAGAGAGATATCAATTTAAATAAAAACTATGACTTAAGCTGATGGAAAGATGGAAAGCTCAAGGGGAAGAATCATCACCTTATATTTTGAATCGCCAACCGATGCTGTTAGGAAGCACGTTCTCTTAAAGTCAAATCCTACCATAAATCGTGATGTATAATCAGATCCAAGTCCTACGCACTACCTGGGTTTAAGATCATGGCCTAGGGTTTGAATTATTTATCTTAGGTTTTTTAATGTAAGATTTGGACTTTCATCTTAGGGTTTAGTCTTAAATTTAGATTCTAGGATTTAACTCTAGTTGGTGTATTAGTTACAATTTAATCACAAGTTCATATTTAAATATACCGACATCATCTAATATTCTTGTAACGGCTAATAATCTCTTAAATAATACGAGTAATGATAATAGGATATTTACTAATGATAATATACTAAGGACTAATACTAATAATTATATTAATAAGTATTATACTAACCCCATAAGGAAAATGATAAATATTTACTAATGCTAAAAATATTAATAGTTTTATGGTAATGATATAATTACTATTAGTTAATGTGACACTAATAATCATTGTAATGGAAACAAATAGTATGCTCTACTATAAATGATGATCTTTAATAATGATAAAATAAAACGCTAATGTTTACTAATAATAATCCCTATATGTAGTATCTAATATTGGTGTAGATAATTTACTAAAAGCCATACATATCTAATATTAGTAATCCCAATAATGATAACAATGGCAACACTAAAATGAGTCTAGTGTGGGTTTGAAGGGTCCCATGAATGAGGTTATTTGGGCTGCACTAGAGTGACCAGGCCCACTAGATTCCCGTCCAACAAATGGCCCCAATTCGGGCCCAAAATTATTCCTAACCAAGGGTAAGACTGGGCCTCTATTTTGGCCTAACTGTTGGGCCCAATACAAGCCCAAAAATGGGGCTAGGTTAGTTTGTCCTTGGCCCAACAAGTAGATGACCTAGCTAAGCCCCTGGGCCAACTCAAATTGAAGGCCCAATTGAGGCCAGTTTCTGCTCAGTTTCCAGTCCAACGTATAGCTGGGCCTGGACCAAATTACAGCCCAATGTATGGCTAGTTTCGGCCCACTCCATGGCCCAGAACATGGTTGGGATCGATCCAGACCATAGCCCAAGTTATGGGCTACACTCGGCCCACCTTCTGTTAAAAAATGGTGCAGCCTACTATGATGTGAGTATTACACTGAGATGGACCGACCATTGTTACAACAAGGGGAAAGAAACCTTGGCTTTTGGCAACCAGAGGGTCCCAACACATCAGGAAGCACCCTATGTAACAGAGAGTCGACCATCGAGTCGACTCAGCCTGCCAAGGCTCGGTTGGAGGCGATTACATGAGGAAGTGACCATAAGGTTGGTTTGGGTGGTTCGGCATCCCCAAAGCAGTCCCAGCAGCCAGCAACTAGGCCCGGAGCACCTAGATGTCATAGACTCACCCCGCGACTCGGGTGGGTCGAGTCAGATTAGCACAACGAGCAGTAGCTTGTTCTCAACGCCTCTCCCTCTCTTTGATTCTTCCTACTTTCATTTTCTTTCTCTATTTTTCTTCTCTCTGTTTCTCCTCTCATTTCTTTTCTTTCTTCTTCTTCTTTTCCAGTTGGAGATGCCCAGTTTAGACCGGACATGGTCGGGTCAGTAGGGTGCGACACCCACTAACAATGGCTTGTTGCACGCTGTCTCGATTGGAGCTCTACCACAACAGTCCCTAATCAGCTTTGGGACGATCATTGTGATCGGATGAGCTTCATGAGGCCCACCTGATGGAAATCTAGTGGCCACACAACTCAACAGTGGTTGTTTCTCGACGAGGAAGGAGACCCGCTGTTAATGGCGGATGTCAAATGGGAGTTTCTTCCTCCAATCTGCCTTCTTCAGACTATTCGTGGGGACCCTAGGAAGCTTGTAGACAAGGATTTTCAAAGCTTGGGAGAGCTTCAGGTGGTGGGTTTGAGTTTGGGAGCTAGCGGTGGGTTTTCGAGCGCAGCTGGTGTGAAGACTGTTGCAGTTCGATCATCAGTTTCTTATAGAGATCCCTATCTCTCTTGAGCTGTAGGATTGGAATCAAATGGCCAGGATTGCTTTGGTTTGCAACTGCATAAAGCACAAGTGGTAAGGTGAGGAAACCGGCTGCTGGTTTTTGTTTTTCTAAAGGAAGGAAAACCTAAACCGCTTACATCAGATGGAGGGCTGTGATAGCACCAGGGTGGACGGCTAAGATTGCGAGAGGAGGGCTCACACGGATCGCCCTGCTGGCGAGCAGACAGTTTCCCTTTTAGGAAACGGTGTGTTTGTATAGCCTCCTTACATCTAGGATTGTGTGCTCACACGCACCGGAAAATTCGTCATAACAGTTGGGTTTTGGTCAGCTCCACCCTCTCAAGCTGATGGACGGTACAGAACGTGCACGTGGGCACGATGGTGGGCCACATTTGCAACAAACGGTCAGCCTCCTTTTTTTTCAAAAACGCCTGTAGGAGGGAAAGCAGGAGAGGGTTCTTGCCTCTTTTGGCTAGGCACAGGTCAGCACAGTCTGACCGAGCCTCTTGGCTCAGTGCACAGTGGGTGCACGTGCATTGCACACTCATGCCACCCAAAAGCGAGGTCCACTAGGTTGCATGGTCTAATCCAGACCATCCATTCAATTTGGAATAGTCATTAGGACATCAGACTGAAGATCAAGCAGATCTAAGCTTTAGGTGGGCCCCATGACTAAATTTTGGTTTATTCCATTGCCCTTTTACTGACCCAACGGTTGGATTTATCATTTTTTGAATGTCAACGGTCAAAAGGGTTCAAGGGACCAATTAAGGTATAAAACAACGGCTAGATCTTGGGTTTTATGACCTGTCTTGTTTTTATGCATGTTACAACACTTTTAAATATATCTTTTATTATTATTACTATTATATATATATATATATATATATATATATATATATATCTATATATATATATTATATATATATATATATATATATATATATATATATATATATATATATATTGTCATTTTCTTATTTTTATTTTTCCTAATTGTTGTTGTGGTCATGTCTATTTATTTGTCCACTCAACAAGAGTTTGGATAAAATTATATGGACATTTGTGAAAAAGGAAACGAGGATTTATATATCTTATTTGTGTATTATTTGTATGGCTATGCATGTCTTATGTTAAAATGTTAAATTGTTTGAGACATGTTATTTATTATAAATTTTCGTTACTCTTTCTAATATAAATTTTACGATTCGTAACTTATATAATTTATTTTATGAATGTATAAATATAATATAGATTAGATTTGTCTGTCCTAAGAGTCAACGGTCAGGCGACTTAATATTTGAATGAGATTGTATTAGATGGTCGAGATTAATAGATTGGGGGCCATTGGATGATGATGCATCAGGTGAGTCACGTGTGTTCTCACACACGTGTAAGCTGATTCAGATCTCTATAGTAGCACCCGAGTACTTGAAAGTACGGGGTGTTACAACAAAGGAGACCCTGTCTAATACAAGGGACTCTCCGATGCCTAGATCAGGAACTTGGGTCTTTGTAGGAGATGGCTTTTAAGAAAAGAGCCACTAGTCGTATTTTATGTTATGCATGGAATGGGTAAGTGTGTGTACCCTTCACCGGCTAGGGGCTCCCTTATTTATATGAGAGGGAAGATCACATCATAGGAAGTGTTCCCCATTTAGGACTCCTGATAATCAAAGATCTCCCCGTATGGATCCCCAGCCATGCCGAAGATCTCCCCGGGATTACGAGCGTCCGAGATCCTTAAGATCCGATCTTATCGCCTAAATATCTTGGGAGAGATCTTTGGGTTGTTCGAGAGATCTTCGGGCTGTCCGTTCGGGGCAAGGTCAGACATTGATCGGAGATCGATAGGCCCTTTTGGTCCTTTAAGCAAGGTCGGGTGGCGGAGGCGGATGATGCCTTAGAGGTAAGTAATACCGCGTTGTTCGACAGATCAACATTCCCCTGAGATCTCGACAAATCAGCATTCACTTGAGGTCGATACTGATCAAGCAAGCTTGTGATGCCCTTGTGATTGTCGAATTCCGATGGCTACTAAATTCGTTGAAGACTGCGCTGACATATGGTCAAGTTGGCTCGCTCCTTTTATAAGTCGCTCTATTTTTCCCCCAACATATCTCATTTGAATTCATTGTAATTAGGTATTATAGGCCATATTTCTTTTTCATAAAGATTAAAGATAATCCTAACAACCAACAATCATGATCTCTAATACATAATCTATATTATAACGGATAACATAGCATTTTTTGCCCCTACAATTAGTTCCCAATGATAAATAACTTCATGTATTTAAAAAGTTACCAGTATTTTAGGAATTCGAAAATATGCCTGCCCAGTAAATATCACTAAGCCATTTATATTTTCCTGAAAAATAAAAAGCCAAAAACCTGTACCGGGTACATTGAATTTCCTTCTCACCAAAAGTCGACATTCCTTAATGCTAACTTGTACCGGGTACTCATGGGGATATTTTCACAAACTAATAGACACGTTGGTAAAATTTTCATGAGATTTACCATTCTTACAGGTATACTATCCCATTCTAACCATTGAACCCAACAGTCAAAAGTCGTGATCATCCAAAGCATAGTAGGCACACCATGTGAAATAGGGAAACGGATTGGCTATTCCTGCCACCGACCTGGTGGCTGGTGGTTGGTGCTCTGTGGGCCTCACCATGATGTATGTGTTTCATCCATTCCGTTCATCCATTTTTACAGATCATTTTAGGATTTGATCCAAAAATGAGAGGGATATAAATCTCAGGTGGACCACACCACAGGAAAACAATAGTGATTGGATATCCACCATTAAAATCCTCCTAAGGCCCATTGTACTGTTTATTTGACATCCAATATGTTGATTAGGTCATACATACCCAGATGAAGGAAAAAAAAAAAAAAAAACAAAGATCAGCTTGATCCAAAACTTTTATGGCCTCCAAAAAGTTTTTAATGATTGACATTCATTCAATACTGTTTCCCACTTGAGATTGTATATACCTCATTTTCGGTCTCATACCATAAAATGATCTAGAAAAATATATGGACGGCATGGATGAAACATATACATCATGGTGGGCCACAGAGCACCGACCACAAGCCATTGGTTGGTGGCGGGGGGAGTAGCCAATCCGTTTCAGTGAAATAGATGCGAAGGACCGGATAGTATTAGCTTTTTGCAGCGTCTACCATGGCGTTTATGTATTATCCAATCCAATCATCTAGATTGCTTCATCATGATGAAAGAACTACTTAAAAATCACAGCGTTCCAAGACTTGAATCAGCCTGATTTTTTAAAAAAAAAACGAAAATCAAAGCCATACAATATCTGCTTTACCTAATGATGGTGTAGATTGTATGCGAGCCATTTAACCTACGTTATTGTTTTTTTTTTTTTTTTTTTTTGTTAACGGACGCACTCACACCTAGGGGCGTGCACGAATCGAGCTAGCTCGACTCGACTTGAAAAGGCCCGATTCGACTCGGTTCAAAGCTGAGTTCGAGCCGAGCCGACCTGATTTTTTAAGCTCGTAAATGAGTTCGAGCAGGCCCAGCTCGCCTCGACTCGGATCGAACCAGTTCGGTGACTCGGTTACTTTGCCATTGATGTTGCTCACCAACTGTTTGATAAAGTGACTCAACGAAATGTAGCCCATGTCAGGTTTGTATGCATTTGAAACCAAAGACGCCTGATTAGCTACGGCCTCAAAACTCATGCACGATCCCAAACAAGCATGCTTTTAGGCTCATCCGAAACTAGCACAAACGGTGGTAGAATATAGGCCTGGCGCACTTCATCTACACTGTATTGAGATCATGCCAATCCGGGCCACCAAAAGCTGATGGCCCATTCTGCATCAACAGCTGATCAGACGAGCTAACCATCTGATGTCACCCACCTAAAGCTGATGGCCCATTCTGCATCGACAACTGATCAGACGAGCTAACAATCTGATGTCACCCACCAAAAGTTGATGGCCCATTCTGCATTGACAACACAAACAGTGGTAGAATACCTTTTTTTCTCTTTGTTTGTTTTGTTTTTTATGTTATGTTGAAGGTGCTTGAGAAAATACCTGTAAAACCATTGTCTCTGTTTGTAAAACAGTGGGGTTTTGAAGTTTGCAGTTCGGGTGTTTGTAGAAATGCCCCAATGGCGAACTTGGCCTGAGCTGTTGACCGAACCGAGCTGGCCAGTCAGGCTCGAGGACCGAGCCGAGCCGAATTGAGGCCAGCTCGACTCGGTTCGACTCGATGTACACCCCTACTCACAACCACACACTCACTCAATGGTAGGATTTCACTACAATGGGTATTTGAATCCGCGATGTCGGGTTGAAACTCCAGTGAGTCTTACCACCGAGGCATGAGTAAAGACGTGAATTTTCAAGAAAAGAATATTGAGCTCCAACAGCTCCAACCGATTCATTATGTGGTTAGAGATCCCACATATAATACTTCCCTTAAAATAAATGGACGGTTGGGAATGATTTGCACACAATGTTACGAGCACCAAACTGAACAGACGGATCAGGTATAGGAATTAAAAAAAAATAACAATAATAATAACTAAACAAGGGGGCCGTTGGAGCTGACAAGTCAACGTGTAATGCTTCGCCATTCTCATGTTCAACAGCAACCAGTAGACAACTCCAACCACTAACCACCTGTTTCATTTTTTTAAAGCATAATGCAGTCAAGTACTTTCAAGACTCACTAAAAAAAATTGAAAGAAAGCCAAAAAAACAAATTTAGAGAAAGAAATTGATTAATTCTTATTAGAATACGTTTGAAATTTATAAAAGAGGGATTTGAATCAATTACTCTAATCAAATCTCTAATTGGAAGACGCAAATGGAATACGATAAAAGATAGAATCAATAAAAAAGTAAAATAGGCGAGAAGGTAATAGAGAGTAATGAGTTGCCTAATAATCCCCCTCAAATTGACAATGGAGATTTGTAATGTCCAACTTGCCAATTAAGAGATAGAAATGGTCTCTCTCAAGTGCCTTGGTGAAGAAATCCGCCGAGCTCAAGCTGAAAAAGCACTTAGCATGCGGAAGACATTGGAAGATATTTTTTCCTGAATGATGTGATAATCAGTCTCTACATACTTGGTGTGCTCATCGAAAATGAGATTATCGGCAATGTGAAGGGCGACTTGATTTTCATAATGAAGGTTTATGGGCGAGGAATGTTGAACCCCAAGATCTTGAAGAAGAGCTTTTAGCTAAACAAGTTTGAATGTGGTATTGGCCATTGCCCGATATTCAGCCTCAATAGACGACCTTGAAATAATAGTTTTTTCCCCTAACAAAGGGGACTTCGGCAAAGCATAGTGAAATATCTCGTAGTAGATCTTTGTCTGTACACAATTGGCCCAATTGAATTTTGAGTAAGCAAAGAATTGAAGAGAGTTATTGGAGGACAAAAAAAATCTCCTTGTCAGGAGAAGACTTGAGATATCATAAAACTCAAATAGCTACATCATAACGAGTGTATGAATTGACTGAATAAACAATATCAGATCTAGTGATGGTTAAGTGGATGACTTGCCTCATTTTCCAACAAGCTGTCAATAGTAGTGTGTCCAAAAGGAGGTCACCGTGTTTGTCAGTCAAATGTAAATTTTGTTCCATAGAAAATGAGGCAAGTCGAGCTCCAAGATGATGACTGTCTTTGAGAATGTCAAACACATACTTGCTTTGGCTTAAGAAAATCTCTTCAACGAGCGAGCCACCTTAATGCCTAGAAAGTATTTAAATGATAAAGATCTTTAATGTGAAACTTGGTATGAAGAAAGACTTTCAAGGTAGAAATGGCAGAGGGTCGTTCCATGTCAGGATGATATCATTAACATAAACAAACATCACGGTGAAGCTAGTTCCAGTTAAGCTTGTGAAAAGTGAATAACCCATGAGTAATTGGCAATATCCAAATTCTTTTAGCACAGATGAAAATTTCTCAAATCAATTTCATGAAGCTTGTTTGAAGCTATAGAGTGACTTACGGAGACAACAAACGTGTTGCTCTTCCTGTTTCGAGAAGTTGAAAGGAATTGACATATAAACTTCTTTATGTAGATTGCCATGAAGAAATACATAGTTGATGTCGAGTGAATGAAGGGCCTAGTGACGAATGGTGGTCACAGCCAAGCGACAATGCATGGTGATAAGTTTGGTGACAGGTGCAAACATCTCATGATAATCAAGACCTTCAATTTAATTGTAGTTTTTTTGCCACCAAGCGTGCTTAAAGAGTTCAGCAGTATCATTGGCATGGTGTTTGACTTCATGGTGTTTGACTTTGTATACTCATTTGCAACCAATAGGTTTCTTCCTTGGAGGTAAATATTGAAAGGTTCAAGTATTGTGTAAGTGCTTATACTTAAAGCATATTATAGTTTGTCAAATTTCGTAGTCCTGTTAGGATCGCAAGCTCGACTGAAGACAAGTTATTCAACTCGATCAAGCATATGGAAAGAGGACTCAACATCTTAAAGCAAGATCATTCATGGTTCGAAGTTCAGAACACTTCGTATGAATCAACCTTTAGGTGATATACACCTAGTTTGACCATAGGGTAGATGTATTTCACACATATATATCTAGAATCATATTTTATGTTATAAACTCTCAAGTTAGGCCAGCCCGATGTTTGGTTCGGCCAGCCTAACTGATTGTGTCAACCCTATAATATTCGGTAAAAAAGACAGATCTGAAAAGATCGTTTTGCGGTAGGTTCGGTTAGCCTGAACTGAGGTTCGGTGTAAGACCAATATCCTAGTCCATACTGTTCCGTCAATTCCCACGATCCTTCTCATCGAATTCTAGCAACCTGCGACCAATAATCGATGTTAGCGCGTGACCCTAAGTTGTATCCTGTAGATTTGAGTCGGCCTAATCCGAGACTTGTACTATTGCGACTGCACCATCGCCGCGGTTCCAACGCCGTGTCTTGCATACCGATCCGATACCCTGGCAGGGAGATGTGGGCTGGCGTTCAGTTCGAAGAAAATGTCGCGCATTTGAAATCTCAAGAAAATCTGTACAACATATCCCATCAATCAATCAATCAATCACCTCATGTCAAGTACAAGAGAACCCATGCTTTCTTTATCCACAAGTTAAGTAACCACCAAAGTCAACCCATCACTCACTTCACATCCATCACTCCATCACCCATCACTCTCTCTCCTTACATCCTCTCTCTCTCTCTCTCTCTCTCTCTCTCTCTCTCTCTCTCTCCTCTCTCTCTCTCTCTCTTTTCATTTGTTTTGTGTGTGAAAATGTAATTGTGTGGCCCACTTAATGAGCTATGAGATGTCCAAACCGTTCATTAAATGGACCTCACCTTGATGTGTGCCTTATGCACGCCATACAACAATTTGGTGGCCCACCCTGATAGCATGTCTGTGGGTGGGGCCCACCTTAAATATATGTGACCCAACGATCCAGCGTCCAGGGACGCTGGACGCTACAAAATAGTGAAGGGCGAGCTGATGGTGGGTGTACTAACGCCAGCAATATTTTTTTTAAAAAATGAGTTTTTGGAAGGGTTGTTCATGTAGGCCCTACCTTGATGTTTGTTTTTAATCCAAGCCGTCCACTCTATTTATTAGATCATTTTAGGTGTTGATCCAAAAAATGAAGCTAATCCGATCATTTGGTGGGCCATAGCATAGAAGATAGTGGTTGTACCGTTGAAATCCACCCTAATGTTTTTGTACCCCAAAATATATTGAATATTGGGCTCGTTCGGCTTGTCTTGAGCTATGAGGACCAATGGTGGGGTCGGATTTCCCTGATGCGGGCCCCACCTGTGAAAAACCACAGGAACAAAATAATAATAATAATAATACATGCAGCAGCTGACGACGCTGCTGTCAGAGGTGTAGGCAGCGCCTGTTGGGCTGGCGGGCGGACGGGCAGGGACCCTGCCGTGGGCCCCACCGTGGTGTGTTGTGCATAAACACCGTCCATTTTGTGGGCACCTTAGGGTCGTGGGCCATCCCCGAAAATCAGCCATATACGAAGCTCTGGTGGCCCACATCACAGGAAACAGTGAGATTGAACGGCTGCCTTTGAAACCCTTTTCTAGGCCACAAAAGTTTTGGATCAAGATGAAATTTATTTTTTCCTTTTCAACCAGGTCCGTGTGACCTTACCAACGGGTTGGATTGCAAATAAACATTATGGTGGGCCCCAAGTGGGACCCACAGTGATGTATGTGTTTCATTCACACCAGCGGAACCCACCATGATTTGTGTTCTATCCGCACCGTCCACCCTGGACGGTGGGACCCACCCTGCGCGTGTGTATATATATTATATATAGATTATATATTATATTATGTATAATATATACATGATGGTGGGCCTTCATGTGGACCCCCACCATGATGCATGTGTTGCATCCAAACCTCCACCATTTGGCAAGTTTGTCTTACAAGCTTGAGACTAAGAATGAGTCAGACCTAAGGTTCAAGTGGACCCCACCATTGAAAATAGTGGAAATAGTGGAGATAGTGACATCCACCGTTCAAACTTCTTAGGAGCCACATTAGCGTCCAATTAAGCTTGTATTTTGCTTTCACTTCATGTAGCTCTATGTTAACTTATGAATTGGTTGGATCTCAAACACATCATGGCGGGCCACTCCATGATATGATCATCCATTGAGGCTCACTTTGATGTGTTTTGTGGCCATCTGTGAGGCCCACCTTGATGTACTTTGTGGCCCATCCGTCAGGCCCACTTTGATGTATTTTGTGGCCCAATCGAGAGGCCCACTTTGATATACATGTGACTCATCATGATGTATCTTTGACCCATGAGTGGGGCCCACCTGTTGCGTGTTTTGAAGCCCAAGTGGAGGGCCCACCTGTTATGTATTTGAGGTCCATGTGATTAGGCCCATCTTGATTTATTTGAGGCCCATGTTGTGAGGCCCATTGTAATGTATTTGGGGCCCATGGGTTGAGACCCATTGTGATGTATTCAAGGCTCATAGGATATGGCCCATTGCAATGTACATAAGGCCCATTGGTGTGGCCCATTTGATATGCATATGGCCCATGTGGTGAGGCCCACATTGATGTACTTGTGACCGTCCGTTGAGGCCCACCTTGTTATATATAAGGCCCATTTGAGGAGGCCCATCTTGATGTAGTTATGGCCCATCCATTTAAGCCCAACTTGATATACATGAGGCCCATGCTGGGAGGCCCATTTGATGTATTGGAGCCCCATGGGTCGAGGTCCAATGGGATGTACATAAGGCCCATTGAATATGATTCCACCATGGTTTATATAATGATATTTATGGCGGGCCATGCCTTGGGAGCAATGATGGTTTGACGTCCACATTGTAAGAATAATGTTGGTTAAATGTCCGCATTACGACTCTCTCTAGGGCCCATTGATAGGCCTATACTTGTTGTGTGTAGGCCGTCTAGGCCCATCTTTATTGTAAGGATAGTTCATTACTTTTTAACCTGCTTAGTATAATTCCATGACTCATGCCATACGCATCATATGTATGCTTGATATGAGTAGTGACTGATCATTGCATACGCAATTGGGCAGACTATTTACGGGACTTCTTATGAGATGGAGTGCCCACATTATCGCACCGTACGCGCAGGATTGCTGCATGACTAGATAGTGTGACTCATGCATCTCGCATATATGTGACTTGATCATTGTACGCCCTAGTGACATCAGGGTCGTGGCCTCCACAGGCACATCGTGGATGACTAAATGGGACACCGGGAATACTTGGTTCTAGCACTGTGGGCACTTAGGATGTCCTTGGGTGAAATTCTTAGAACCTCCGTGGCCAGGAGGAGCCCAACGTCTAAACCGAGTGGAACATAAGCGCCCGAGTGCCGAATACCAGTAGGCCACGTCTCCCACTGTGTCGTGGTCGGTTGGGAGGGGGTGTGGCCTTATCCGCCCGAGTGAGGGGGCTATAAGCTAGGCTGAGTATGACCAGCTCGTAAATGGGTCAACTATCGACGAGCCGGGTAGGTATTGGCAGACTACTGGTCAGGCGGATAGTAAGGTCTATTCCGCTCGCTGAGCTGTGCAGCTAAGGAGGAGGCAGTCGGTGTCGAGTGTAATAGACCCCGATGATTTCCCCCAGAGAGCGACCATACTGATATGTGGGCTTATTGAGTAGGAATTGCATATCCATTCATTCATTCATTCACTATCCACTCGAGCTGGTGGTGCGTAACTATTTGTTACGTGTACCTTCGCATGGCCAGGATTTTGGTTGGGTGCGCGACTAACCTGAGATCAGGAGTTTACCACATTAAGTCGGACTATCCAAATTTAGGCATGAGACTGGTTTGGATAGAAGTCCCTTGTAGTGGACCTCGAAGCCTGCAATACTATGTACTATTATCTTGACTTCACATTCCAGCATGATCATTTCATTCGTATCGCATATTACATTGCATCCGCAGTACTTAGCATTTTTGGTTACTATGTTTTTGCACTTATATATCCTAGATGAGGTTGATGGTATTCGTGGCTCGTCAGGATTTGCATACTACATTGCATCCTCAGCATCTGTTATTGTCTTATTATGTTTTGCATTGCATAGCCTTGGTACTGCTGATAGCACTCACGGACTTACAAGTATATTTCCGCTTAATCTGATATCGTATGATTCATGATCTTGTCAGTATTTCTGCTTATTTCGATGATGTATGATTTATGGACTTTGTGGTATACCTGACACTTATCTTGTACACACACTTTCACCACCCTCTAAGCTTTTGTAAGCTTATGCACGATAGATGCGTGCAGGTAGCGTTAGGTTGCAGCAGCGTTGAGCTTGGAGCATGCAGCGGTCTTCTGGAGTTTTGATTTTTGACATATGTATTTCCCTTTCAGCATTGTATTCAAATATTTATATTAGTGGATATGTGATGAAGATGATGTTGTTTTGTGACTTGTTTATGCATATGGTTATGCTCCATTACAAAAAAAAAAAAAAAAAAAAAAAAAAAAAAAAATCATACTGAAAATCCACTTGTAGGATCCCAGGATCGAAATCTGACATATGGGTGCTGGGAGTCGAGAATGGGGTACTATGGAGGCTGTTGGCACCGGATTCGGTGAACGAGAATTTTGTGAGCCCGTTTTCAGAGTTTGGGGTGTGACATTCGGTCAGTCGAACGTACATTCGGCCAGCCTAAGGTGAGTTCGGTCAAGTTTCCAGCAATGGAACAAAAATCGGATTTTAGGCCAAATGGGCCAACCGAACCACTTGCTTAGCTAGCCGAGCATAGTGTTTGGCTAGCCGAACTTGGGTTTAAGCCAATCGAATTTTTAAAAGAGATTACCCTGCGAAATCCGAGTTCTGTTAGAACGTGATCTTTGAAGTTCGGCCAGCCAAATTGCACAGATCCTTGGCTATAAATAGAAGCTCTTTTTTGCTCTTTAAACCACGAAAATTCATAAATTCATATTGTATTGCAAAGAGAGAAAGTTCAAGCCTCCTTAAGCTAATTGAGTTGTAATTCTTATTTTTGTTTTAGCTAATTCTATTCTCAATCTCCAGTAAGTTTAATATATTCTAATAGAGTAATAGGTACTCTACTTTCAGAAAAAGGAGAATCGAATTTACAGCAATATACATCATTCATTTATTGAAAATACATTAGATCCCTTCATTTCTTTTTGGGTTGAACTCATACAAAGACTTCATCTACATCCCAAGAAAAAGATCGCTGCATTCACGCTACAGTTACTAGAGATGTGAGGGAACGGTTGCATGACTATACGAGGAAACGGTTGCATGCATTCACAAAATTGCCAGCATGCATGTTAGAAAGGTTTCAATGGCGGCATTTCCCGTGGTGTGGTGCACTAGAGCTCTGGATCTTACCTTATGTTTGGGTTCATATAAGGGATGGACGGAGTGGATACCACACGTCCAGGGCTGTATGCAAGTCGTGTCCTGTCAGGAGATGGATCTTCCTTTTCTAAGCCAACGAGATTTTGTGCTTGTGGGGCCTACATACCACATAGCCGCATGGTAAGAAGATCCGTGCTGTCCATGTCTTGGGCTCTGCTTATTCAGGAGAAATTTAGATACTCTGGCAGAGTGCGGTGGATGATACACAGGCACCTAACAATTACTTAGAATTGCACATGTAGCATAACATTAGCCAAATAAAACCGTCCAAATGATCGTACCCATTATAGATGGATCACAAAACAAAATTTTACCTTATTCAATTACAGGAGTATCGGATTGATAGACATCAATTGGACGGTTAAGAATAATAATAAAAAAGAACCCAACAGTCATGTTTCCACAAACAAGTGTCAGCGAATCAGAGGCTAGGATTGTTAAACCGATCTAAAGTTGAGATTATAAATTTGAGAAAGTGGGATGCACAGCAAAATCTAGTCAGTTTGATTTGAGTTTATATGTGCCACGTTTATAATTTGTGAGTTCCTACGTATCAAGCATCATAAGCAGCATGAATATCATATAACTCCTTAGGTTAAAGGATCCCTACTGTACATGTCCTGGTCTCTGCCGTTGTAAAAATTGAATCCTTTCCAATTGAAATTATTTGAAACAAAAAGAAGTCCTGCTCTGCATTCAACCAAAAAAACACAGCCTTGAGGATTAAGATGTCAATCAGCATAATTTTTGGAGAGAAGCCCATCTGCATGAGGCCCACCAGCTGGGATAGCGTGGATCATCCGGCCTATGAAGTCACGATGAATTAGAGCAAGAGAATAGTAAAAAAAAAAAAAAAAAAGTCCATACACCATTGTATCAGGAAACTGAATTTTACATGCAAAAGGATTCATCTCATGCTTTCTCAAGGAGAAGGTATCACGTTTAGGACATTGCATGGTACAACACCTTGTGAGTTCAACTTGCCAATAGACATGCACTTGATTGTACGGTTAAAAGGACATTGCACCATTAAAGATAGTTGTAGGAGAAAGGAGAGCGAGGATGACCCTCACACCACATGGGGGTCACATGGCCACATCAGGTAAATTAAAGCCCATGTAATATGCGGTTCAACACATGTAAAGACATCATATGGTTCTTCAACAGCAAAAGGACTCCCTTCTCATAAAAGCTTCTCCCATGGCAAGGCATGCTATGGCACAATTTCCTTCTACCCTTTAGTTGGTAAAAACACAAAGGCTGCTAGGTGTGGCCCACTTGGTGATGGGGTTGTAAGTGTGGTGTCTTTGCACTAGACATGCACGTGTTTGCTATGTCACTATGCCAAAATCGCGAAGTTACGACGGACCAAATCTGTCGTAAAACCCAATAAACGACGGATTTCGTCCGTCACTTGGTCTGTGGCTGTTTACTCTCGCATTTTCACAAAAATAAAAGATCCGTCGCTAAAATTCGAAAACCCGCCCGAATTATTCGCCATTAAAAATATTGGCGACGGATAAGATCCGTCGCTAAGATGAGGAGAGCGACGGATTTGATCCGTTGCCAAAATATCTGCGAATTCATAAAAAAAAAACAAAACAAAAAAAAATCTAACACCTGATGGTCATTTAAAAAATAATTCACACGATTGTTTAATAAGAATCCCATTCACAAAATTCAAAATAATTCACCAAATTCACAACAGATGTTTTGTCACTTGTACACAACCAAAATATCAGATGTAAAGGGTGTGAATGGATGGATGGCATGGATAAACACATGCATCAATGTATGGCCCACATGTCACTACACCAAAATCCCTCTTTTGGAACGGTTTTCAACCATGGATTGAACATGTGCACCATTTTGCACAGCACGTGAAGCAGCAACAGCAATGCTTGATTCAGAATTAACAGTTGTGGACCCCACCCTAGACTGCCCTACTTGCACATTATTAGACAGAAGCAGCTTGTTCTAGCTTTTATACTTTGCTGCTAATTGGAGATGACTAGAGTATAATCAAAACCTGCCACAACCTACAGAACTTGAAAGCCAGTCAAAGCTATCTGTGTAAATCATTTCATTATCCTTGAATTAATTAAATCAATAACTAAGTGGAAATCGATGCTCAACTGTTTAGAAGAGAAATCAACTACCTTAGAAGAGAATAGTTTCTCCTTTTGATGTATGCTTTCATATGGACTAGCAATAGGCTACAGTTTCAGTTTCTGATTCCAAGCTTCCAGCAGCCTGTAATCAATTAAAGATTGACCTCCAGGTAATCTGTGCCAAAAAAAAAATGTAAAGGACAGAGAATATAGTTCCAAATTTACATGCCAACAAATAGTAGGGTCGTCATTCAAAACATGCATCAGTATGTCATAAAAGAATGTCAATCCTATAACAAATGTGGAACAAAAAGTGTAGTACCTGCAGTAGTTCCTTCTCACGAGAAGCCTTTCACTGCTGAAATTGCTCTGCCTCTTGCTTTATCTTGTGTTGCAATTGGACCTGACATTTCAGAAACTATTTAGCCCTAACATACCCTGAAATCACATGACAAACTATTACATACTAACATACTGGATCAGAATGAGAAAATTTTACGAAAACCAATAGTCAGAAATAACCTTTTGTGCCTTGATAGACTGTATTTCATCTTGTACAGTAGATGTTTTTCCTAAATCATGGCGGGCCGCTCAAAACCCTCAGTTAAAAACAGGATGTGAGCGGCCCACCATGATTTATGGGTTTATCAACACCGTACATCAATTTTGTCATGTCATTTTAGGATGTAAACCCACAAATGAAATAGATCCAAGGCTCAAGTGGGCGTCACTAGGATAGATATCCATCATTAAAAATTTCTTGGGAGCTATAGAAGTTTTGAATAAAGCTGGTATTTGTGTTTCACCTTCATCCAAGCCTTTGTGACCTCAATGAATAGCTTGGATAGCAGTTAAATGTCATGGTGGGTCCTAGGAAGGTTTCAACCACAAGCATCTTTATCACCAATGCTTCCAATTTAAATAAGGTATTAACAAAGCTAATGAGAAAAGATCAAATACAACTCCCATAATCTGCAAAGTATAATAGTTTCTTGAAATCTCAAAACAAAGTGAAAGCATCACTAAGTTGTACCGCTACAGGGATCCAGTGTGTATTTCATTGAGAATGATAGGAATAAACAGCTCTACATATTTATCCTATACTCTAACACAATACTAGCTCAATCAAACTAATCAATAACAAAGACTAGACTAGCAATCCTGTTGCCCAACTATGATTACTAATCAAGAGTGTGGCTCATATGCAGTAATTTCACAAGAAAAGATAATTGATATGATTAGAAGCCTACAAAAGGTTTTTTTTTGTGTGTGTGTGTGTGTGTGTGTGTGTGTGTGTGTGTGAAAGAAGCCTACTAAAGTTTTAGTAGCAGGCTAGCAGCTGTATAAAAACACAACAAAACTACAGAGTATTGTAAAAAAATTTCATAATGCTTAGACATGAACAACCCTGCTGTGGAAATTTTAGATTATCTATTGATCTTAATTGAAACAAAGTTGAATGTATTGTCCGATACTAGTTCATATTGCCCGATACTGTATCAGTATTGTCCTTAAACGATACTGATGTACTGACCCATATTGGCCAAATACAGGGGCAACACATCCCTGTATCAGTGGTGAACAATTCGATAAGCAATCTTTTAAATTACTTTTGATGCGTTTCCATCACAAGAAATTAATAATGCACTCTATGGGAGTGCTACATTTAGAGTTCACTTGAAATTGTTGTTTTAGGCCACCTCCCAAATTTATCATCTATGTTATGTGAAACTAGTCCATTTGTTTTCTATTTTTCCAAAGCTATATGTGGCAAATCAATTTCTTATTTACTTGGAACCTGTGCCCCTAAAACTTCATCTATTACACATTAGAGGTTTCGGTTTCTGATTTTCATCTAAATCAAATTTGTTGTAAATGCATGCTTCCGCTGCATGCATTTACAACAAATTCAATTCATATGAAAATTTTCAGAAAACCCATCTCAAATCCAATCTTTTTTTCCCTTCCATGCAACAAACCAATCCATCCCTAACCCACATAAAAAATCTAACAAACAAAGAGACTATAGAATCACATTAACAAATCGAATTAGCATAGTGGTGTTAAATGCTAATGCTAATGGGTATAGCAAATGCAACAAAAAAGAAAATAATAAACTATTGTAACCATAGTAGGTGCTTCTATACAAACAAATAATTACATGCACTTAATAAATGTTAATACCAGTAACAGTGACTTATTTGACCGAAGACAACATACCTTCTCTAAAGCAATATGTGTTGTTGTTCCAAATTCGGGGATGCTTTTACTGAATTCATAGGCAGATCTAGCAATGGAAATAGATAGATTTTTGGAGTTACTTTCCCATACAATTTCTTTTATGTTTGTGGTAGAATGTAGTCCTCAATTTTGGAGTTATTTTCCCATACGTACTGCACCTACAGTTGAGAGGCTGATCAGGGCAGCTGGAACTAGTCCACCACACTTACTGTGTATTTATTGTATTGTGAGTACCAAAGTTTCACTCACAAAAAATAAAGGACAGAGTTATGTTCACTTGGAAGTAGTAGCTCGTTTAAACTATAATATAGAAGAACATGTATCAGTCCATTAATAACAAACAATCACAAAAGTAAGATTCAGTTAACATAACAAGCAAGCTACACATACATTATGAAATAAGCTTCTTTGTAAAATTAGAGTGAAATGCTAAAGCAATTCACACAAGAAGAGAATCATTGACAGACCCACTTGGATGTGCAAAATCTGTCCCAAGAAGAAAGCCGAACCACTCATCACAGCGTGCCATGCCAACAAGCCTATGTTGCTTACAAACCATTGATCATCTTTCTTTTTTTTTTTTTTTTACTTTTCTAATTCAAGTGCCTGCCACCAAATGACTGGAGCGTCAACCTAATTGGTATTTGGCCCAGGATATGTTAACCATGGGACCCAACTAATGAGTGACTTGTATCTCATACACGTGAGTCACATTGTTAATTTGTTATTGGAGTGTCAACCTGACTGGTATTTGGCCCAGCACAAATTATTTCTTGTAACAAAAAAAAAAAAAAAAAAAAAAAAAAAAAAAAAAAAAAAAAAGAAGACCAGTGGACATTTATTTGATGAATCTTGACACATAAAATGAATAAGGTACAACTATGAACCAGTCCAATCTCCATTCTACAACTATGAAAAACCCCAATAAGATACAACTAAAAATACAATCTCAATAGCATTATTCCAAAATGAATGCACTTACCAAGTCCACACCCATGATGTTTAACTATATTCTTACACCAAAAATGAGAGAAATGTCATGGATAAGGCCAAGCATTCCACCAATAACCAATGTTGTTGCATACCCAAATGTCGTCTGATTTTTTCCTAGGAAGGAATGAGTTGGCCTCAACCATGTCAGAATCTGCTGCTACAATGACCAAAGAAAGAATGTCAATATAACATGTATTGATGGCATATCCGTGTTGCATCTAGGGTTGTTAATGGGGCCGGATTAAATAGGGTTTTATGCTGCCCAAGCCCATCTCAAAAGCTTTTAAGCTTTCAACATATATGATTTCAATGGAAATGTGGAATCGCCAATGGTCAAAAAGAGAGTTGTCTCTCCAAAATGGTGGAAATCCCAATTTCTTGTGTTTTAGAAAGGAAAAGGAAATGGACCTTTTTTAGTAAATCTGAGGAGAAGGAAATCAATTTCCTCAGTCCTCATCTTTCACAAATAAGGGAAACCATCACATCTGAGGAAATTGATTTCATTTTCTTAGTTATTTATTTCCACCAATCCAAACAGCCCCTAATGGAATGGATGTGATAGAAAGTTCAATCGGAATATGTACCTGGAACTCATTGTGCCTGGGATTTTTTATGTACTTCTCCAAATAAACTCCATCATTTCCAAATGCAGCTGCAGCTGCAGCTCCGCTCTTCACTTGCGGCACAAAAAAAAAGACAATAGCGTGTGAATTTTAAAGACAAACATAAACAGAATGAAATATAAGTCAGAGGTGATCTTTTGAATGTACAACATTTGACACATACCATAGAAATTAAGTTTAGTTGGTCACATACCTATAACGACTTCACAAACTCATCAGGTTTGTTAGCTAGATCATGTCAATGCATCTTACATTTGTATCAAGCCCAAAGATGAGCAGCAAAGGCAGCCAACAATACAGACTTGAAAACATATAACACTCTTCATCCAACACAAGAATTCCCCTCCAAACTTATAGACCTGCAACCAACAATTCCTCTAAATAAGCACTCTTCATCCATTCTGCAACCATCCCAACACAAAATGCAAGTCATCCAAACAGACCACACAACTCCAATCCGCAACCATCACATCACAGTATCCAATTACTCTACACATACAAACCTGCAACCAACAATTAATCCAAACAGGTATATCATAGAATCCTCTACTCACCAACCATCACAGCACAATGACACTTGTGTTGCCCACCAATTAGCTGATATGGCCCTCAAGACCAAAGGTAAGCAATCAAAGCAGGTAGCCAATATGACTGCCTTGGAAGAGGCCTAAGAGCATGGCCAAGGGAGCAGCATGGGGAAGCCTAATTGAAAGCCTGCAGGCTCATGCTCCAAGACAAGGTAGCTACAAGGAGTTGTTTGAAAATAAAAAGTAAGGTGTGGGATGTGTGATTCAAACCCATGACCTTATTTGGAGAGCCAACTGCATCAATCAACAAGACATGTGCTTAAATTGTGACTATGCCCAGCCCTTGGCATGACACCCATTCTGAAACGCTACAAAGATGACCAATCCTCACACATTAACCATCTCAAAAACAGAATAGATTTTGCTTTGCATGTATTTATTTAATCGAGGTAGACTGAATAGGCTCAGTAATTACTCAGAGACAAACCAATACTTGGTTAAGCACCTAATCTAAGTTGATAGAAACTAAAAGATTATAACTTCTCAGGTTTCACACATCCATGGTTTGTTTTGCACATAACAACCACGTTTTAAACAACAAGGGGCCAGTATCAACGTAATTTGACTCGAGGGACAGAAATTTTGAAGAAATTGAAAGTGAGCAAAGGATTCCATTTGACCACATCATGAAAACCTTCATAACTCAACAAAGATAATTACATGGACGCCCTTTGGAGGCCAACCCAAGTCGGCATTTTCTTTTTGATCAATAAAAAAGCTAAAACCAACTTGTGCAAAACAAAAAAATAAATGAAAACATTTTCTTTTTGATCAATAAAATGCTTCGACTAGCATTTTTCTTTTAACGTTTTTCTCCAACTTAATTCAACTGTCAGTTGCCAGCCTATTCAATCCATAACTGGTAATTCTGTTTGTTTTGTGCTTTATTTTTTCTTAAATAACAGTAATCTACAATATTTTGGTCATTTTGGAATAGCTCGAGAGGCAGGTCTCACCATGATCAAGCTATGTACAAATTATGTAATCTAAATTATGAGCATGCTCTCTCTTGAAATCCAATTCATATAGTGTTTGGCTGCATATGGCAGAATATGATTGCGGCTCGAAATGTGGATGCATCATGAACCAAAAACTCACTTGGAAATACTTGGACATTGCATGCAGCATGCAAACACTTCAAATCAAATAGTCCAAATTGTAAGGTCGCATTTTAGATTCACCGTGAACCAAAAACTACACTTATTTAATCAGTTTATTTTGAGTTAATGCATGCCTCATGTACAAGCTTTGAATGCATACATATCAAGCATCATACTCTACAATTGATGGCAAGCTCAAATCAGATTTTTATGCCAAAAGATCACTTGATGCCAAGCTAAGATCTCACATCCCAATACATGTGCCCAAGTGGATGTGCATGCATGTGGAATTAGCAAACCACATAAATTAAGAAATACTACTAAACATTCTTTAAGGAATTTAATCAAACATATGATGTCCAAGTGTAAGATGTTCTAAAGAGTTACCTGAAATTTTCAAGGAGTCAACACAACCCGTTGCCAACCTTATGCAGGTGGGTAGAATTCTAGCTACCAATCTTAAGCCACTGCATCTCCAATAAACAATGGAACAGATGAAGTATGCCATATCTACAATGGGGCCAACCATTTATGTCAAACACCCACATCAATTAGTCAATGCTCAACCTTCAAACCCAAGATTAAAAACTTATTTTCTTTAATCCTAAAATCCAAAATTCCTATAATCCTCACATCCCCGATTCCTAAAAGTCCAATTTGTAAAATCAGAAAATCCCCAATTTTAAAAGTCCTCAAATCCCCAAAATCCTAAAATCCCTAAATCCCCATTTTGTAAAATCAGAAAAACCCAATTTGGGGTCCACATTCAAATCTTTAAGCCCTAAAATCTCCAGATCCTGAAATAAGGGTCCACATTCAAATCTGTAAGCCCTAAAATCTCCAGATCCTGAAATAAGGGTCCACATTCAAATCTGTAAACCCTAAAATCTCTAGATCCTGAAATAAGGGTCCACATTCAAATTGGGAACCTACAAACTACTAACTCCCAAATTCTTAAATCAGCATTAATATTGAGAGAGATTAAGAGAGAGATAGAAAGAAATACTTTCACCCGTGTGAATCTGATTCAACCCGAGCTTCAAATCCACCTTTTCCATCAGGCGAGTCACCAGATTTTCGCCATGAGTCCTCAAAAATCATTCCAATCCAAAACTTAGGCCACAACACAAGGAATACAAAAATTAAGCCTTTAAAAAATCATGCTTATTTGAATCCAGATCCAAACTATACAAATTCTATATGAATCATGCTTGACAGACCCTAAGATCTGGCTCATATTGGTATGATATTTACATGGCAACCCCATGAAATGTGCCTTGGACCTAATGAACAGTCCAGATCAATGGATTGGACTTCTAAATGTCAATAAAGAAAGAGAAATAAATTTTAAAAAAAAAAAACACAGAAGGTGAAATCCCCAATTCCAAAAATCCTCAGATCGCCAAAATCCCCAAATCCCTAATTTTTAAAATTAGAAAAACCCCAATTCGGGATCCACATTCAAATCTGTAAGCCCTAAAATCCTCAAATCCCTAAATGAGGGTCCACATCAAATCGAAAATCCGCAAATTACTAAATCCCCAAATTCCTAAATCGACATTGAGATTGAGAGAGAGAGAGAGAGAGAGAGAGAGAGAGAGAGAGAGAGAGAGATACCTCACGTTCGACAAATAGTCTTCAACCAAGTTTCAGAGAGAGAGCGAGGGCGTGTATGGGCAGGGCATTCGTGGATCAAACACACACAAGAATGGTTAGGGAGAGAGGGAGAGTGGGTCGGAACGAAATCGGATTACGTACTGAGTTACTCAACATGCTCTTATCGTATTGACTAAACTCAGTTGGGCCCACCTTGAATGTATATGGGCCATCCACACCCTCCATCCATTTTCCCATCTAATTTATGGGGTTGATCACAAAATTGAAGCATATCCAACGATCAACTGGATCATACCACAGGAAACAGTGGGTATAATGATTTCCACCGTTGAAACCTTGCTAGGCCACACAATACACAATGATGTTTATTTGTCTTCCAACCCATTCATGAGATCATAAAGACATGGATGAACGGTAAACACAAATACAAGCATGATTCAAAATTTCTAGGGCCCCTAAGAAAATTTTAACGATGGACGTTCAAATCAATTGTTCCATGTGGTGTGGTCCATTTGAACATTTTATATGATTCATTTTTGGGCTCAAGCACTCAAATTATCTGAGAAAATGGATGGACGAAGCTGATAAAATAAATAAATCAAGGTGGACCTTACACGGTTTACCTAGTACGCAAAGCGTAGGGAGTTACTCACTACGCAATCCGCTTCCAGGTTCGGATTTCCTGCGATAGCCTTTAGCAGGAAATCGGATTGTGTACTGAGTTACTCAGTACGCTCTTATCGTACTGAGTAAACTCAGTTGGGCCTACTGCAAATGCATGTGGTTTATCCATGCCGTCCATTCGTTTTTCTAGATCATTTTATGGGTTCAACCTAAAATTGATGCATATACAAAGCTCAAGTGGACCATACTACTAGAAAAACTGGAAGTATTGATTTCAACCGTTGAAAATTTTCTAAGGCCCCCAGTGATGTTTATTTGTCATCCAACCTATTCATAAGATTAAAAAGACATGGATGAAGGGAAAACACAAATATCAGCTTAATCTAAAACTTCTGTTGTTCCCAAGAATTTTTCAACGGTAGATGTTCAATTCACACTGTTTCCGGTGGTGTGGTCCATTTGAGGTTTGGATATACTCCATTTTGATATAGCCCTAAAATTAAGTGTTAAAAGAGTTGGACGAAGTGGATACAATGCATGAATGACACGGCCGCCCACGGAGTTTACTCAGTACACTTGTCGTACTGAGTTACTTAGTACGCAATCCGCTTCCCTTTAGCAGGAAGTTCCTGCGCAAGGATGCTGGGTGGGGCCCACCGAGATGTTTGTGAGAAATCCACCATGTCCATCCATTTTATGAGATCATTTTAGGACGTGCGACCAAAAATTAAGTGTATCCAACACTCAACTGGACCAAATGAGAGGAAACAGTGGGAATTCAGTGAGCACCGTAGACATTCAATTAATACTGTTTTCCATGGTGTGGTCTACTTGAGATTTTGATATACTTCATTTATGCGATATAATATTAAAATGATGTGCAAAAATTAATGGATGGTGCGGATAAAACACAGATCTTAGTGGAGCCCACAGAGCACTGACCACTAGACACCTATCTACTGGCCGCGTCACTAGCCAAACCACATCCAATTGGCTAGTGTACCACACACCACCGACGTTGCTGGTGTGTTCTGTGGGTCCCATATGAGGTATGTGTTATATCCAAACCGTCTATCCATTTGGAGAGCACGTCATAAGTCTTGGGCCAAAAAATAAGATAGATCCAAAGATCAAAGTGGACCACACTACAAAAGGCAGTGGGAGAATGAACTTCTACCATTGAAACCCTTTTGAGGGTCACAAAAAATTTGGATCAATATAATTTTTGGTTTTCCTCTTCAGCCAGATACGTGTGATATTATTAACGGATTGGATGGAAAGTAAACGTTATGGTGGGCCCTACAAATGTTTTAATGGTGAGAATCATTGTCCCACTGCTATTGTTTGTGTGGTCCAGTTGAGCTTAGGATATGAATCACTTTTGGGCTCTGTGAACGCTGGGAAATTGGCGCCCACGCTGGTTTGGCGTTTATGGTTGAGGGATTGGGTTGATTTGGATTGTTGATGCGATAGTCTTGGAGTCGCCACTAGCCACTTAATTCAAAATCCCTCAGTCGGCTAGAACCTGCAGAATATGTAAAGCTAGAGAATCTAAGGACTCTCTTACTTTAAGTTGACTCCTGATCTGTGATTCGAGATTCCGAGTAAGGGACCTTGATTACAAAGAGGGAAGGTGTTAGGCACCCTCTCTGCCCATACGAATGTACGGTCTCTACTTTGTGTGGTAAAATAGTCTTAAGGGATAAAATGATGAGATTGAAATGGGACTAAATAGACTTAGATTTCTGATGTGGTAAGGTCCGGAATTCTGGCAAACCACAGAGCATACGTCCAAAGAATGTCTAGAGGAGTTTTTAAACAGATATGATGATGCTAAACTATCATTAAGAAGACTAGGCTACCATGAGTTTCTGATGTGACAGGATTCGATTTTTTGGCAGGTCACAGAGCATACATTCAATGGTAGCTTAGGGAAGCAGGGGGGTCGAGAAGGGAAGTAATGATGTGATAAATACTAATGATGATAGTGTGATCTTTGACTTGCACTTGAAGTAGCTTGGATGTTTAGATGCACTATGGTTGGAAATGATTGACCCAAGTAGGATTATAAAAGCTGAGGATGGCTGGAGGAGGCTGAAAAGCTACGAGCTTGAGAACTCAAGCACTCCCTCTCACTCTCACTCACTTACTTTCTCTCACTCTCACTCTCCTCTTTTAGTTGAAGGATTCTCTTGATCTTGGTCTTGGGTGTTGGTGTGAAAAGAAGAGAAGTGAATGCTATTTATAGCCTTTTGGGATGACATTTTGGTAATTCTAGGGTTTATGGAGGGTAAATGCTGATGTGGTAGCTTGTGATTGGTTGAGGGAAGGGTAATGCCACATGGCATGCTTTTATAGGCTCTTGGGTTTAGTAGGATGGTAAATAGAGTGAATGTTGGGAGTAAGTTTATAAAAGAGTTAACTTTTGGAGGGGGGATAGCTGTATGCTCAGAGGGCACGTTTATCGAGAGAGAGCGGTAATTCGACTACCACCCGCAGTAGTCGGACTATCTGTAAGTGTTATGGTCTCATGCTCCTTTGGTTGTCAAATTTTGATGTGTCAAAACATCTATCTGTGTCTTGTGCTTGTATAGTGATTTATATGTATTCAAGACACTGCATAAACACATCATGACATTATTGAAGTTCAAGAAGCTACAAGTTGAAGTCTCAAGAAGCTACATTATTGAAGTTCAAGAAGCTACAATGTTGAAGTTCAAGTCTTAAGAAACAACTCAAGAAATGACTTCAAGACTAATAAGCAACGCATGCATGAAGTAGTTTTTATGCTGATGAAGATCTCAAGTTTAAAGCTACAACAAGTTCAAGATCTCAAGCCTGATATGGTTCAAAAAAATCTACATTCGTTGAATGGTTGAAGTTCAATGTCCATACGACATGGTTCAGGTTTGAATGACCTTAGGTTGACCCTTTAAGTAGGTCACTTTGGATACATAAATCAAATGTTTATTTTACATAAGTTTGGTCTATTCTACGACCAGTCCTAGCTCTTGTTCGACCAGTCCTAGCATTGGTTCGACTAGTCCAAGAAATTCCACGACCAGTCCTAAGTTGTTGAAGATTTTTCGGAATTTTTTGGTACACCCACGACCAGTCTTGGAGGTCCTTCGACCGGTCGTAGGTGTGGCTTCAACTCGTCCACGACCAGTCGTAGAGCTACGACTCAAAGTCCAGCAACCTAATCTATGGTCCTACGACCAGTCGTAGGTGACCCACGACCAGTCGTAGGCTTCTCACGACCAGTCGTGGAACGACTTTCAAAAATCGCGCTCAATATTTCAAATATCCGTTAGACCTACGACCAGTCGAAGGTTTCTAAGACCAGTCGTAGGAGCGATTTTTGCTTCTATAAATTGAACACGAAATTCAGAGTTTTTATACTTCAACTCGATTCAATTCAAGAAATTTCAAGTGATCACTCTGAGATAAGTCTGTGTTTATTTTAAGCTACATTGTGCTTATTTAATATTCCTTTTTGCTAGCTTATTTAATTTGATTTTGTTTCTGTATTCCAATCTTTTTTTTGAAAAGAGGAATTATCTTATTCCTTCTTCTTGGAATCAAAATCAAATATAGCTACGCCCAACTAGTTAAAATCCAAAATCAATTAGAATTTAGAACCATATGAATGTGAGTATTGGAAATTGAACTTTGACATTCAATCATCTACTCCGATTGGTTCTACCGGGCTGCTACGAAAAGGAGAAATTCAGGTATTTTACAATTCTGTAAAATTTATTTACTTTTGGTTTTGTTTGAGGTTAAGCCAGAAAAATCTCATTGTATTGGTTTTGTTTGAGGTTGAACCAGAAAAAAATCTCATTGTATTGGTTATCTGAGGAGAACCAGAAAACTCAGAAAAGAGGGGTTTTTGGAATTGTGTAAGCCCAAGTGAAAAAGACACAATTGTAAAAGTTTTTGGTGAACCTGTGAAAACCTAATTGATAGTGAACGCTAATATTCCCTGTGTGAGGATATTAGGAGTGGAGTAGCTTTCTGTGTGGCTGTTGAAAGACAGTTGGTGTACACACAGGCGAACCACTATAACTCTGTCTTGTGGATTGAATGCTTGCTTAATTTTCATATCTTTTATCATTCAATTGTATGGAATGTACAAGTGGATGTGAATGTTGTAACTATTTACATTTCAAGCAAGTGTGGGGATTGTTGTAATAATTCAGATCTATACTTCTGCATTTAATTTCAATTCCTTGCTATTTCATTTACTTCAATTAAAATTGAGTCCTTGATCCAAAAGATGTTCTAGAAATAAGGTTGTCCTACCATAAGCCCTTGTTTATTATGGTGTAAGGTTGTCCTTAGAACTGAATTTGTATCAATCTCTCAATACTTATTTATCAAGGTGATTTAAATTTAGCATTGTGAATTGATTCATAATTGTAAGGATATTGGTTTACTTTATTTCCGCTGATTTTATTTTAAATTTGGCATAGTCCTATTCACCCCCCCTCTAGGACATATAGCTTGGCCTTTTCACTATCGCGTAGTCGGACTATCGCTTGGGTACGGTTGTTTCCGTGGTTTGGGCCAGTGGGCCTATTTCGGGCTTTGAGAGCGGCCCGAAGTCTGTTTTTGGATATTTTGCTCAAAATGGCTCGAAATTGGGTCAGAAATAGCTCGGGAATGGTTCGAGAAATGGATCGATTTTTGGGCCCGCTCTGACTTGGACGATGGCTCAAGTTGAGTTTGGTTTTATGGTAATGTAATTACTCAAATTCGGTTAGGGTTTGGATCAGGTTTGGGAAATGGCTGCAGTTCTAGGTTGGGTGTGAGGTTTAGGTTCAATTCCTAAGGGTCATTCATGCCTTATCAAGTTGCTAGCCTGGGTGGGGTGTCTACAGATGCCCCTCTTTGACAGAGGTTACGAGCAACTGAATGTTAAAGCGAGTGGACACCCCACCCTTCTTGTCTAAACAGATTGTGGTTTAGATCTATTGCCTACCACAGTATCATAGTCAGCTTACTGTTTGGAAAAGAGATGACTCTCGCACATATCACGAGGGTTTGAGGAAAACATTGTGATTGTCCTTGCGCTCTCTACGGCATTACGGGCCACAAATCAAAACCTTTTCACATCGGATTAATAATAGCATCGGAGGATAAGTCTGAAAAGTAGGTGGTCACAACCCCAAGTGTAGGGTCGCGATGTAGTAATAATCTCGGTGAGACCGAGGTCGAATTCACAGGGACTGAACTTGTACGTTTTAAAAATTAAGTAGAACTAGAACTAGAAGAAGAAGAAGATGTAAACCTAATTCTAGAAATAATGGGAGTAATTATGATATATGGAATTAGAAACTTAAGAACTTAAAAGTGGGAACTAGGGTTTCTAAGGATCCACTTGTAAGTTCTCGGGATGCTACCTCGCTTGATTCATGGACACAACTAGAATCAGAGTCCTATCTTATCCAATTGGTAAAAAGAGATTTGTCAGATCTAAGAACTTCTCATGGATCTAATCATCAATGGATGAAAGTTGTGAGGATTTGGAAGTGTTTCCATCACTTAACCATGCCCAGGAGACAAGGCAAACTACAGGATTTACCAATCTCACAGCCAATCATAAGAGAATTGTGAAGGTTAGGAAGGATTCCGTCACCCTACCATGCCCAAGGGACAATGGTGAACAACGGGTCTTGTTAATTTCACAATCTCAATTCAGGAAAAGAAGACATCTCAAGTTATCGCAGATTTATTGTAATTTGTCACAACAAACCATTAAAAACTAAAAATATTCCTTCATAGTCAAACTAGAATCCAAGAGAGTTCAATAAAACATGAATCAAAACAAAATAAACATCTCAATCACGCTACAAGCTTCACCTCTTAGCCCTAGCTAAGAGGTTTAGTCAACCATAGACATGATTGAACTTAAGAACTCTTAAACAAAACAAATAGATTAACTAAGAAAGAAAGAAAAAACTCTCGGATGGCAGCTTCACCCTTTTGTTCCACTCTTCAAACCCTAGAAGATGCCTAGGAACATCGTAAGGACCCCTATTTATAGTTTTGCAACTCAAACTTCCGCACTAAGTTGAAAAATTCTGAAAACCGCTTCAAAATTCTGTACTTTATGTGCTGTCTGTGTGTGAGACCCGACCCGAGTTCGCATGTGTGTGTGAGTATGTATCTCATTCATCTTGGTCCCACGGTCCTCCCGGTCGAATTTCAGCGACCCGTGACCATCGGATAGTGTTTGCGGTCATCCTTAAGTCCGGTCACGTAGACCCGACTTGGATTGAGCCGAAACCTGTGTCATCTTGATCGCATCGTCGTTGCGGTTCCGATGTTGCGTCTTGTGTATCCATCTGACGTGTAAATCATAAGACGTAAGCAATTCAATTCTAGTCCTTGATAATGATCATGTGGCCCACCTAGTGAAGATAACACATTTTTCAAGGTGGCCCACTCCCTTTTTGGTGCAATTTCCAATAAACACCACACACACTACCTAAAGTTTCATCTCACACACCACCTACCCTTAAACACCACCCACATGCCTACTAACCTATTAAACCTACAACTTTGGTTGTAACTCCCTACTTGCAATCATCTTCCCTCTCTAACCAAGGTAAGAAAGCAATGATTGCTTTGCTTAAAAGGATTCTCTCATCTTTTTTCCCTCATTTTCTCCTCTCTCTCTCTCTCTCTCTCTCTCTCTCTCTCTCTCTCTCTCTCCCATTGCTAGAACCTCCAAAACATCCTACCTTGATAAAAATTCTAGTCACATTTCTTCCATCTCCCTCCTCATCTAACCCTCCACTTCTCATCTTGACCCTTCATCCATGGTCCTTGAAGCCTATGGATTTCAATGCATCAAGAACTTTGAAGATCCAAGCAAGGTGGGTGCTCTCCTTAGCTTCTTCTTTCTTTCTTCTCTTTTCTTTATTTTCCTTGCATGCATGGAAGCATGTAGGACCCACCAATCTATGGTGGAGGTCCTACATGGTTCCTAGGATGAAGGTCATGGGCCTAGATCTTACTCATTTCCTTCTATGGTGGGCCATTCTCCATGGACCCACCATGATGCCTTCTCCTTTATTCTTACATCTCATAGGCCACCTAAGCCTTTGCATGCATGAAGAAATGGTGTCCCTACCCTCCAGCAAATTATCTTGATGCATAATTCCTTGCATGTAAGTGTATACATAGTGGATGGTGTGGATTGTGGAGTGAAAGGTCCATTAGTGGCGGGACCTTCCACCAATGGCCGATTTACTTCTTCCTTCTCCCTTTCTCTCTATTTTTCTCCTATGTAATCTGATGATGTGTGGCCCACTAAGGAGAGGTTAGCAACATCTCAGACTCTGATGATGGGAAGTCCAAGCCTACTTTGACTAGATGTCCAAGCCCACCATGCATGCATGGTTTGGGTGGCCTCCAAAATGGCTTTTTCATGGAGGTCGGAGTGAGCTCTTGGGTCTGAAATTTTGTTAACCCATCAAGGTGGACCCCACGTGTTGAATCAGGGCCATAAACCTTTGATTAATTTATATGGGCTGAAATATGGACAGCATATGTTGCTGTCCAGATTTCAGGCCCAGTTTGAGCATGACTTTTGAGCTAATGTTTGGATCGGTTTACATGTCTTTTTCTTCAAAAATTCTTTAGGAGTTTTCTAGAGTGTGGACCCCACTTTGATGTGGAATGGGGCCCACATCATTTCCCCCATGCTTGAGGCCTATGGGATGGGCCAAAGTAGGCTAACTGTCCAGAAATTTCTGGATAGTCCAACAACATTGCATGTTAGAAATGCTCATTTTCCATCTTGATTTGGGAGTAAGTGGGCCACTCCAGTGGACTCCACTTGCTGTCCATATGTGGGACCATCAAACCCACTAATTTTCCAATAAATTGGGCAAGTATAGGCCCACCCCATGTGGTGCCAAACATGGGACAACTGTATTTTCTGCACCAGCAGATTTTTTTTCTGATATTCATTGCTGACCATAATTTGTATGAATTAAATAAAATACTTATACTACCCAAAAAATTTTAAAATTTTTTAGAGAAGTATCTCACCTATGGTAGGACCTACCTGCAAAATTTTAGGGGCAATGGACCCCATTTGGGCATCCAAAAGGGTGGGCCAATATAAAGGGCTGCCAGAAATTTCTATTGTACAGTCTAGCAGCATAGTTCTATAAAAATAAATTTTTAAAAAATATTTTCTCAGAAGGTGGGCCATATTTCTGAGTCTTACCTTATTGTAGACTCGATGAGGGACCTTGGGTCTAAATTTCAGGAATTTTTAAGGCCCAGAACCCACCCATTTGGATGACCCAAATTCAAGACAATTATTTCCAGCAACATTTCACCCTAGATAGATTGTAACTCTGGAATTTATTAAAATACTTTTAAGTATCCTAAAATCATGAAAATTTACATAAATGTGGTCCACCCATGGTGGGACCCACATACAAAATTTTGGGGCTAATGGACACCTGTGCATACCGTGGCAAGGGCCGGACTGGCCCACCACGTTGGGACGTCCAGGTTAGTCCAATTTTCTAGATAGACTGTTTTCTAAAAATAAATTAAAATACTTACAGTTATCCAAAAATTACAAAATTTTGTGGAGTTGTGGTCCACCTATGGAAGGATCATCCTGCAAATTTTTAAGTCCATCAAACCCCTGAAATGACCGTGGTGTGGCCTGCAAGTTGGGTTAGTTTTGGGCCAAATACCCAGGCCTGTAGGACTACCCACCATGGGACGCCCCTACCTTGAGCTACTGAGCCTGCATTCCAACGGCATGACCCACTTGAATATATGTGTTGTATATTTCCCCTCTCATCTGGTGGGGCCCACAGTGATGTGTGTGGGCCATCAGAGAAATAAATATAGTATAAATAAATTTTATTGAATTTCCAGCAAGCCCAGATAGCGGGTGGGCTGGAATTTTAGCATTTGGCTCAAGGTTGCTACTCACAAATGTATGTTTTGGGGCAGCATGACCCACCATATTTGGAGACATTATTACGCATATCTTTCCCTATCTTGATTGAATTTTTGGGCTTAATTAGTACACTCTTAAGGCCCACCTTAAATGGGTTTTATTAGAACAATATTCATAGTTGGTTGTTGGGTTTCCTAGGCCCAATAACTTGAAACTTCCTTGATAGACCCCTGACCTTTGGGCTTATATTTAATACACTATTGTGATGGGTTTTATGGGCCAAAATACTGAGGTAGTTGGGCCCTTGCGTGCCCATTAAAGTAAACCATACTTGGGCTGAGATGTGAGGCCCAACTTACTTGTTTTAAATATAAGGATCACCTGTATGTTGGAATAATGGGTTGCCCATTAGGCCCACCACAATGAGTGGACTCATGATCTTTATGGTTGGGCCTAACCATGCTTGAGGGCCCACCATATTGTCTATGTGTTGGGCTTTGAGTATAAGCCCGCTTGGCCATGGATTGCCTTAGGCCTTGGGCCTTAGTTCATGTTCGAATAGTGGTGGGCTACCTCTTGGGAACCAGTTGAGGTTGGATGTCCTACTGGGTGATCCTAAGGTAGGCCCATGGGTTTCTCTATGGATGGTTAAAGGCCCACCATAGACCCTAGGCCATTTGTTTAAGGCTCTATATGTATATATGTGGAACCTACCTTAACGTATGTTTGGTCCAGGCCATCCAAGCCTTGGATCGCCCGATTGTGGATGCACTCTCTGCCTTGGGTTGATACTAGACTCACAATCCAGTAGCAGGCCCACTTGATCTTTTCATGATATATATATACACTCTTCATCTGATGGGATCCCCCAGTGAGTATAGTTGGCCTTCATGAGATTATTTCCACATAGTTAACTAATTTTGGGACCTTAGCAGGTCCAGGAAGTCAAACGGGCCAAAAGTTTATCAAAGGACTTTAAATGAATAATTTTATGGTTAAAACTTTATTTGGCTATGGGACCCACCATATTGAGAACTTGTGTACGTGTTGCATGCTTGTGTTTTCTTATAATCTTTGGGCTTAATCAGTGCATTCTTTTGGGTCACCTTTAGTGATCACATGAGGACCCCATCTTAGATCAGATTTTTGGGGCATCTCATGGGCCCAAAGCGGGTTGGGACGTCCCAGCTTGGCCCAGCCATATATTGGGCTGACTTCCACCATTTTGATGGACTTGTGGGCTGAGATAAGGATATTATTGGGCCCTTGGTTGCCCACTTAAATTGCTAGTTATTGGGCTGATGTAGTGGGGCCCATTTCATCCAAACTTAAACTTATTTTTAGGCCGTATATTGTGTACGCGGGCTGCCCACCAAGTCCAACTTAATGCATGGATTCTATGGCCATTGGGAATTGAGCCTTGGGCCTTAATTTCCCTCTTGGGGCCCATATTGTTAAAATTGGTATTCTATTTTTTTATGGCCTATTATGAGGAATATATGTATGTGGTTACCTTTATTTTTATCTTAAATGTACGCCTTGGGCCTTCTATCCATATAGTTCATGGTTGATATGCCTTTTTGGGGAATGGTGGTTAAATGTCCCCATTATGGTCCCCTCTAGGCCTGGTTGTATTTAAGAGTGATTAGATACTCATCTTAGACTCTTTCTATGCTCATTTCTACATTACTTAGATCCGTAGCTTGTATACTTAGTCTCGTGGGCTACCCCAGGTAAATGGGCCCCCACTAGAAGTTGGATTTCCTTAAGGATATTGTCTAAGTACCTAGTCTTGGTTCTTTCTTGGATAGGAAGAATGTAATATACATTATATATCGACATATAATATGATTAAATTCATCCTCATAACCATGTACATCATTGTATGCTTGGTTGACACTGTATGTGTGTGGTCATATTGTGTCATTGGGCATCGCATATTACCTTCTTTGAGGGACATAGTACTCCCTCTTGGGCACGTTGGATACTTGGAATTGATGTATGGTTGATCGTGTGATTCATGAATCTGACATTGCATAACATGTGAGCATTATCGTCCTTGCTTCATCAGGGTTGTAGCCTCCACAGATACATCGTGGATGGCCATGTTTGTACACAAAAAATGTTACTTGAGCATACCAGGTGCATAGGATGCCCATGGGTGAAATTTCTTAAACTTCCATGGTACTAAGGATCTGTTCCAACTCCATGACCGGGTGGAATATATGAGCGCACGAGGGCCTTGTATCGTTAGGCCGTGACTCCCACTGACGTGTAGTCGGTTGGATAGGGGTGTGGCCTTACTTGCCTGATGTAAGGAGGCATTGCTAGGCTGAGTCGACCAGCTCGTGAATGGATCCGCTACCTTCAGGCCTTGCTGGTGATAGGCTGTCCGCAGGCAGGGTAGTGAGGTCTCTTACGCTCGTTTGACTGTGCGGGATCTGTAGAGCGGCAGTCATCCAGCAGTGTAATGGACCCTGGTGATTTCCTTATGATGGAAATGTACTTGATATGTGGATTGGATATGAACACTGACATTACTTCATATTGCATTGCATCGGTTGTATAAGTCTCATATTGCATCGCCTTGGCATGGCGCCCAGTACTCATTGCATTACAGTACTCATTGCATCATATAGCCTTGGTATGGCATCTTGCATTATTGTACTACCTTGGTATGACTTCTTGTGTTCTTGACAGCCTTGGTAAGGCTAGTAGTGTTGGCCTTGATCATGTTTCCTTTCTATATCTCCTATTATTCTTCTGTGCACTATTATCACACACTTACACCACCCTCTAAGCTTCTATAAGCTTATGCACGATTGATGTGTGCAGGAGATCCTTAGCAGGTGTCGCAGTGGTAGAGTTTGGATTAGAGCTAAGCTTGAGGACCCAATGTTGCAGACTTCCCTTCTTTCTTCTATTATCCTATGTATGTCCTTTTGGGCCTTATGTAAGCTTGTAAAAGTTCAAATTTTTAGTGGATTTTGTAATGTGTGCCCTTTGTTATTCTCAAATACTTACTGTGATTTTAGGTATGCTCGTATTGGAATGATTATACTATTATGGAAATCCTCCTTATAGAATCCTAAGATTGGAACCTGCCTCAGGAGCCGAGAATGGGGTACTACGGAGGCTGTTGCGGCCAGAACCGGCCATCGGGTTCCTTGTGAGTCTGGTTACCGAGTTTGGGGTGTGACAGGAGTTGGTATCAAAGCATAACAAGTAATTTTGGAATAACTTGGGATAGTATCACATATCTGTTACGAGCTTAGGACAAGTAGTATCCCGAGTGTGTTTCTCTCGTTCTGTTTGAGCCTTTAAGGATTCTAATTCCTAAGTGTCCATCACCTTTGTTCTTTTTGTAGACCATGCCGTCTAGTCAAGGTACCCATGATTGTGACTCCTGTGGCCTTGGTGCCCCTGGACATGGTTCTCATTTCCCTCCAGCTATCCGAGTGACTTTTGCTCTACCATTTGAGATTCCTGTTTCCCCTCTGGATCCTGCCGTACCTATTCCTTAGGCTCCCGCCGTACCTATGCCTCCATCAGAGGCCAATGCTATCCTTGCTTATTTGACGATCCCTGTAAGAGCTGAGCATCTCTAGCATTTGATGCAGGTCGTCACTGATGTTCTTCAGACCTGTTAGCCCGTTCCCGAGATGCCCGGATAGGCGAAACAGGAGAGTACGAGTCCCCTTTTGCGAGATTCGACTCTGCAGCGAGCTCCTTTGGCGGTATTTCTACTTCAGGGCGAGGCCAAGTGGACTAGTTCGCAGAGGGATCGTGATCAAAGGAGAGGTCGAAAGAGGCAGGCCCCCTCTAGTAGCTCCTGGCAGCATCGACAGTGGAAGAGGCGTGTAGCCTATCGAGCCGCTAGAGCATCAGTATCACATGCAGTAGCTTCTTCATCATCATCAGCATCGCCAACTGCTTCATCTTCCGGCCCCTTTTTTGGAGTTTGCTTCGGTTGTGGGCAGACGGGACACCGTAGGCGCGAGTGTCCCCATCAGCAGGATGGACCCTCGCAGTGACCGCAGTAGCAGCTGAGACCGCAGATGAAGAGGAGACAGACACCTCCCCAGCCACCTCAGGCTTGATTTTGCGTGACTCAGCAGGACCCTTAATTATTAGGGGAGTCGTTATGGGTATTCTCCTTGTCCTTGTATGTAAGTCTTGTATTTTGGTGCATCGCACCTTTTTGTATCCAAGGGCTTTTGTTCACTCAAATTGCTAGTAGAGTCTGCCGTTAAGGATTGTCAGTATCGACATTTTTGGGAAGATCGCTGTGTCAGGTCGATGATATTAACGTGTTCCGTTTTGGTTGGTGAGGTGTTCTTGCCCGCTGAATAGTTTTGTATTGCCAATGTTGAGCTTGTTGGCTTGTTTTATTGTCAAGGTAGTATTTTTGGTTAGGGATGGTAGGCCAAATTAAGAGTTTTGTGGCCGAGTGTGACACATGCCAGCGTGTCAAGGCTGATCATCAGAGATCCCCTGGTCCTTTGCAGCCGTTGAGTGTTCTAGAGTGGAAGTGGGAGCATGTATTGATGGATTTCATCGCAGGTTTGCCGAGGACTTAGCGCGGTCATGATACCATTTGGGTTATTGTCGATCGTCTGACGAAGTCGGCTCATTTTATTTTAGTGCGTCTCAGTTTGTGAGACTACACGGCGTCGCAGTTTCGATCGTTTCAGATCGAGACTCCAAATTTATGTCTCAGTTTTGGAGGAATTTTCAGTAGGCGCTGGGGGTCACTTTGCATCTCATCACCGTTTATCATCCACAGACGGATGGGCAGACTGAAAGGGTCAACCAGATCCTTGAGGATATGCTCAAAGCTTGTGTTCGACTTTGGGGGCAGTTGGGATGCACATATGTGCCTCGCCGAGTTCGCATACAACAACAGATATCAGGCGACTATCGGCATGGCTCCTTTTGAGGCACTTTATGGCGAACCATGCAAATCTCCTAGTTGTTGGACCGAGGTTGGAGAGCGTCGTATCTTAGTCCCGAGCTTGTGCTGCAGACTTCAGAGGCTATTGATGTTATCATGCAGAGGATGCGCACAGCTCAAAGCCAGCAGAAGAGTGTCGCAGTGGGCCTTATGCCTCCGTCGTTTTGGGCCTTATGCAAGCTTGTAAAAGTTCAAATTCTTAGTGGATTTTGTGATATGTGCCCTTTGTTATTCTTAGATACTTGTTGTGATCTTGGGTATGCTTCTATTGGAATGATTATACTGTTATGGAAATCCTCCTTGTAGGATCCCAGGATCGGAACCTGCCTCAGGAGCCGAGAATGGGGTACTACGGAGGCTGTTGCGGCCAGAACCGGTCATCGGGTTCCTTGTGAGTCCAGTTACCGAGTCTGGGGCGTGACACTGCGTAACCCAGGACTGGTCGAGGACATCCCTCGACTAGTCGAGGGTCACCTTTGACTAGTCGAGGATTTTGCCGCTGGAGTTCGAGTCGAAGAATCTTCAACTGGTCGATCAGGGCCAGGACTAGTCGAGGATTACACAAATTCACTTCAAACCTTCGATTCTATTCATTCTTGACTTGGTTTTCTTGGATCTTTGACATGTGAATTCTTCATTTTTAGTCTTCTAAGATCCATCCTTGGCTTTGGTGATTCTTGAGCGTTAAATCCATGCTTTTAGCATTCTTTTCAATCTAAGCTCTTAAATTCACCTTGCAATACAAACATGATTAAAATAAAACATTAAGCATTATCATGTTCATAAAACCAATAATAAATGGGGGAAATGTGTAATATTTAAGTCTCAATAGTAGGGCCCCTGCGCGTTTTGTGGCTTTACGGGGATTCCTGTACTGTTTGGTCTTGTTGTTCCTTTGCTACGTAATCACCCTAGGAGTACTTGTTCTGTTTGATCGTCAAAGTGGTTAGCTGCCCTGCGCGTTTCGCGGCCTTATGGGGAACTTACTACACCAACTTAGACTCAATTAGACTTTCTAAGTGTCCCGGACTAGGTATATGCAAGTGACCTTTTCCCACGCAGTCTTCTGATTTCGACATTTTGGTCACAACGGATTTTCTCCACTTTGAATTGGTTACTTCTGACCAGAGATGGATCGAATCATCATTTGCATTCTATTTCTTGTACGATTGTCTTGATATTGTAAATCGGGCCAATCATATTTGTATCGCATACAGATTCGATTATTTCCTGAGGAAATCGGAAGAGGTCGAATCTTATTTTATTATTTGCACTGGACGCTAGTGGAAAATGTAGGACATTTCTCAGTATATTGCGTGCCAAATTCTCTCTCTCTCTCTCTCTCTCTCTCTCTCTCTCTCTCTCTCTCTCCCTATATATATATATATATTTGAAAATTTTATTTGTTGAAAACTATCCTCCGCGGAGCTATACTCCTTGAGGATTTTATTGCAAATGTTTTTGGATTTATTTTTTTTTGAAAAGATCCGTCAGATCTCGTGAGAGGGCATCGTTGTTCAGTTTTTTTATTGCATTTCGGGAATAAGTCCAGATAGCGTACTGCCTCCACTAGTAAATTTGATGGGGCTGATCAATAGATTTGGCTTTTATTGTACATTTTTTTGGGGGATTTTATATTTTCTGCAAATTTTCCTTGTGTTTCTCAAGAAATCTCAATTTCTCGTGAGTTTTTACAATTTCTCACGAAAAATTCTCTTTTTCTCTTTATCTCATGAGAATCTTTTCCTTTCTCTCCCGTTTCTTTTCTTTATCTACCGGTCCAAAGTATTTTCTGGTCTCTCACATCCCATAAGAAGGGGACAGCGCGCAGAGCCGTGCATTTGGCAGCGGGTGGTAGTTTGACTACCGCGGGCGGTAATAGGATTACCAGCCGACACTCATTTGCCGATTGGTTCGAAGTGGGGCACTGGACAGGGACTGGCTCTTGCTTCCCCTATTTCTTCTTCCTGTTTTATTTCTAGGGACGCCATTGTTGTCCCCTGCAAGTTCTCTTGCTTTCTCATTTCCTTGCTTCCTCAATCCCTTTGAGGTGGTGATCCTTTCATAACTTCTTTCTTTTGGTGGATCTTGGCATTCCATGTGCATGGATTCTCTGGAATTTATCTTTTTATGGCCATGGATTTTTAATACGATTCTTTTTGGAGTGGTCACCAAGAGCCTAGCCTCTTGCTGGAAAAACACTCTTTTAATCCATGGATTTCCTTTTGTCAAGTTCCAGGCGTATTTGGCCTATGTAATTTTTGATGATTTTTTGACGGAGTGGGGTGTGACAAGAAAAGTGCCCCATTCATGAGTATATATTTTTTTATTTTCATTTTTTGTTATTTTTTTGGAAGAAGGTCCAAGCCTTACACACCATGAAATGGTGGACCACTAGAACGTAATCCTTCGAATGGCTTGTTTCTTTTGTGGGGAAGAAAATGACTAACTTGAATTGATGGGTTGGATTGATGATTAGATCCTCAAATTTTGTGGATTTTGGAGTGGGTTCCACTTTCTTCTTTGGCCTGATTTTTGGTCCCAGGTGTAGATTTTTGAATTGAAGGATTTTTAAGGTGGGCCTTAAAATAACTTGGTGAGTTTAGATCATGGGTCTTGGAATGGATTTGGACAATGGGCCTTGGAATGGGCCTTGTAAAGGACTTGGACCATGGGCCTTGGACAATGGGACTTGTAATGGACTTGGACTATGGGCATTGGACAATGGGCTTGGAATGGTCTTGAATCATAGGCCTTTGGATAATGGGCCTTGGAATGTGGGCCTAGATCATGGTCTTTGGAATATGGGCCTGGATCATGGGCCTTGGATTGGACCTTGGAATGAGCCTTGAGATGGGCTTTGGAATGAGCCTTGAAATGTGGGCTTTGAGATGGGCCTTTAAATGTGGGCTTTGGGATGGACCTCGAAAGGGGTTTCAGTCCATGGGCTTTGGACAATGGGCCTTTAGGAGCCCATTCACTATGTGTATTCCTCTTTAGGACTGTTTGAGCTATTTATGAAGGTGAGGGTGGATACGTACCTGTGAATGTTGACCCTGCAGCATGCCTCGTCGCGGCATGAGTGAGGCTAGACCTTCTCGCCAGTCAGTCGATCCTTGTTATGTTCCTCGGGAGGGTCGACACCTTTCAGATGTGGCTCAGGAAGGAGGGGCTCCTGTTGTCTCCCTCTTTTTTCTTTTTCTTTTTCTTTTTATTCCTTATGCATGGTCGTTTTTCTTTTAGGTGTGGCTGTGGGAACACTTGTTTATGACTCCTCTCCTTTCCTGGCATGATTCCCATCGTACTAATGTCCTGTCTTTGCTTCTGGATGAACTTCCTCTTGGTGCTGAGGCTATTGAGTCACTTTATCGTTGTATGTTCTCCGAGCTTTGAGGATTGGAGGTCAACTGGGAGGCTTCGTGGCTTCGTGGCTCCGTCGGGTGCTTTTGATTTGCAATGCCGCTCGTACTCCTCTGCTCCTGTTGGGCTTCCAAGGCTATTGCTCTTATCGCCAGATTTGATTCCTTCGTCAGTTTGACTTCTGGCAAGACATACCTTCTTTTTCTTTTTTGGGTTTTGGGCATGCTCCTCTTCCTCTGTGCATGTCAGCTCTTCGCCAGCAAGTTCAGACTTCGTGGCAGGATTGCCTGGATGCGTTTGTGTTGGAGTTCGAGTCTTAGGCTCTTCTTTCGGCGACAATGCTATATTAGCGGTGGGTAGCGGAGCAATCACTTTATCGCCAGGTTCCTGGTTGGCACTTGGCAGACCATGAGGCTGATAGGGACATCTTCGGAGATTCCTCTTCGTCCTCTTCAGGTGTCGATGACTCCTTTGAAGCGTTCGAAGAGAGGCCTTTCATTGATCTCTCCTTTTTGTTAGCTACACATGGTCACTTCTTATCTGAGCTTTCTATGCTTCGGCATGCCTGCGAGGACATGGCTCGTCGTCTGTTGGTGGGGCATCAATATGATCAGAGCATGATAGTATCCCGCTGATTGGAGAGAGATGAGGCCTTCTACCTGCGCATGGAGGTTGATAGACTTAGGCAGCGGTTATCGATGTATGAGGGAGGAGAGGGAGGCTTACCAGGCGATCTTTGACTCTGCTGGCTATCGTCTTATTATTATTATTATTTTTGATCAGTTTTGTAGAAAAAAACAGTGTATTTTACATATGTATACAAAAGCTTTGAAAGGAAAAGGAATATTTTTGTTTGTGTCATATCTTGTCAGTATATGTTTGTGTTTGGATTTGTGCTTTTGGATGATGGGATCAGAACATTGAACTCTGCCCACGTCGAATCTGTTATTCTGAGTTGTTTACTAGAGATCTTAGTTCCCTGAGAGTAGCACATACTAAGATCATGCCCATTGGATTCAGGTAGAGTCTGATATAATTCTTGATCCAGGACTTACCCCTCCCTTGTGCTTCTTCACTTTGCTTGTTACCTTGACCCCTTCTTTACCTGCGCTTTTGTTTTTTTATATTTTTCTTTTCTGGCCATTTTTGCCCATAGCGCCTTTTCATGTTTTCGTTACGACTGGCTTTTCGTCATTTTTTCTCGTGGCATCCTTTCGGATTTTCACCACGTCCTGAACTTTTGCTCTTGCATGCCCCTTGGCAGCTGTGCTCTTTTTACCATTGGCGCCTTTTCAAGTTTTCACCAAGTCCACTACATGCCCGCTATTTTTACTTGAGTCGCCCTTTCGGGTTTTCAACTCGCCGTTCTTGCTTAGGCACGTTATCTTCTTTCTCTTTTTTCTTTTTTGAACTGTACCGATAAAGATGAGGGGATTTCCTTCATTGCAGGCTGATTGGCTACCTTCCTTCCTTTGTCTCTGATTACAACATAAGCTGTTTATTTGGGTCAGACTATCCTGTTAGGGAAAGTGAGATGGCTTTGTAGGATTTTTGTTCTTTTTTTGAACTATTTTCATTTCTCTCTCTCTCTCTCTCTCTCTCTCTCTCTCTCTCTCTCTCTCTCTTTTTACTTTTTTTTTTAGCTGCATTCTTTTTTTTTTTTTGTCTTCCTCTTATTCTTTTTTTGCCTGCATGGGAAAGGAATGGTAGGTGTTTTTTTTTATGTTAACCTCAGCTTTATGATTGTAATTATTGACGAAGTTAAGTATGGTTACCCGTGATAAATTTTCATGTTGTCGACGTTGATGTGCTCTGGAAGATCTTCTCCTCTCAGGTTGGCAAGCTGAAGGGCGCCTCCTGAAAGTACTTCTCAAATGATCAACGGTCCATCCCATGAAGGTTTAAACTTTCCTCTAGGGTCTGGCAAATGCGGCGGTAAAATACGCTTCATAACTATGTCACCGACTTTAAAGCTCCTCTTTCAGACCCTCTTGTTGTAAGCTCATGCGATCCTCCTTTGGTAGCATTGTGAGTGGCTTAGCGCACGCATGCGCTTTTCATCTGCTAGGTGCAGTTGATCGTATCTTGCTTGTTGCCACTCGCCTTCCTCGATTTTACTTTTCAATAATACTCGGAGAGATGGGATTTCGATTTCGATCGGTAGTACTGCCTCCATTCCGTATGTGAGTTCGAAAGGAGTTGCACCTGTAGCAGACCGTACAGACGTCTGATAAGCTTAAAGTGCGTATGAGAGTATTTCTGACCAGTCGCGATATGTCTTGACCATTTTCTCCTGTATTCGAATGAATAGTGACCTGTTGTCTGTAATGATGGCATGAGGAATCCCATATTGGCTAATGATGTTGTTTTTCATAAACTTTATCACATGAGACGCTGTAATGGTGGTGTAAGACGCTGCCTCTATCCACTTTGTGAAGTAATCTACTGCCACTAGGATGTATTCGTGTCTGTTTGAAGCTTTTAGGTTGACCTTCCCGATGATGTCGAGGCCCCATATAGAGAAAGGCCATGGTGTTGTAAGATTGTACAGTTTGGAAGTAGGCGCATGGATTTAATTCGCATGCTCTTGACATTTGAAGCATTTTCTGATATGTTTGCAGCAGTCTGTCTCCATTGTTAGCGAATAATAGCCAAGCCGTAGGATCTTCTTCGTCATCACTGACGAGTCGATCCCTTTTTTAAGGGACGGGTTCATCGAAGGACTTCATCTCTGCACATGAGAGATGACCCTTCGTAGCGTAGTAAAGTAACTGCGTAGTAGACCAAGTAGAAAAGTAGAGTAGAAGAGCAGGTGATCTTTTATTAAGAGCCGACACGGCTAGTAGATCTGACCCGTACAAAATACAAGGCTTCCCCCCTCAGGGATAGTAGATCTTTAAATGCTCGACATTCCAGGGGTGAGGTAACAGACGTCCTTCCAAGTCCTCTAGCCGGTAGGACCCGAGCTTAGCCAAGCTGACCACCTGATACGGTCCTTCCCAGTTTGGCCCGAGGGACCCTGCTCCAGGCTCAACAGTGTTCTGGAAGACACGGCGAAGGACTAGATCTCTTTGTCGAAACCGCCTCGTCTTGACATTAGAGTTGTAAAACCAAGCCACCTGTTGATGTCAAGCTATGACTCGGAGCTTGACGATGTCTCGTAATTCTTTAAGTAGATCTAAGTTAGTCACGATCTAGTCGGCATTCAGCTCTTCCTGATAGTTCCTTACTTGTGCATTAAGGAGTCCTATCTCAACTAGGACGATAGCCTTCAATCCGTATGACAACGAAAATAGGATTTCCCCTGTGGATGACTGAGTTGTGGTCCTGTAAGCCTAGAGAACGAACGGGAGATCCTCAGCCCAGTTGCCCTTAGCTTTCTCCAGCTTCGTCTTGAGATGATAACCTTGTTCACAGCTTCCACCTGCCCATTGGAGTATGGATGATGAGGCGACGAGTATGCGTTGGCAATGCTAGCCCCCGGCACATGCCTTGGAACCTGTCATTGTCGAACTATCACCCGTTGTCGAACACAATGGTGCGCGGGATTCTGAACCGACAAATGATGTTCTTCCAGACAAAATCTGTCACCTTCTGCTGGGTAATCTTCGCCACTAGCTTGGCTTCAGCCCACTTGGTGAAGTAATCAACTGCCACAATCGCGAACTTGGTTTGTCCTTTTCGGGGAGGTAGAGGTCCGATGATGTCGATCCCCCACTGAGCGAACGGCCACGGTCCGCTCATAGGGGTCAACTCTTCAGCAGGCTGCCTCAGCACAGTAGTGAATCTTTGACACTTATCGCATCTCTGGACGATGCTCTTAGAATCTTCTCGGATTGTTGACCAAAAGTACCCTTGACGAAGTATCTTCTGAGCCAAGGCACGACTCCCAGAGTGATTTCCGCAGATCCCTTCATGGATTTCACGGATCACATAATCCACTTCATCTGGTCGTAGACATCTGAGGTACGGCCGAGAGTACCCTTTCTTGTACAGCGTGTCATCCAAAATCACGTACCACGCTGCTCTAACCTTCAAATGTTGAGCCTCCAACCTGTCTTGGGGGACTTCGCCGGTGGTGAGGTACTTTACGATCGGATCCATCCAACTCGGAGTTATTTGTACTAGATTGAGCATCACCTGGTCAACTCGGTCAGTTCGATCGATGCTCGGGCTATCCAAGAATTCCACTGAGACAATCCTCAGGATTTTCCCCTCAGTAGCCGAGGCGATCTTTGCAAGGGCGTCAGCCCAAGCATTCTCGGCTCTTGGGACCTGATTAATGATGTAGTCTCTGAACTTCTCATTTAGCTTCCGGGCCTCGGCAAAATGAGCTATCATTCATGCCTCCTTGGCCTTGTACTCTGTCGAGATGTGGTTTACGACAAGTTAAGAGTCACACCGTACATCAAGGGACTGAACTCCCAGACTAGCAGCTAGCCTAAGTCCAGCCAATAGGGCTTGGTATTCCACTTCATTGTTGGAGGCCTTGAAGTTGAGCCTGATTGCGTGATAGATGGTGGTTGAGTCGGGTGTGACCAGGACGATCCCTACCCTTACTCGTTTCGAGTTGGATGACCCATCCAGGAAAAGGGTCCATCTACTATCTCCCCCCCTCTGACTTCGTGCAATTGAGAAGAGGAAGAGCTGGAGGAACCACAAAGGTGGTCTCCGAACTTGTATCCCCGATCTTGCCACTCGGAGTGGTGAATTCGGCTATGAAATCAACAACAGCTTGACCTTTGATCGCTGTCCTCAGTCGATACTGAATGTCGAACTCTCCGAGTTCTATCACCCACTTGGTCAGATACCCGGATACCTCTGGCCTCTGGAGTACTTGTCTGAGGGATGAATCTGTGACGACGATAATGGAATGCACCTGGAAGTACGGACGCAGCTTCCAAGCAGAGACAACTAGGCTGAGGGCTAACTTCTCCATGCTTGGGTATTTGGTCTCGGCTGGGACCATTGCCTTGCTGGTGTAGTAGATAGGGTGTTATTTACCTTCCACTTCTCTGATGGGCGCTGCGCTGACAGCCAAAGCTGAGACTGCTAGGTACAAAAATAGAGGTTCACCCTCCTCAGGCTTGGATAACAGAGGCGGTGACCCCAAGTATTGCTTCAACTGCTAGAAAGCCTACTCACATTCCGGAGTCCATTCCGCTTTCTTGTGACCCTTCAACTGTTGGAAGAAGGGGAGACACTTGTCAGTGGATCTGGATATAAACCGTCCGAGTCCGGCGACTCCTCTAGTGAGGCATTAGATTTCCTTCATTGTCCGAGGTGAGTTCATGTCGAGCAGGGCTTTGATTTTGTCAGGGTTAGCCTCGATACCCTTATGGTTGACCTGAAATCTAAGGAACTTGCCCGAGCTGACACTAAAGGCACACTTGGCAGGGTTCAGCTTCATGCGGTATTCTCGTAATATCGAAAAGGTTTCTTCGAGGTCCGCAATGTGGTCGGATGCTCTAATGCTCTTGACTAACATGTCGTCGACGTAGACCTCCATGGTCCAACTGATCTGCCAAGCACACATATGGTTCACCAGCATCTGGTATGTTGCCCCAGCGTTCTTCAGGCTAAAGGGCATGACCCGGTAACAATAGAGTCCTTTGTCCGTGACAAAGGTCGTCTTCTGCCTATCTCGAGGGTGTATCGCGATCTGATTATACCTGGAGTATGCGTCCAGGAAAGTGAGCAGCTCGTGCACAGCCATGCTGTCGACCAGCTGGTCGATTCGAGGTAGAGGGAAGCTGTCCTTGGGAAAAGCTTTGTTTAGGTCTGAGTAGTCCACGCAAACCTGCCACTTTCCATTGGCTTTCTTTACGAGGACCACATTCGTGATCCAGTCCGGATAGTGAGCCTCTTCAATGAAATTGACGCTGAGGAGCTTTGATACCTCATCGGCTACGGCCGCGTATCTTTCGAGCCCGAACGCCCTCATCTTTTGCTTTACTTGGCTTGTGCTCTAGGTCCACATTCAGCCTGTGAACTATGATTTTTGGAGGGATGCCTGTCATGTCTTCGTGCGACCATGCGAAGATGTCCTTGTGCTCAGTAAGGAAGGTTAACATCTGATCTCGTTTCTCTGAATCTAGCAATGACCTGAGCTGGACTATTCTGCTCGGATCAGCCTCCTTGAGTGGGACAGTTACAAGGTCCTCGGTGAGGGAGTCCGTAGGACCTCTGGGTCAAGCATGTTTATTGTAAGGGTCTGCTTTATTGAACCCTTTCTCACTGCTACTGAGTAACATCTGCATGCCTCGCGCTAGTCCCCTTGGACATATCTGACCCCTCCCTCGTTAGGGAACTTCATCATTAGATGATATGTCGATACGACTGCCCTCATTGCATTAAGGGACGGTCGTCCCAGGATAACGTTATGTATGGACGGTACGTTAACTACTAAGAAGTCCACTAGCAGAGTCACCTGACTCTGCCCTTCTCCCGCTGTAACCGGGAGGGAAATTGCGCCCTTGGAGATCACCCGATCACCGGCAAATTCATGTAGCGGGGTCTTCACTGGTCGGAGGCTTGACCTATCTATCCCCATCTTGTCGAACGCCTCGGAATAGAGAATGTCAGCCAAGCTTCCAGTATCGACCAGGATACGGTAGACCTCCCAGGACGTTATGTATGGATAGTACATTAACTACTAAGAAGTCCACTAGCAGAGTCACCCGACTCTGCCCTTCTCTATAACAGGGAGGGAAATTGTGCCCTCGGAGATCACCCGATCATCGGCAAATCCGTGTAGTGGGGTCTTCACTGGTTAGAGGCGCGACCTATCTATCCCCATCTTTCAAATGCCTCGGAATAGAGAATGTCGGTTGAGCTTCCAGTATCGACTAGGATACGATAGGCCTTGCAATTGGCTATTGTCATCGCGACCACCAAGGCATCATCATGAGGGTGGTGGATGCCTCACGCGTCATCTTCTGTGAACGTGAGGCTACAAGGGCTCACACAGAGCTCTTTCCTCAACCTTTCAGCTAAATGAATGTAACGCTCGGTGTCAGTGCTCCTAGAATGTGCTTTACGAGCCCTGTTTGTATCTTCGCCACCGAACGGGCCATGTCCTCGACTTTGCGTGGCGGGTCGTCCTTCTGGGTCTGTCTCTCTTCTTTCGTATATTGACGCAGATGACCCTTACGGTTGAGGGTCACGATCTTATCTTTCAGGTTAACATAGTCGCTAATATTGTGGTTGTGGTCGCGATGGAAGCGGTAGTACTTGCGCTTGTCCCGCTGGCCGGCATCTATTTTCATGCAACTCGGCCAATGCAGTAGCCTCTGATCTCGGATGTCTAGCAAGATCTGCTCGGGAGACGTGTTGAGAGGAGTGTATGAATGAAACTTCCTCTCAGGTTTCCTACTCGGCCTTCTGTCCCGAGCGGCGTTGTCATCTGACCTCTTGTCCACGTGTTGTGGTGCTTCGTCCCTCCGCCTCTTACCCTTAGACGAGGACTCAGAGGTCTGGTTACTCTTGCGTAAGCTAAAGAACTCCTCGGTATTAGTGTACCTCTGTGCACGGTTGATAAGCTCGCTAAGAGTTGAAGGTGGGTTCTTCCTAATCAAGAATAGGAATCTTCCCTCCTTGAGCCCGCTTATCATTGAGGACAATGCTATCTTATCTGAGTAGTCATCCACCTACAGAGCCTCCTCGTTGAAATGGGAGATATAATTCTTTCAACGACTATCCGCTCTTCTGCTTGAAGGTCAGTAAGTGGGTAGACAGCTTTTGGCTCTTTTAGCCTAAGATGAACTGAGTTAAGAACGACCCGCTGAACTCGATGAAGGTGTTGATCGACCTCAGCTTGAGCTGTCGATATTAGTTCCTCGCGGCCCTAGTAAGGGTTATTGAGAAGGCTCGACACATCATTGCGTCTGAGGTGGATTGGATTTACATCCACGATCGGTAGGACTCCACATGCTCTGTGGGGTACCCAGACCCCGAGTATTGAATGACGAGAGGCATCCTGAACCTCGGAGGCATCACCTCACTCATGATATCAAAAGTGAATGGAGGTTCAGTCTCTTCCATCATTGCTTACACTGCAGTCTATATCGGAGTCTGCTGATTCTGCTACAGAGTCTTAATCTGACTCCTGAGTTCCTCGAGCTGGGCTTCCCATGGATTTCGATTCTCGACGACGGTCTCTTGAGGAGCTTCGACCTCGAGCATCTTGCCCCTTCTCCTTTCTAATTCATGTCGAGGGTCGATCGGAGCTAGTGTTGAGGTCATCGACACGTAAGTTGGGGCCTGCGTTATCGTATTCTGTATGAGGTTAGCTCTAGCAAACATGTTCTGAGATGCTCCAGCCTGCGAGCTCACCGGCACCAGTTCTGAAGCAACTGGGATGACCTCCTCTTGGCTTGGGGGCGGCTGTTGCCCCCATTATTGCCTCAAAGTATTGATTTCATTCCTCAATACTTGAATATCTTTCTACATGGCCTTATATTTGCCTCCTTGGCTCTGGGACCTCTGAGACGGTCCTGTTGGATCTGACGGCATGGAGTAATGAGGATGATCGCAGTTGCCCGTTTGGCTCGGGTTCCGTGATCGCCACCGGGGGCGCTTTCTTCTTTCCTTTTGCATTTCTGGTAAGGGCTTTCTAGTCTTTTTGTTTGTTTCCCACAGACGGTGCCAAAAATGTTAATGCAAAAATCTAGAGTGAACCCTGGTCCTACACAGAACAGTAAACAAAGGAGACCCTGGCTCAAGTAGGGGACCCTCTGATGCCAAAGTCAGGCTAGGAAAACTGGGTCTAAGTAGTGTAAAGTAGAGTGGGGGTGCAAGATATTGTGTAAATGACCTGTATTTATACATGAGGGTTGCAGTGAACGTGTCCGGCAATCTCGACACAGTCATAGCCATCACGCGAGGATTATGCGGGCGTAGTAGTTGGCAATTACCTAGAGATCGTGTGTTGGGCGTAACTCCAGTCGTGCGTTACTGGAGTTGTACATTAATGAAGTTGTTGGTCAGGCTCCCATCTGGCCTGATCTCTCGGCTCGGATCCTGCTCGACGACCCGAGCCGAGCCCATGGGTAAAGTGGATTGAGAAGATCGTGTCGGTGTTATAATTCTACCAGAGCCCTCGGGTCGGACATTTTCCTCGGCTCGGACATTACCCACCCGAGGCTTTATTCATTGATGCCAGAGTCAACTTGATGCAGCTTGGTTCGGATTTACCCATAACAATCATTATAAAACTTAACGAAGGATACGGTCCGTCATCAATTTTTGACTAGTTCAGAAATTAGCAATGGATTTGGTCCGTCGTTAAAATTTCAATAAATAAAAAAACAACGTTATATTTTTTTTGTTTTTTTAAATCTATTACACTTGAGAGTCATCCAAAAAAAATAAAAATCGCATGTTGTTTAATAAGAATCCCATTCACAAAATTCAAAAGACTAGGTGGAATATGAAATTGGACTAAATATCATTTTTGATGTGTTTGGATGCTCAATTGGCCTAAATAGACCTTCTCTTCTTCCGTCCCCCAAAATCTACCCACCGTATGAGAGGTCGGTTGGTATGGACAACTATGGGAATCTCCCAGTTAACCCAAAGACCAGGAGATGATAATGCAGCCATTGAGCGTTGAACGCTTCATCATCCCTTTTCTTTCTCCAGGTTAAGTGATTCTTAAAGCTCATGAAGGAATGGTTTGACAGATGGTAAGGGAGAGCTCTTATGGACGTGACTCTATTAATGAAGGGCCATGGTCATCTGAGGCTTTCCCCAGACAAGGAAAAGTAATGGCTCGGTTCAGGTCCACATGTTGCTCCAGACCGAGATTCTCTATTCCTTAGAAGGGATGGCCTCATTGATCAGATTCCCGATGACCTTTCGACCAGAAATTTCAATCTCTAGTGAGATTGATCATGTAACGGCTAAGACTCCGAGGATTAGGCCACCCAAGGACCTCCTACTTTTGGAACATAAATGCTCTTGTGACTATAAATTGGTCCGTAATCGCTCCTGAGGCCCTTAATCACTCCCATGACCTTAATCGCTCTCGACTTCTAATTAATCCATAATTGCTCTTGAGACCTCTTCAGACCTTTAATCAATCTCCAAAACTCTGATGGGCCCGTAATTGCTCTTGGGACCATAATCGCTCCTACGACCTCTAATCGATCAGTAATCACTTTAGACAATATGCCTAAATTGTGAATTTGCGATGGAACATGTCCGTCGTAAAATCAAATTAACGACAGTTTTGGGTCCGTCGCATAGTCCGTCATTATTTCCCACGCCGCAAAAATTAAATAATGGATGTGATCCATCCAAATTTTACGATGGAACTACGACATATTAAGATCCATCACAAATTTTTGACATATCTTATCCGTCACAAAAATAAAAAAAAAAAATTGTTGGTAAAATATGGACCAACCGACCTGAATTATTGGTCATTATAAAACTTTGTGACGGATACAGTCCGTCGCTGATCTTATGAGAACCGATGGCCTCAAATCTGTCGTTAATTTTTTACTAGTTTATAAATTAGCGACGAATTTAGTCCTTCACTAAAATTTTTACAAATAAAGAAAAACAACGTTAGATTTACTTTTTTGTTTTTAAGAATCTGTTACAACTGATAGTCATCGGAAAAAAAAAAAAAAAAAACTCGCATGATTGTTTAATAAGAATCCCATTCACAAAATTCAAAAGATTGGGCTAAATATGAAACTGGACTAAATATCATTTTTGATGTGTTTGGATGCTCAGTTGGCCTGAATAGACCTTCTCTTCTTTCCTCCCCCGAAATCTACCCACTGTATGAGAGGTCGGTCGGTATGGACAACTATGGGAAACTCCTAGTAACCCAAATACAGGGAGATGATAATGCAGCCATCGAGCGTCGAATGCTTCATCATCCCTTTTCTTTCTCCTGGTTAAGCGATGCCTAAAACTTATCAAGGAATGGTTTGACAGAACGTAAAATAAAAAAATCCATCTCAAAAATAAAAAAATAAAAAAATCCATCGCTAAAATATGATAAAACCCACCTGAATTATTGGTCATTATAAAACTTTGCGACGGATACACTCCGTCACTGATCTTAGGAGAAGCGATGGACCTCAAATACGTCGTCGATTTTTGACTAGTTCAGAAATTAGCAATGGATTTGGTCCTTCGTTAAAATTTCAATGGATTTGGTCCTTCGTTAAAATTTGGTCCTTCGTTAGAATTTCAGAAATTAGCAATGGATTTGGTCATTATAAAACGTTGTTTTTCAGAAATTAGCAATGGATTTGGTCCTTCGTTAAAATTTCAAAAAAAAAAAAAACAAAAAAAAAAATAGTGTTTCATCATCCCTTTTCTTTCTCCTAGTTAGGTGATGGCTAACACTTATCAAGGAATGGTTTAGCAGAACGTAACGGAGAGCTCTTATGGACGTGACTCTTTTAATGAAGGGCCATGGTCATGTGAGGCTTTCCGCAGACAAGGAAAATTGATGGCTCGGTTTAGGTCGAAAGGCTGCACCCGGACCAAGGAATGGTTTGACAAGGGAGATGATAATGCAGCCATCGAGCGTCGAATGCTTCATCATCCCTTTTCTTTCTCCTGGTTAAGCGATGCCTAAAACTTATCAAGGAATGGTTTGACAGAACGTAAAATAAAAAAATCCATCTCAAAAATAAAAAAATAAAAAAATCCATCGCTAAAATATGATAAAACCCACCTGAATTATTGGTCATTATAAAACTTTGCGACGGATACACTCCGTCACTGCTCTTAGGAGAAGCGATGGATGACAAATACGTCGTCGATTTTTGACTAGTTCAGAAATTAGCAATGGATTTGGTCCTTTGTTAAAATTTCAATGGATTTGGTCCTTCGTTAAAATTTGGTCCTTCGTTAGAATTTCAGAAATTAGCAATGGATTTAGTCATTATAAAACGTTGTTTTTCAGAAATTAGCAATGGATTTGGTCCTTCGTTAAAATTTCAAAAAAAAAAAAAAACAAAAAAAAAATAGTGTTTCATCATCCCTTTTCTTTCTCCTAGTTAGGTGATGGCTAACACTTATCAAGGAATGGTTTAGCAGAACGTAACGGAGAGCTCTTATGGACGTGACTCTTTTAATGAAGGGCCATGGTCATGTGAGGCTTTCCGCAGACAAGGAAAATTGATGGCTCGGTTTAGGTCGACAGGCTGCACCCGGACCAAGATTCTCTAATCCTTAGAAGGGATGGCCTCATTGACTAAATTCTTGGTCACCTTTCAGCTAGAAATTTCGATATCCAATGAGATTGATCATGTAACAGCTAGAAGGACTCCGAGGATTAGGCCACACAAGGACCTCCTAGTTTCGGAACGTTAATGCTCTTGTGACTATAAATCGGTCCATAATTGCTCCGAGGCCCTTTATCGCTCTCATGATTAAAATCGCTCTCTTGACTTCTAATCAATCCGTAATCGATCTTTAGACCTCTCGGGACCTTTAATTAATCTCTAGAACTCTAATGGGCCTGTAATTGCTCTTGGGACCTCTAATGGGACCATAATCGCTCCTACGACCTGTAATCGATCTATAATCGCTTCAGACAATATGCCAAAATTGTGAATTTGCAACGGAACATGTCCATTGTAAAATCAAATTAATGAAGGTTTTGGTCAGTCCCATGGTCCGTGCTATATGCCATGCCGTAAAAATTAAACGACGAATGTGATCCGTCCAAAATTTGCGATGGATTTGCGAAGGATTCAAATCCGTCACAAATTTTTGACGATTCCTATTTGTCATAAAAATAAAAAATACGTCGCTAAGATATAGAGAAAATGATCTGAATTATTGCTCATTATAAAACTTTAGGACATATATAGTCCGTCACTGATCTTAGGAGAAGCGATGGACCTCAAATCTGTCATCGATTTTTGACAAGTTCAGAAATTAGCGACAGATTTGGTCCACTAAAATTTTTACAAAAAAAAATAGCGTTAGATTTGTCTTTTTGTTTTTTCGAATCCGTTACACCTGATAGTCATCAAAAAAGAATCCCATTCACAAAGTTCAAAAGATTGGGCTGAATATGAAACTGGACTAAATATCATTTTTGATGTGTTTGGATGCTCAGTTGACCTGAATAGACCTCTTATTTCCTCCCTCGAAATCTACCCACCGCATGAGAGGTCGGTTGGTATGGACAACTATGGGATCTCCTAGTTAACCCAAAGACGGGGAGATGATAATGCAGCCATTGAGCGTCGAATGCTTCATCATCACTTTTCTTTCTCCCGGTTAAGCAAGGCCTAAAGCTCATCAAGGAATGGTTTCGCAAAACATAACGGAGAGCTCTTATGGATGTGACTCTTTTAATGAAGGGCCAAGGTCATGTGAGGCTTTCCGCAGACAAGGAAAAGTGTTGGCTCGGTTCAGGTCCCTTGTTGCACCTGAACTGAGATTCTCTAATCCTTAGAAGGGATGGCCTCATTGACCAGATTCCCGGTGACCTTCCGGCTAGAAATTTCAATCTCCAGTGAGATTGATCATGTAACGGCTAGAAGGACTCCGAGGATCAAGCCACCCACGGACCTCGTTCTTATGAAACGTTAATGCTCTTGTGACTATAAATTGATTCATAATCACTCCTAAGGCCATTAATTGCTCCCGTGACCGTAATCGCTCTCTTGACTTCTAATGTATCTGTAATCGCTCTTGAGACCTCTTGGGACCTTTAATTAATCTCTGAAACTCCGATGGGCCCGTAATTGCTCTTAGGACCAATAATGGGACCATAATCGCTCCTACGACCTTTAATCGATCAGTAATCGCTTCAGATAATATGCCAAAACTGTGAATTTGCGACGAAACATGTCCATCATAAAATTAAATTAATGACAGTTTTGGTCCATCGCATGGTCTGTCGTTATATGCCACAACGTAAAAATTAAACGATGGATGTTATCCATCCAAAATTTGCGATGAATCTGCAACGGATTTATATCCATCACAAATTTACGACGGATCCTATCCATCACAAAAATAAAAATCCGTCGCTAAAATATGGAGAAACCAACCTGAATTATTAGTCATTATAAAACTTTACGACAGATACAGTTCGTCGTTGATCTTAGGAGAAGCGATGCACCTCAAATCTGTCGTCGATTTTCAACTTGTTCAAAAATTAGCGACGGATTTAGTTCGTCGCTAAAATTTCTACAAATAAAAAAGACAGCGTTAAATTTTATTTATTTTTATTTTTTTAGAATCTGTTACACTTGATAGTCATCCAAAAAATTTTGGCACGATTGTTTAATAGAAATCCCATTCACGAAATTAAAAAGATTGGGCTGAATATGAAGCTAGACTAAATATCATTTTTTGTCCATTTTCCTTATCATTGATTGGAAGGCTACAATCATGGGTTTAAAGTGATTATTTTTAGAGAAATGGGAAATCAAAGGAGAGATCTACATGCACATGTTTAGATCAATGATTAGGCAATTTTTATAATTGTACTATTAGATCATTTATTTTCTTAGACATTGTATGGAGGTTCTGATCATCCAACCAAAATAATCAATCTCCGGAACTCCGATGGGCTCGTAATTGCTCTTGGGACCTCTAATGGGACCATAATCGCTCCTACGACCTCTAATTGATTAGTAATCACTTCAGACAATATGCCAAAATTATGAAATTGCAACGGAATATGTCGGTCGAGGCACTACATTGGTTTTGGGCAATTTCTCAAATTGTGGCCTCCACCGGTTAACTTTAAGTATCGGTACAGCATCAAGCAAGGTATCCATATCCCTAATCATATCATCATCTAAATCAAGGTAGTGGGCCAAGCATGTCTCTAGAGGGTCAGAGTATAGAGTCAGGAGTGTTCTATCTTACATGAAAGAGTCAACCATGTTAATATCATAGGCATCGTCATCATCATCTGCCTGTTTACTCGTATTGAAAATTATGTTGAGCTCCAATGTCATATTTCGGAAAGATAAATTCATTACCCCATTCCTACAATTTATGATTGCATTTGATGTAGCAAGGAATGGATGACCAAGTATGATAGGAATTTGAGTGCTCATATCCATGATGGGCTGAGTGTCTAGGACGATAAAATCTATTGGATAGTAGAATTTGTCAACTTGGACCAACACATCCTTTATGATCCCTCTTGGTACATGGACTGAGTGCTCGGGTAATTGTGATGTGGTCTTGATGGGTTTTAATACACCTAGACCCAATTGTTCGTAGACCGAGTAAGGAATCAGATTTGCACTCGCCCCCAAGTCAAGAAGTGCGTGTTCAATCCGGTAGTTTCCAATTATGAAAGCGATGGTTGGGCTACCGGGATCTTTGTATTTCTGTGGCACATTTTGCTTGAGGATGGCACTCACTTTTTCTGTCAAAATTTTTTTCTTTTATATGTTTTGCCTTCTTTTAATAGTGCATAGATCTTTCAGGAATTTGGCATATGAAGGAATTTTTTTAACGACATCCAATAGAGGGATGTTGACCGTCACTTGCTTAAGCACCTTTAGAATATCCTAGGAGTTAGACAGGTTTTGGTGTGACCAACCGTTGGGGGAATGGAGCAATCAGCTTTCCTTGAGGTTCCAGTTCTAAACCATGTGGAGCAATGCTATGTCTATCATTCTCATCTACTTCTGGGCCTTTAGGTTTTCCAGCCCTTACCGGAATAGTTTTGTCAATTGTATTCTCACTCCTAAGAGTGGTGATAGACTTAGCTTGCTCCATTTGATTTGAAGAGCTTGGGTCACTAACTTCATATTGTGGTTTTAGATTGGGGAGAGGTTGGGCTAGAAGAGTCCCCTTCTCTCCAATCATCAAGTGTGACTCAATTCATTGCACAGCCTTGGTAAGATCTTGAAAGGCTTGTATTGTGCCTTGATTTAAAAGATCTTGAGTGTTTCAAAACCGGATCGTTCTGAGGCTTCTTTTGATCCAAAAACTGATTAAGGATCCGTTGAGGAGTAGCAGATTGCCCATTCCTCCAACTAAAGTTTGGATGGTTTCTCCAGCTAGGATTGTATGTGTTTGAGGTGGTTCCCTTAAAAGGCCTCTGGTAGTTGTTTACGGCATAAGATTGGTCATTCATAATTTCTTGAAAAGTAGGTATGTTGGGCAATTTTTAGTAGTATGTACGTTTTAAGCACAGATACTGCAAACTACTTCCTTAGCCTTGTCCTTCTTAAGTTCAATGGCCTCGAGTTTCCTTGTGAGATTGGCCACTTTAGCACTTATATCTTCTTCTTTTAGAGCATACATTCCACCCCTCTCCTTTGTTTAAGTAGGCTTAGACATTGTGTGAGGTTTTGGGGAGATGTCCTATGATTGTGCGTTTTCAGCAAGTCTGTCAAAATAGTCCCACACATCATCGACATCTTTGTTCATGAATTCCCCATTGCGCATTCTCTCGACCAATTGGCACATGGAAGATGTCAGTCCATCATAAAAGAAACTTGTTATGCGTCATATTTCAAAACCGTGTTGTGGGCATGAACTGACAAGGTCCTTGAACCGCTCCCAACATTGAAAGAATGTTTCATCTTCCTTTTGGGTGAAGTTCATGATTGACTTCCTGATGGTGTTCGTCTTATGATATGGGAAGAATTTCTTTATTAACTCCCTTGTCATGTCATTCCATCTACCAATTAATTGTGGACGTAATGAATGTAACCATGTCTTAGCTTTTTCTTTCAAGGAAAAAGGAAAGAATTTCAGCCTAATTGTGTCCTCAAACACATTAGGAAAGTGTAAGGTGGTAATTATCTTATCAAACTCTTTCAAGTGTAACTATGGAGTTTCAGATTCAAGCCCGTGGAATTTTGGAAGGAGTTGGATCACCCCTAGCTTGATGTCCATGTTCTCTGTATTTTTTAGAAAAACCATACATGAAGGTGTGCTCACCCTCGCCGGTTGTAAATAATCTCGTAAAGTACAAGGTGGGGGTGCACTACAAGGTGGGGGTGCACGATGCACCTCATTCTCATCTTGGGCTTCCTCAACCAGAGGTTGAGGATTTAGAGGATTTATATATTGATTTGCAGCCATAACTTCAATTAACTCTGAGGATATCAAGTGTTGTCTAATCCGGTGATGGATAGGCAACCCTTCGACTAATCCTCCTTCACTCAAGAGACGTAGAGTGTTATCACGGACCCACCTGGGCATGAAACTCTCTCAGCCCTCAAGTTCAGAATCTAAACATAAACCTAAGGAAAGACTAAGGCAAATAAGAAATCTAGAAAAGAAGAGAGAGAGAGAGAGAGAGAGAGAGAGAGAGAATTGGAAAGAGATTACCAAATTGAAGATTTCTATGTTAGGGTCCTACAAAACAGAAATTCAAGTTGATTTCTAAAAAGAAGTTCGGAAAAATCATAATCAAAATAGAAAAATAAATCCTAATCTTAACCTAATTCTAAAACCAATTAATTTCAGAAAAGCACGGTCGTTAATCCCTGACAACGGCGCCAAAAACTTGTTCACAACCCCAAGTGTAGGGTCGCGATGTAGTAATAATCTCGGTAAGATCGAGGTTGAATCCACAGGGACTGAACTTATGTGTCTTCTAAATTTAACTAGATCTAGAACTAGATGAAGAACTAAAGCAAAAATCTGAATTTAAAGAAGTAATTGTGAATAAGGTTTAAACTGTCAATTAAAAGTGGGAACTGGGTGCCAAGGATCCACTTATAGCAATTGAGATGCTACCTTTCTTGATTCAAGAGATCCAACTAGAATTGAAGTCCTATCCTATCTAGTTGGAAGAAGAGACTGTCAAATCTCTGAACTACTCATTAATCTAGCCTCAATGGAGGAGAATTGTGGTGATTTGGAAGAGATTCCATCACCCAACCATGCCCAGGAGATGATGGTAAACAATAGGATTTACCAAATCCACATGCTCCAATAGAAAAGAAGATATTTAAAGCTATTACAAATCTATTGTAATTTAAGTCACAATAAACCATTAAAAACTGAAAATATTCCTTAGAATCGACTAAAATTCAATGAAGTTCAATAAGAACAAGAATCGATCAAAGCAAAATAAACATCCCAACACACAACGAGCTTCACTTCTTAGCCCTGGCTAAGATGTTTAGCCAACCATAGACATGATTGAAATCAAATCTCTTAAACAAAGCATGAAAAATAAAATAAGAAAGAAGAAAAAACTCTTTGCCGGTCGCTCCGGCCTTGTGTTATGCTCCTCTAGACCTTTCCAAACCCTAGAATATCCTTTGGAGCATCCTAGAGAGTCCTATTTATAGTTGTAGAACCCCAACTTTCATACCGAGTTGGAAAACTCTAGAAACAGCCTCAAATTTATGCAGTTTGCTAAAATAGTCTTCACTCTGTGCAGTTTTCCAAAATAGACTTCTCTGTGCAATTTTCCAAGAAGACTGAGTTTCAGAATATGCTTTTTCAAGACAATTTCAGGAATATGTTTGTTTTCAGGACAATTTCAGGATTCCTTTTCTTCACTTCAAATCTTTGATTCTCTTCATTCCTTACTTTATTTTCTTGGATCTTTGGCATGTGAATTCTTCATTAATGACTTCCAAATCTCTAAAACTCATTTAGTAATCTTTTGAGCATAAATCTTCCTTTTGGTATCAATTTCACCTTAAGCTTTTGAAATCACCTTGCACATGAAAACATACAAAATTAAATCGATTAAGCACTATCATGTTTATAAAACCAAGATATAAATAAGAGAAAATATGCAATATTTGACACTCAACAAGAGTCACGTCCATAAGAGCTCTCCGTTACATTCTGTCAAACCATTCCTTGATGAGCTTTAGGCATCGCTTTACCTGGAGAAAGAAAAGGGACGATGAAGCATTTAACGCTCAATGGCCACATTATCATCTCCCGGTCTTTGGGTTAACCAGGAGATTTCTATAGTTGTGCATACCGACCAACCTCTCATACGATGGGTAAATTTCGACGGAGGGAAGAAGAGAAGGTCCATTCAAGCCAACTGAGCATCCAAACACACTAAAAATGATATTTAGTCCAGTTTCATATTCAACCCAATCTTTTGAATTTTGTGAATGGGTTTCTTATTAAACAATCATGCGAATTTTTTTTGGATGACTATCAAGTGTAACGGATTCAAAATAAATAAATCGAACGCTGTTTTTTTTTTTTTTTTTTTGTAGAAATTTTAACCACGGATGAAATCCGTCGCTAATTTTTGAACTAGTCGAAAATCGACGACGGATTTGAGGTCCATCGCTTCTCCTAAGATCAGTGACAAACTGTATCCATCGCAAAGTTTTATAATGACCAATAATTCAGGTGGGTTTTTCCATATTTTAGCGACGGATTTTTTATTTTTGTGACGGATAGGATCCGTCGCAAATTTGTGACGGATTTGAATCTGTCGCAGATCCAATGCAAATTTTAGAGGGATCACATCCGTCGCTTGACTTTTGTGGCGTGGCAAATAGCAACGAACCAAAACCATCGTTAATTTGATTTTGCGACGAACATGTTCCGTCACAAATTCACATTTTCCATATTGTCTGAAGCGATTACTGATCGATTAGAGGTCATAAGAGCAATTATGGTACATTAAAGGTCCTAAGAGTAATTACGGGCCCATCAGAGTTTCGGAGATTGATTAAAAGTCCCAAGAGGTCTCAAGAGCGATTACGGGCACGGGAGTGATTAAGGGCCTCAGGAGCGATTACGGACCAATTTATAGTTACAAGAGCGTTTACGTTCCAGAAGTAGGAGGTCCTTGGGTGCCCTGATCCTCAGAGTCCTTTTAGCCATTACATGATCATTCTCACTAGAGATTGAAATTTTTGGCCGTAAGGTCGCTAAGAATCTGGTCAATGAGGCCATCCCTTCTAAGGATAAGAGAATCTCGGTCCAGGTGCAACCTATGGACATGAACCGACCCATCACTTTTCCTTATCTGTGGAGAGCCTCACATGACCATGGACCTTCATTAAAAGAGTCATGTCCATAAGAGCTCTCTGTTACGTTCTTCCAAACCATTCATTGATGAGCTTTAGGCATCCCTTAAACCTGGAGAAAGAAAAGGGATGTTGAAGCGTTCGACGCTCGATGGCTGTAGTATTATCTCTTGGTCTTTGGGTTAACCAGGAGATTCCCATGGTTGTCCATTTCAACCGATCTCTCATACGGTGGGTAGATTTCGGGGGAGGGAAGAAGAGAAGGTCTATTTAGGCCAACTAAGTATCCAAAGACACCAAAAATGATATTTAGTCCAGTTTCATATTCAGCCCAATCTTTTAAATTTTGTGAATGGGATTCTGATTAAATTGTGCAAATTTATTTTTTTTTGGATGACTATCAGGTGTAACATACTAAATAATTTTTTTAAAAAAATCTAACGTTGTTTTTTTTTTTTTTGGGGCAGAAATTTTAGCGACTGACCAAATTCATCGCTAATTTTTGAACTAGTCGAAAATCGATGACAAATTTAAGGTCCATCGCTTCTCCTAAGATCAGCGATGTTGAGAAGTTTTATAATGTCCAATAATTCAGGTAGGTTTCTCCATATTTTACTGATGGATATTTTTTATTTTTGTGATGGATAGGATTCGTTACTAATTTGTGACATATCTTAATCCGTCGCAGATCCATCGTAAATTTTGGATGGATCACTTCCGTCGTTTAATTTTTACGGCGTGGCAAATAGCAACAGACCATGCGACGAACCAAAACCGTCATTAATTTGATTTTGCGACGGATATGTTCCGTCGTAAATTCAAAATTTTTGCATATTGTCTAAAGCGATTACTGAATGATTAGAGGTCGTAGGAGTGATTATAGTCCCATTAGAGGTCCAAGAGCAATTATGGGCCCATCGGAGTTCCAGAGATTGGTTAAAGGTCCCAAGAGGTCTCAAAAGCGATTACGAATTGATTAGAAGTCAAGAGAGTGATTACGGTTGCGGGAAATATTAAGGGCCTCAAGAGCGATTACAGACTTGTTTATAGTTACAAGAGAGTTTACGTTCCAAAAGTAGGTCCTTGGGTGACCTTGTAAGTGCTATTATGTTTAAAGCACATGTTACACCATGGTTTGTCAAATTTCGTCTTATCAAAATGACTTAGCAAAGTGTTCTTCAAGTCAAGCTCATGTTCAAGTCAAACTCAAAGTTCAAGATTTACGTGGATCAAGATGGAAAGTTCAATTTCTACTAAAGTTCTAGTAGAAGATCAAGCTCCATCAACAAGTTCAACTTTTACTTATGATCAAGCTTCATCCGGTTCGTTCCAACGGCGAAACTCGTCCTTCAAAACTTTCGCCTTGTCTACTTGTTTGCGAAGGGGGACAGACATCTCAGATCAACCCTTCGGATAGACTGTAAAAATAGATGGGTGGCAAAATCATTAGAAATCATAAGACATGGGAAAAATAATCTAAGTATTGTACCACGGCAGTACCCGACCTGGAGTGGCAAACTTGGTGGGGACTCTGACCCACAGACGAGCCAGCTTGACAGTAGGTGCCTCCCACTCTCTTGACACCCAGAACCATTTATTCTTCCAATCCTTGTTGGAAGTCAGGAGATTGACGATGAGGACCTCTATTCGCTCATGTCGAGTAGTACCAGCATGGCTGCACGAGATTGTGCCTGGTCTGGTACAGGTATGAACTCCTCTGGTGTCAACTCATTGTTCTTGAACTGAAACTAGAGGATGTAAGTTCACAGCAGTGCCCTCCATGCGTTTGGGATGAGCTGCCCTGGGGCCAACTTCAGACGAGCTGTCATAGCCCTCATGAATGGATAGAGTGGAAGCCGAAGCCCGCATTAGAGAGCGACTATGAAGATGGCGACATCCCCTTCGGTCGGGTTACCGGGGTCTTCAAAGGGGGTTGGACTCTGGATATGCACAGAGTCCAGAATCTAGTATTTCGAACGGATCCCGACCAAGGTCGCCTCCTTTAGGATCGACCCCTCGGGGCAGACATCAGCTGGCTGCTCAGCCGAAGTCTGAGCAGCAGCCCTCCAGGGAAAGGAAGAAGCTTATTTTTTAGGGAATCCCAATGGGAATAGAGAAACCGACTCCAACAGGACCAAAGACCGGGAATCGACACTTTCTCGGTCTGAATCACCTTCAAAGGCATAAACCTCTCGCTCCTCTCCCAATAAATTTCACATATTGGATTAAGAAAAGAGTAAAAAGCAAGAAAATGGAGAAAACGGTGACCGGAGAAGAAGGGAGAACTCACCTGAAATCACCTACTTCAGGAGCTCTGAAGTAGCAAAAGTAATGATGAAATGCAAATGGTTGAGTTGCTAGTGGGAACTCAACATTTATAGGCCTCATCGGCTACGGGCTTTAATGACCAGCATTAAATGCTGTAGGCGAAGAGACGCCTCAACACTCACCACTTTACATGTCGTAGCTCCCTGTTCTCTCTGCCAATCCGACTCCCCGAGCAGTACCACGTGTCCGGACCTTACAGACCAGAGGTCAAAAAAGTTGTTGTAGCAGAGTACGGTGTCTCGTGCCAGACCATCATTGTGAATTTTCCTCGATCTTCCTGCCTTTCCTTCCACTGGCAATGAATGTGAAGCGACTCACTCACTCAACCTCATTCCACCGACTTACTTCCCGAGCTCATATCGAGAACTCAAGAAGTAGGGGGCTTCTGTTATGGGTAAAAATGGATTGACCACTCATGAGGTTAGCTCGAACTCACGAACATGTGTTTCTCGGCCGAAGAATTCTTGGACAATCATCAATAAATCATTTTGGTGAAGGATAGACATCTCGTACCCCTAAGCCTGGTACTTGACACCATACACTTCCGAGACTCCGACTAAGCTTTTACGTTAGAGCTTCAACTAAAATTATCTGTTCGAGCTCCGACCAAGCTTATCTATCCGAGCTTCGACCAAGTTTATTTGTTCAAGCTTCAACCAAGCTTATTTGAGGCCCGTATCTTAGACCGTACCATTTCGTATGCTTCCACGGTCCTCCCGGTCGAATTTTGGCGACCTGCGACACGTAGATAGCATTTGCACACATCCCTGAGTTGTACCCTGTCAATCTGAGTCGGCTCAACCCGAGACTTGCACCCTTGTCACCGCGCTGTTACCACAGTTTCGACGTCGCGTCTTGCACGCCGATGCGATACCCAGGCAAGAGATGTGGGCCAGTGTTAGTTCTAGGAAAACGTCGCGCATTTGCAAACCCAAGAGAACATGTCCCATCAAGCACATCAATCATGTCAAGTACATATCCCATCCCCAAGTACGAGCAACCCCTAAAGTCAACTCTCTCTCTCCACCCATCCCTTTTCAAAGTACACCCATCACTCACCCATCACCCATCCCTTACATCATCTCTCTCTCTCTCTCTCTCTCTCTCTCTCTCTCTCTCTCAAACCATTCTCCCAAGCAAGAGAGCAATCGTCCATGGCTTTCCAAGGAGAGGAAGAAGCTAGGTGTGGCCCCACCTTCCTACTACCCAATCCCACCCTCCAAAGATCATCTCAACCATTGAAATTCATCCCTTGGAGCTTTAGAATATATCGGTGGAAAGAGGAGTCTAAGATCTAACGGTGGGTGTTTTTTTAGGATTATATACTTCTATCCTTTCATTTTCTTGTGGTTTTTATAGCATGGGGTCATGTAGGACCCACCAATCAATGGTGGGGATCCTATTGGACCCTTTGGATGTGGCTGATGGCCCATCCTTAATGCATGTATGAACCTTGATGGGGCCATTCTCCATCGACCCCATCATGATTTTTTTATTGAAATCCATACCCTTGAGGGTCATCTAGACCCCTGACTTGATGGTGGGGATGGTTTCCCCACCTCAATTTTTTTTTTTTATGATATGTTGTTGTCCATATTTTTTATATACATTGATGTATGGTGTATGATACATGTATGAGGGACCCATAATGGCGAGGTCCCTCCATCACACGTTTCTCCTATCTCCCCTTCTCTCTCTCTCCCTCTCTTTTGATGGTGATGATGGTGTATATATGTGTGTGTGTGGCCCACCCAATGTAAACAAAATGCAAACTGCCCAGATTTTTCTGTGCATCCTGTTGGTGGAGTCCACCTTGTTGTCCACTACTGGACTGATCTGGATGAAGGGAAACCACAAATATCAGCTTTATCCAGAGTTGTTGGTGGACCCCACGCATGTGGACCCACCTCAAACATGCAGCAGATCTAGACCGTCCATCAGTGGGACTGCTGATGTGTTGACGTCTGCAAGTTCCGTGGCAGCCCACCTTGATGTATTTTATATCCACGTTGCCTGTCCAGGGCATGGCCCACCCCACACGTGTGGGTGGGACCCACCTTGATGCATTATGTCTCCCACCATTTAGAGAAGTCTGGATGGTGTTGCAGGCACCATGATGTATGGTTTCATCCACACCATCCCTGGTTGGGACGGTGGATCCCCACCATGACGTATGTGTATTATTCATGTCGTCCATCTGTTTAAGCGAGTGGACCCACCCCACACGTGTGACACGTGTGTGCAGGTGGAACCCACCTTGATTTATGTATTATATATCCACAGTCCACACCATCCCTGGTGAGGGACGTGGATACCCATCATGATGAATGTGATTTAAACACGTCGTCCATCTGTTTGTGTTATGGGCCCACCCCACGCGTGTGACACGTGTGGGCAGGTGGGACCCACCTTGATTTATATGTTTTATCCACACCATCTGTCTGGACGTGTGGCATGTGGCCGCACCTCGATGTATGTGTTTTCAGCCACGCCATCCTGTTTGCTGGACGTGTGTGGCCCACCATGATGTATGTGTTGTATTCTCACCGTCCTGATGGTGGGACCCGCCTTGTACTTTGCAACCACGCCGTCCACCTGTTTTGGTTGCCAACGTGAGGCCCACCTTAAGTATGTATTGTATATCTGTGTCGTCCACTTGTACGGCCCACCGCGACGTATGATGTATCCATGCTACCCGTCCATTTGGGCAGGCCTGGATGAAGGAAAAATGCAATTATCAGTTTGATTCAAGTAGTAGGTGGACCCATTTTAATGAATATGTTTTAACCATACTGTTCATCTGTTTTGTTAAACCATGGGCTGCCCCCATTAGACCCACTTTGATATTTATGAAGCCCACCTGTTGTATGAGGCCCATTGTGAAGTATTTGAGGCCCAGAAATCAGGCCCATGTGATGTATTTATGGCCTTTGAATGAGGCCCAATAAGAAGTATTTGCGGCCCGTATGAGAGGCCCGATCTAATGTATAGCCCATTTGATGTATATGAGGACCATTGGTGCGGCCCGTTGATGCGGCCCGATTTAATGTATTTGAGGCCCACATGACGCGACCCGATATGATGTATTTGAGGCCCATTGATGCGACTCACTTGATGTATATGAGGCCCATTGGTGAGGCCCATTGATGCGGTCCACTTAATGTATATGAGGCCCATTGGTGTGGCCCATTGATGCGGCCCACTTGATTTATATGAGGCTCATTGGTGCGGCCCATTGATGCAGCCCACTTAATGTATATGAGGCCCATTGGCGCGATCCATTGATGCGGCCCACTTGATGTATATGAGGCCCATTGGCACGACTCATTGATGCAGCCCACTTGATGTATATGAGGCCCATTGGCGCGACCCATTGATGCGGCCCACTTGATGTATATGAGGCCCATTGGCACGACCCATTGATGATACCCCAATATGACGTATATGAGGCCCATTTGGCAAGGCCCAATGTGATGTATATTGGACCTTTGTGTGAGGCCCATTGTGATGTGTATTAGGCTCGTGTGTGAAGCCATGGGCCCACTATATGTTTGGCTCTACGTGGGCCATCCCTTGGGAGCGATGTTGGTTAAATGTCCACATTGATGGGCAATGATGGTTAAATGTTCACATTATGACCTTCCCTTAGGCCCTTTGTTAAGCCGATTATCGATACCGATTATGAGTATGTGACAACATAGCATCATGATATATGCATATAAGCATCATCTGCATGTTTGTTATGAGATGTGGTTGACCATTGCATATGTCATAGGGCAGGTTGTTTTTGGGACTCCCTGAGAGACAGAATTGCCCACATGAGCACATGATATGCGCAGGATTGATGTATGACTAGATGGTATAACTCATGCATCTCGCATTTTGTGATATGACTACCATATGGCCTAGCGACATCAGGGCTATGGACTCCACAGGCATATCGTGGATGGCCAGATGGGACACCAGAAATGTTTGGTTCTAGCATACGGGCGCCATAGAAGTCCCTGAGTGAAAATCCTTAAACCTCCATGGCTAAGAGACACCTCAACTTCTATACTGAGTGGATATATATGAGCGCATGAGGGTCGTATACCAGTAGGCCGCATCTCCCACTGTGTCGTGGTCAGTTGGGAGGGGTGTGACCTTACCCACCTAAGTGAGGGGGGCAATATCTAGGTTGAGTTTGACCAACTTGAGGAATTAGTCCCCTATCGACGAGTCGGGCCCAATATTGGCAGGCGAATAGTGAGGTCTCTTCCACTTACCCAGTTGTGCGCTCGGATAGGGGCAACAAGTTGGCGTAAAGTGTAATAAACCCTGGTGATGATCCCAGATATGTATGGTACTGATATGTGGACTTATTGAGCAGGAATTGCATACTCATTCATTCATTCATTCACTATCCACTTGGGCTGGTGGTGCGTAACTATTTGTTACGTGTACCTTCGCAATGGCCAAGATTTCGGTTAGGGCGCGCGACTAACCTGAGATCATGAGCTTACCACATTGAGTCTGACTATCCAAATTTAGGTATGGGACTGATTTGGATAAAAAACTCTTGTGGTGGACCCCGTAACTTGCAATACTACGTACTATCATCCCGACTTCACACTCCAGCTTGGTCATTTCATTCGCATCGCATATTGTATTGCATTCTCAGCACATAGCACTTGGTTTATTGTGCTTCTGTATTGCATAACCTAATTAAGGTTGATGATATTCGTGGACTCGGTATCTGATATTTGGTTTACTATATCTCCGCATTACATAGCTGATCTACATTGCTTCCTCAGTATGTGATATTGGCTTATTATGTTTTAGCATCGCAAAGCCTGGATAAGGTTGATGGTATTTATGAACTTGCCAGTATTTCTGCTTACTCTGATATTTATATGCTTAGCACATGCATCGTACACACTTACACCACCCTCTAAGCTTTTTCTAAACTTATACACGATAGATGCGTGCAAGTGGCGCTAGGTCGCAGCAGCGTTGAGCTTGGAGCACGCAGCAGTCTTCTAGAGCTTGATTTCCGATATATGTATTTCTCTTTCAGCATTGTATGTAACTATTTATAATAGTGGATATGTGATGATGATGTTGCCTTTGTGATTTGGGTAAACTTGTGGTTATGCTTATTACGAGTTAAATGTACGTTGGAAAATCCTCCTTGTAGGATCCTAGGATCAGAATCTGGCATATAGGTGCTGGGAGCCGAGAATGGGGTACTACGGAGGCTGTTGGCACTGGATTCGGTGATCGAAAATTTTGCTAGCCCGATTTCTGAGTTTGGGGCGTGACAGCTTATATGTTCGAGCTCCGACCAAGCTTATTTGTTCAAGTTCTGACCAAGCCTATATGTTCGAGCTCTGACCAAGCTTATTTGTTAAAGCTTCGACCAAGCTTATCTGCTCGATTAGTCAAGGGTTCAGCTCAGCTCGGCCTCATCCTAATCGATTGAAGGATCCAACCTAGGTCGGCCTCGACCATCTGCTGTGTAATTCTAGGGTCCACTATGTCGACCTTTATCACTTACATAAATCTCGCGTGACGGTTGAGAAAATTATGCGAAGATCACGCCTAAGATTAAGAATCGATTATCGCCTACCTACACTATAAATAGGAGGTTCATCTACATGAAAAGGTATGAAAAATCTCTCACTCAAGATCCTTCGGTACTATAAATCAAGATTCCTAGCCTGATTTTGGCATCGGAGGGTCCCCTGCTCTAGCTAGGGTCTCCTTTGTCTTCTTCCTGTGCAGGTCTTTGAAGGTCCAACAGCTCTGCTGGGGTGAACCAAGTTTTTCCATCAACAATCATGGGCTTAATTAGATGACCATCAATGATAAATACCCTATATCGGTCATTGACTAGCTGATTGATGAGCTTAATTAATCTTATTTTTACAATAAGCTGGATTTGAGGTCAGGATACCATTAAATTCGTGGTGGAATGAGATATTCCTAAAACTATCTTTAGAACCCACGAAGGTCACTACGAGTTCATAGTGACGTTATTCGGTCTCACCAATGCACCATCAACATTCCAAAGTCTCATGAATGACATTTTTCATCCTTGTGAAATTTTATATTGATGTTTTTCGATGATATACTCGTAAACAGTAAGACATGGCACGAACACTTAGAGCACTTGGCAATCATATAGGCTTTGCGGCAGGCCCACCGGCTATATGTAAAGATGTCCAAATACAGGTTCAGTTAGCGGGGAGTGGAGTACTTGGGACACATAATATCGGGTGCGGGAGTAGCCGTGGAGCTAGAAAAGATTCAAGCTATGTTAAGATGGACGAAGCTCAACTCACCTAAGGTCTGAAGCAACGGCTTGCCACTCTAAATTAGTAGAAATGGCTCATCAAACTTATGGGATATGATTACAAAGTTGAATATAAGAGAGGAATTGAAAATATTGCAGCCTACGCTTTAACTAGAAGGCGTGAAGGAGGGGAACTCCAAGCCTTGTCCAGGCCTATTTCTGATTGGTTGGATGAGATCAAGAAGGATTACCATAATAATCCAACCACTGGCAATCTCATTCAACATTGGAACGAAGGCCCACTAGATACAAAGAGGTATGAGTTATATGATGGGCTTCTGTTCTACAAGGGCCATTTGTTTATTGGTTCAGTTCAATATAGAACCCACTGCTGGTCACATGGGATATCACAAGACATGGCAACTATTATATTTGAGGCGGAAAATAGAAAATGAATCACTTAAAGATAGGCTTCGACCTATAAAATCGAAAAGCTGCACCCCGAACACACTTTTACAACATACAACCTTGACTTCAGTCCTGTTACAATTTACCCCCTAAAAATTGTTTGTAATTTACTGCCTAAAAATTATTTACAGTTTAGCGCCTGAAAACTGTCTTTCCAAAAAACCTTCCAAAAATGAAAATGGTGAAGAAGAAGAAGATGGAGAGGAGATTGTTGGAATTGTGAATTTGGATTGACCCAAAGATGGGTTTATATAGAATGACAAGAGATGCTTAAGACACTTTTTATGAAAAGACATCTTCTTCCATGGTGTCTTTTCATCAATGGTGGTGTCTTTTCAACAATAGCATCTCTCCATTTCAAATTCAAAAGATGCTTTCTTTACCAAGAGGCATCACCATTCACACCAACAATTACCAAAGTCACAACCATTCCTTTTCCAAAAATAAAATTTATTATTTTGAAAAAATCCAACAATCCCCCACTATTTTTCAAAATACAGAGGTCAGGGTATGTAAGAAAAATATGTGCATAGGAGAAGGTGTCTTATGGACTTGAACCTTCACTTAGTGTAAACAAATCAAAGTTGAATTAGAATCTTTAGTGACCATGGTCTTGAACTAAATATTCTATATGACACAACTGGACATGTTACACACACATATATTTCAATTGTCATGTGTTCTAAAATTATAACACATTAACGGCCTTGTGCTTTGTCCTCGATTCATGAGTTCATGAGAGTAGCCAAAACTCTCGAACATCAGGAAACGGCCCTGCTTCCAATACTCATATAGGTGAGTCCTTATGAATGCCCCTGTAACTATGGCACCCTTGAAAGAACTGATTAAAAGTAGCAACTCATCCTTCTTTTTATCATTACAGGTACCCAACACTATACATACATCCAGGAATGAGACGGATAGAAAACATACAGTTCTGCTTCAGACACTTCCTGTGAGGTACTTTGCCCATTGAACCTATTAACTTAGGTTGGGTTTTCCTCATCCAGTGTCTGTGAAATTGGCTTAAGTCTCATTCCTCTTGATGTTCTACTGACAACATCCCTTGACAATCCCTTGGTGAACGGGTCCGCTAGATTCTGGATAGATCGTACATACTATATTGTTATAACACCATCACCAAGTGTTACGGCACAAAACTATGCTTAGACTGATATGTCTGGATTTTCCATTATAAGTCTTGTTATATGCCTTTGATAGTGTCGTTTCACTATCACAGTAGATAGAGACCGGTGGTAAAGGCCTTACCAATAATGGTATTTGTAATAACAGGTTTCTTAACCATTCTACCTCTTTACTACTAGCTGCGAAAGTTATGAATTCAGATTCCATGGTAGAGTGAGATATACAAGTTTGCTTCTTGGATCCCCAAGAAATGGTAGGTCCTCCAAGTGTAAAAATACATCCATTGGTAAACTTGGATTCATTAGAATCAGTAACCCAACTTATATCACTATATCCTTCAAGTACACTAAGGTAATCAGAAAAATGTAAACCATAGTTAATTATTTTTCTCAAGTATCTGAGTACTCTAGAGACAACATCCAATGATCTAAATTTGGATTACATATAAACTTACTCAATTTACCTACTGCAAAAGCAATATCAGGTCGAGTAGAAATCATAGCATACATAAGACTGTCAATCATCTTGGAATACTCTAACTGAAATACACTACGACCTTCATTTTTAATGAACTTGATATTAGAATCAAAAGGAGTAGAAACTGGGTTCTTATCATAGTGATCAAACTTTTTAAGTATCTTTTCAATATAATGTGATTGAGAAAGAGTTATACCACCATTGTTTCTTAATAGCTTGATACCTAAAATCACATTAGCTTCACCCATATCTTTCATGTTAAAACTAGATGATAAGAATCTTTTAGTGTTATTTATAACTCCTAAACATGTACCAAATATTAGCATATCATCTACATAGAGACATATAATTACTCATTTATTATCAGAGAATTTCGAATATACACATTTATCAGATTCATTAATCTTAAAGCCATATAAAGTGACTACTTTATCGAATTTTTTATGTCATTGCTTAGGTGTTTGTTTAAGTCTATATAGCGACTTGATCAATTTACACACTTTATTTTCTTGTCCTAGAACTATAAAACCTTCTAGTTACTTCATATAAACCTCTTCATCGAAGTCACTATTTAAAAAAGTTGTCTTCACATCCATCTGATGGATTTCTAACTTATGAATGAATGCTAAGGCAACTAAAACTCGGATAGTTGATATCCTTTCTACTAGAGCATAGGTATCGAAAAAATCAATACCTTTTTTTTGTGTAAATCCTCTAGCCACTAATTTGGCCTTAAACCTTTTTGTAGTTTCATCTGGTCTTAATTTTCTTTTGAAAATCCATTTACAGCTTATTGATTTGGATCCTGGTGGCAGATCCACAAGTTTTCATGTTCCATTTTTGCAATATAGAATCCATCTCATCATTTATAGCTTCTTTCCGAAAAGAAGTATCCTGAGATCTAAGGCCATCATCTATTGTTACTGGATCATTTTCTATATTACAAACCAACATGGTTTCCTTTGTTATGTTATTTATATCTCCTTCTATTAGCAAAAGGTAGAAGTCGGGTCCGAAAGATGTACATGTTCTGATCCTCTTGGTTCTTCTAAGTTCTATGTCCACTTTATCGAGACTGCTGATATCTTGATCAGATATTTGAGAACTACTACTTGTACTAGGATCTTGAGGTATTGTCTCTTTTCTAGTTATAGAAGAGAATGAGTTTTCATAAAACTCGGCATCTTTAGATTCTATTATAGTGTTTATCGGGATCGCATGATTAGATTCTACAACTAGAAACCTACAAGCCTTACTATTTTATGCATATCCTATGAAAATATACTCAAGGTATCTCAACCCTATCTTAGGCCTTTTATGACTAATAAGCCTAACTAAGGCTCTACAACTCCATACCTTGAAGTATGAGATGTTAGGAATCTTCTTTTTTTTCACAGTTCATATGGAGTCTTATAAGTCTTAGAGTGGGGTATCTTATTAAAGATATGACAGGTAGTCAATAGGGTTTCTCCCCAAAATCCTGAACTTAAACCTACATTATTGAGCATAAAGTTTACCATGTCTATGAAAGACTTGTTTTTCCGTTCTGATATCCCATTTTATTGGGGTGAATAGGGAGCTGTAATTTGGTGAATTATACCATGAGTTTTGCAAAACTCCGAGAATTCTAAGAATAGATAGGTAGAGACACTTCATCAGTTTAGGGCTCCCCTGTTCGACCTTAAAATTTTAATCTTTCGGTTTAATTGGTTCTCAACTTCTGCCTTGTATATCTTTAATTTTTGTAATGCCTCATATTTATTCTTCAATAGGTATACTAAGGTATAACGGGAGAAATCATCTATAAAGGTTATGAAATACCTTTTCTCCCCTCTTGTTATTAAACCACTCATTTCACATATGTCACTATGAACTAAGTCTAGGAGTTGTAATTCTCTTTCGACCATTGAAAACGGTTTTCTAGTTATTTTGGATTGTACACAAATACTACATTTGTCATTAGGTTTTGTATACTTAGGGATTAGATTAAGATTAGACATATTATCCATACTACGATAACTAATATGTCTTAATCTAGCATGTGAAACATCATGTGAATCAAGCATATAAACGAAAGAAGAATTTTCATTCATGAGGTTCAATTTGAACATTCCATTGGATACATAGCCCTTCCCTATATATACCCCATTTTTAGACACAATCAATTTATCGGATTCAAATAGGAGTCTAAATCCAAACTTAGTCAGTAGACTAGTTGATATAAGATTCCTCCTAATATCCGGTACATGCAGCACATCGTTTAGAATAAGGACTTTTTCGAAAGTCAGATTAAGATGTACATTCCCTTTTCCAACAACCTTGGATGTGGAGGCATTCCCCATATATAGTTCTTGATTATCCTCTACTATTTCATAGGAATCGAACATTATTGTAATTTCTACAAATATGTCTGGTAACACCAGAATCTACCCATCATTCAACATCCTTATTTACCATATGAACTTCAGAGACGACAACTGCCAGATTCATGTCTTCTGTCATATTGACTTGCCATTTTTTTTCTTGCATTTTCTTATTGTATTTTCAACAATCTTTCTTAAAATGACTAGGGATTTTGCAAAAGAAGCATGGACCCTTCTTAGATGTGTTCTTTTTGAACCCTTGGTTATTAAATTTGAGCTTATCATCTTTCTTGAAAGGTGGCTTCTCTAATTCCCGATTCACACTATTCTTGACTACATTAGCATTACTTAGGGTCTCCTGTTGTTCTTCCTTTTTGTCACGGAGCCTAGATTCTTATTCTATTCGAAGAAACATTAGGAGGTCCTCTAAGAACATTTTCTCTTTTTCCTGTTTCAATGATTTTCTAACCCAAAGCATATATTAGGATTACTCAAGAGTAACTCTATTGGCTTCCAAGCCCTGTAGAGGATCCATTCACAAACTATGAAAGATGATATAATATGCAAACTAGTTTATGATGGATGTGACTGTGTGTGTAAGGTGTGATCTCAGATATTTAGATATGGAAATAGTAAAGTAAATCACACAAGCAGAAGAATAACAATCTCAAACACAGTCATTTTTATAGTGGTTCGACTACTCGTTTACTCCACTCCCGGTAACCGCACTCAACCCTTGAGTGTACCGGATTTCACTAAGGAGGTTTCACAGCGGTTCACCTCAAACCTAAGGTTTTAAATTAGGTTCACCTTCAACCTTTACAACATACACTGAGGCTGACTGTTTATGCTCTCACGAGCAAGGATCAACACAACACACCCACTTTTAGGCACAGTGGCAAAGGATCTTCCATAAGACCCTACCGGAGGTTTTTACACGGTTCACCTCAAACCCGAGGTTTCACAGCGGTTGACCTCAAACCTAAGGTTTTAACTAGTTCACCTTCAATCAGATGTTTATGCTCTCCACAGAGCAAGGGTCCACACAACGCACCCACCATGTACACTTCCGCCAGAGACCTCCTTGAGGACTTCAAAGGGTGAGAACCACTTAAGACCCAATCCTATAAAGGAATGATTACAAGTGTCCTCTTGAACTCTAGATACTTACAAATAAGTTGATGAGTCCCGATAAGCACAATGCTGAAGATCTCCTCTTCCTTGTTGACGAAGAGTCTTCTGCTCCCTTGATCCGCAACACAAAATGATATACCAATACTCGGCTTCAAGTTGGGTCAAGGTCAAGATGAAATCCTACTCTCAAAATAATTTTCTATCAGGAAGATAGAGCGATTCCAATCTTATGCATTCAAGGTATCTCAGCTTAATGATTTGCCATTAAAGTAGTAGTTGGAGGATCCTAGAATGCGGAAGTTCATTCCCCAATCCACTCTATTGAATATCAATGATGAGGGTGGATTGGAGGATGAACTCCCTTGAGAGAAAGGGCTTTGGATATAAGATATAAGTTGAAACACACAAAAGCACTCTCTTCTTTCTCTACCAGCACTAAAGGCGAGTCTCTCTTTAAATAGGCAAAAGGTTCCAATGGATATAAAACGGTCACATTTATGACAGAGTTCGATATCATCGAGCAGTGTCGATATCATCGAGCGTATACTCTCGATAACATCGACGGTCCGCTCGATGACACAAACTCAAACGTCAAACGCTTTTGAAACCTTTTACCAGCTAGTCGATGGGATCGAAACAGGTGTCGATGACATCAAATTTCGAACTCCGATCTAATCGAAACTGGGATCGATCTATCGACATTTGAAGCATGAGAGAGACTGGCTTTGAAATATTTCAGGTTTTTATGGTATGATCGGGGGTCAACCGATGTCATCAGAATTTACATATTGATGATATCGAAGGCAGTGTCGATACATCGATAAATCCTATAGATTTACTAGTAAGCTCGCTGGACAGTTTGTGTCCAGTCTCAATGTAATCGACTCGACCTCGATATCATCGACATATGAATCGATTTCCTCGAATGGCCCCCGATCAAAGTTAAAAACAACCTGAAATATCTGTTGGAAGAAATGTGCGCCCACAATCGAAATTATCGATGGACTTCCGATATTATCGATATTTGATTTAAGATCATATCGGGAAGAGCATCAATATATCGAACGAATTTGAGATTTTCTTTAAAAAATAGGGGCGTCGGAAATCTGTCTGTTGATCTTATCGAGCCACTTTCGATAGGCTCGAGATTTGAGTATCGATAGGTGTATCGATACATCAATAATTCGTCCAGATATGTTGTGAGGTTGCTGGACATATTTGGTCCTCTTTTCGATGGTATCGATGAAGCATCGAGGACTCGACAGCGCAGGTTGATCATATCAAAGGTGTTTCGATAAAATCGACAAGGCAAAAAAACTTAGAGATTTTCCTATTTTGAAAAAAGTTTTCTCACCTTAAAATCCTATGATTTTCATTCACCTGGTGTTTTGAGACATGGGATGTGAGGCTTTAGATTTACCTGTGGCGAGCTTGCACACATCCGGTTGAGGCAGACGTTTAAATTGATCTTCCTATCAGGCTCTGTAGACAATCTAACTCAACACTCACGTAACTTGACAAACCAAGGCACTTTCAAAGCCGTCAAACGGTGTAATTCGAACAAAGTCAGGATGGCCTATAGAAGAGGCCATAATATCGCCTTAAAATTGTTATATTTAAGGCGGAAAATAGAAAATGAATCACTTAAAGATAGGCTTAAGGCGCGTTACGATGTCGTTATCTTTAAGGTGATTTTCGCACCCTACTGGTGATTAAACCAATTTGCAAGAAGGTTACAGTAAATCCACCTCCAGGATACAATAAACCTCTTTTCCAAGACTAAAAAAATGTGGGGTTTCGGCCTGCAAAAACGAAAAACCGCACCCCGAACACACTTTTATAGCATACAACCCTGACTTCTGTCCTGTTACAATTTACCCCTTGAAAACTGTTTGTAATTTACTGCCTAAAAATTATTTACAGTTTAGCGCCTGAAAACTGTATCTTTCTAAGAAACCTTTCAAAAACGAAAATGGTGAAGAAGAAGAAGATGGAGAGGAGATTGTTAGAATTGTGAATTCGGATCGACCCAAAGATGGGTTTATATAGAATGACAAGAGATGCTTAAGACCCTTTTTATGAAAAGACATCTTCTTCCATAGTGTCTTTTCATCAATGGTGGTGTCTTTTCAACAATAGCGTCCCTCCATTTCAAATTCAAAAGATGCTTTCTTTACCAAGAGGCATCACCATTCACACCAACAATTACCAAAGTCACAACCATTCCTTTTCCAAAAATAAAATTTATTATTTTGAAAAAAACCAACAGCAACAAATTAAGAAATAGTTTTATTGGCCAGGAATAAGAAAATCTATGAAATGTTTTATCAGAGAGTGTGACACTTGTCAGTGAAACAAATATGAAAATACATCTCTTGGGGGTCTCCTCCAACCCCTACCTATACCGAAGTGGATTTGGACAAACATTGCCATGGACTTTATTGAAGGTATTCTTGTTTCGCGAGTTCAAATTGTGATCCTTGTGGTGATAGATCATCTGTCAAAGTATGCTCACTTCATAGCACTTGGCCATCCTTGTTTAGCTAAATCACTCAGCACAAGCTTTTATGGACACATTTAAACTTCATGGGATGCCACAGTCAATTGTTAGTGACGGTGACCGGGTCTTTACCAGTGCGTTCTCGCGGGAGTTATTCTGCTTGCAATGGAGCCAGCTACGAATGAGTTCCACTTATCATCCCCAGATCAATGGTCAGTCGGAAGTTCTAAACATGTACCTTGAAGGGTACTTACGTTGCTTTTGCAACCACAAGCCTAATGAGTGGACTCTTTGGATTCCTTGGGTTGAATGGTCTTATAACACAACCACCCATTCGGTAACTAAGATGACCTCTTTTGAGGTTGTCTATGGAGTATCTCCTCCCTAACTCTTGAGTTATGTACCAGATACGACTAAGGTGGAGGCTGTAGAGGTAGAATTGCAACAAAAGTGATGTCATTCTATAGATTCTTAAAGATATTCTCATCGAGGCACAAGATCAGATGAAGAAACAGGCTGATACTCTTCGGATCGCAAATTTGAAGAAGGTGACCGTGTCTATCTCAAGCTATAATGCTATCATCAAAGCATGGTGGCTCAACGTCGCTCCATGAAATTATCATCAAGGTACAATGGTCCTTACTAGATTTTATAGCACATTGGTTAAATTGCCTACAAACTTGACTTGCCTGAAGGGTCCAAGGTTCATCCGGTCTTCCATGTAATCTTAACTCAAACAGAGAATAGGGCCAACTGTTTGGTTACAGACAACCCCACCTACCTTGCTACTTGAAAACTCCATTACCAAAATTCCAGAGTGGGAAGCATAACAAGGCTGTGATTGAGCTGTTGATCCAGTAGCGAGACTCTCCACATGAAGAGGCAACCTGGGAAAGCTTCATATCTATCAAGGAGCAGTTTTCAAATTTCAACCTTGAGGACAAAGTTTGTTTCTAGGGAAGAGGATTGTTACATGAGCTAAGTCAAGAGAGTCGTTGGCAGAGTCATAGGGAGTTTGTTATCTTTTTTCTTTTTTTTTTTTAAATTAATTTTTTATGTTTTTTGTTTTTAGGGAATGGTGTCCACATGTCTAGGTGATTGTTGCTAGTTGTCGAGTTTTCTTGTAGTTAAGTAGTGTTAAGGAACAAATAAAGGGAGTTTGTTATCTTTTTTCTTTTTTTTTTTAAATTAATTTTTTATGTTTTTTGTTTTTAGGGAATGGTGTCCACATGTCTAGGTGATTGTTGCTAGTTGTCGAGTTTTCTTGTAGTTAAGTAGTGTTAAGGAACAAATAAAGGCCGGACTTAAACTATTATCTTCCGTACACAGAAGATTGGAGGGTCGGTTCCCCTTGTAGCGAACCATATTTATCCCTTATTTCTGTCCATGTGCGAAGATCAGCCTACCGAAGAGGTTAGCTCGTATGACTCTGATGCTATGAAAATTTTGAAAGAATGCTAAAAAAAAAAATAATAATAAAATAAAATAAATGTGGAGAAAGAAATTGATTAATTTTTCCAAGTGTACATTGTATTGGAATACGTTGAAATTTATAGAAGAGGGGTTTGAATCAAATCTCTAATTGGAAGACAAAAATGGAACACAGTAAAAGATACAATCAATAATAATAATAATAATAATAAGCAAAAAAGGCAATGGCAATGGAGAGTAATGAGTTGCCAAACACACACCAAGTGTGAAATAGAAAAAAGTCGTCAAACAAAAGGTTTTGTTTTTACCATTGATGTGAATCTGGATCCCAGCATGTTTTGCCCTATTATGACCCACATGCTGAGATAGTCCAATGATCAGAATTGTCCATTTGTTCTGGATTCTATGCTCTACAGCACATAATAAGAAACTCTTGTTGAATGATTAATTCTCACCATTACTGTGTATATGACTTCAGAACATTAAAAAGTAGATTATGGGAACATCAGTGAAGTGTGATAATGGGAACGTAGCTTATTTATGATAGCATCCAGAACATGGATAGTTCAGATCATTGGGTTGTCCCAGGGCCCCAATGAGCCTACACATGCTGGCCATCCTGAGTCTTGACAAAGGCAGAAACCCATATATATATATATATATATATATATATATATATAGAGAGAGAGAGAGAGAGAGAGAGAGAGAGAGAGAGAGAGAGAGAGAGAGAGAGGAATGCTCACCTGTGCACCAGTTCTCGTGAAAACTTTTTGAAAACTCATCTCCCATGATATGAACCCAAAATCTGAATGGTCCACATGATGCAGCACCCCATGAAACCCCCAGGGCCCAACTTTTACCCTGAACCAAAACTTTGGGGGGCCATGGCAAAAGAGAGGCAAATCAAGGGAGGAAACATGTTTCCTATTGCTATGGCCCACTAAACTTTTGAATCAAGGTAAAAGTTGGGCCCTAGGGAGGGGGGGATCCATGAAGTGCTGCATCACGTGGACCGTTCAGATTTTGGGCTCATTTAACATGAGATGAGTTCTCAAAATGTTCACACGAGTTCTCGTGAGAACTGATGCGCATGTGTGTATTTCAATATATATGTGTGTAGCAGAAAGTATAAGTGGATAACTTCAAACAGACAAACAACCACAAATGCATGGCATCATCGCCACATTCTCCCATGTATCTGAACCCAAAAGCAGCATGTGAAATTCAGTTGTGGATACCACATTCCACGTGCGAACAAGGCATACATGTGGGAAATAGATGCCAGATGGGACTGGGAAGTAGATACACACCTTGCATTACTGTGAGCAGGCATAACGAGGAAGAAGCAGATGAGGTGAATTGATAAGATTACATATTGAAATCAACTCCTTTGGTGGATTTTTATGTTATCTGTGAATTGGGTGATTCTCAAACCGAAAGCAACCATGATTAGAAACATATGCACCAACATAAATATGCAAAATGCATACATAAGATTAGATTTGTGTTAGAACGTCCAGGAAGCAGATCTCTTGATAAGGGGCTTCATCTGTTTGTCCTCTTCATGCGATATCATTCCCAAATGAGACGGGTCTTCAAGCATCATCTTTGCCACCAAATAGCCTGAAATGGACCAGGTTTGGAATTTCCTAGCCTGTTTCCCTACATACCGGCCAAGCTTTCCATCGTAGTACTCGGGCCAGCCATCTTTCAGTAACCGGCTTTCAGCAAGATCAATTGCTCGCCTTGCTATCTGAGGACGTCCAGTCTTGATACAGGCAGCAGTAAGAAGCCAAAGAAGCACTGAAACACAACACTATATTAACCGACGCTTTGATAAAATATTAAGGGAATATAGAATTCAATTCCCGTCATTCAGTTCATTGAATTGAAGGCTCATGTGTTGATAGAACATGTGAAGTGATAATGCTATGGAGCACATGAGTTTGTTTCCGAACAGATGAGTGTTTGTTGAAATTTTTTATTACTATCCCAGTGTTTTGCACCCATAGAAGCACTGAGGTTTCCTGCCATGACCTTACATGAATGGAAATGTGTAATTCACAGCTACAATCACATCATGAAGCATTCTCTCTTGTACTTCAATTCTGATTATAGACAAAAACTTCAAATCTGATCCCTAGGGATCTTTAGGGAGTGCAAATGGGCCATTCTGGTCCAGAAAGTGGTCTCTATGCTCAACATGAAGCCCACCCAAAATGGATTGGGCCACCTTCAACCCTGTTTCCTTAGCAATTTGGGTGGACCAAACGCAAGTTCTCAACTTTTACCTTCTATCGTATCAAAGATCAATGTTTGTATGGTAGTCCACATGAGCTACCATTTGCCTTTTTGGTTAGATAATATGTAACTTGGTAATTCGGATATGCTGCAGGTAAAGCCAATAGGAAAAATGGTGGTAGCAGGACTTCCATAGCAAAGTGTTGATAGGTTCATGATATTAAAAAATGGTTATGTGATGAGACGGGAAGGAAATGGTCACCCCAGTTATTTTATACGGGGGGAGAATCAGTCCATTATGGGGGAAAAAAAAAGATCTTGTTGACGCTGTTATAGGCTGATATGGCCATAAAGGGCAAATTTTCATGTTCAAGTTTTTTCTTGTTTTTCCACTTCTTTATTCATTTCAACCATGAAGGAAGCTTAGCAAGTAGTTTTAACTAAATCTTAGGCCTAGTTTTTGGATCAAAACACAAAATTTGTGTAGGATTCAATGAATCAAAGCAGAGTGAACCATTTTGGGAAATATCGGAAGAAGGGGTAAACCATCACCTTGTTTTCAATTTTCCTCCTTTTTTTTTTCTTTTTTTGTTGTTGTTGTTGTTGTTGTTGTTGTTGTTGTTGTTGTCTTCATATGAAATGGGACATCAAATCATGCTTGATCTGTGTTTGATTAGGGCATATTTGGTCGACTTTCAGCAGGTCAAGCTGACACTATCTGACAGACAACATTCTTACTAAAGAATGGCCCATCATACCATCAAATACATGTCCGAAAACAAAAAAAAAAAAAAAAAAACGCATATTTGGGACTTCACATTCTTTAGAATTTTACCAATAATTTTTGAGATTTCCCCCCAAAAAATGTCCGTTTCAAGGTCCGTTTCAGCCAATACAGCCCATATATTGGCAAATAAGCTGGCCAATACTGTTACATAATACATTAGATAGGTTACTATCGTCGTGAGATTTTTCATGCTTGTGTTTCACCAAACAATTCTAGTGACTTGATATTTGGTCTTACTTGAAATGATTTATGCATCTTCATTCATGTGTATGAAACTAGCTATATCTTCCTTAGGTCAGTTCACATGTATATGCATCTCTATTGCATGTAAAATCATGTTCTACCTCCATCAAGTTTGTTAGGCTCTGTGGTAGACTCATGCCTCGGGGTCCTTACTCATGCCTCAGCGGTAGACTCACAAGAGTTTCAACACAAGGTCATCGGTTCAAGTACCCATTGTGAAATTCCACTGTGGTGTGAGTGTGTGGGTGTGTGTGGGGGCATGAGTGCATGTGTAAAAAATAAAAATAAAATTAAAAAATTAAAAATTAAAAATAATAATAATAATAATTAATTGTTAGGCTCTGTCACCACAACAAGTGTAAGTTCCGGGTGTTTTGGCAGCCTCTCCAGAGATTCTCTGCTGCAGTTCTGTAGTTTACTCATTTTTCACATGCTAGTTACAACAAAATGGAAATGGAGATTTGACCTAGGATTCAAGGGGATCAAGGTTGGAAAAGTTCTCTACATTTGGTTGGGTTGTTGTAGGCTTCTAGCATATTATGTGTCATCCTTGACCAATGAAGGTTGTAATGGTAAGATTTTTATGTTCTCTTCTTCTTCTTCATCTTCTTCTTCTTCTTCTTCTCTTCTTTTCTTTTTTTCTTTTTCTTTTCTTTTTTTCTTTTTTCTTTTTTTTTTTTTTTTCCTGCCTTCATTTTGTAAAGGCAGAGTTTCTTGTTCATTCTTGCTCCCTCAAAGCATCATCCTTCAAAAGAATGAAATGGTTTTTTTTTTTTTTTTTTTTTTGGCTTAATCAACTTGAGCAGAAGATTAACGAAAAACACTAGAATTGTTATCATTATAGCCTTATCGTATTTTGCGGTCAGCTCCTGCTCAATAATTCTTATTTAAGGCCCTATCCTCAGTAAATGAACGAGCCTTCATATACCAAGTTCGAACCTATCTAGGTCATGAGCAAGCTTATGCCAGGAGTAATATTCATGGAGGTTCAGGATGTCAATGATCATAATATAAGACAACATAATCCTATCATAGAATAAGCCCGCTGGAGGATGAATGCCCATTTGAGTGACTACTTGACTAGTCAAGATGAGAACGTCATCAACTTGAACCAAGATTTGTGGAATGCTATTAGGGGGGCCATTCAGATCATGCATCTGCCAATCCTAGATTTGCCAATCTAGGGATTGACATCAAATCCAATGTTTGGGTCCTTGAATGATTGACAAATCTCAGGATTGATGATCCGCAAACATCTAAAAGGATTGACAATTCCCAAAAAGGAGAAATAACACAATTTTGTGATTACAACTCTTCCCCTTTGATCTCAGTTGATTATCTGATTGTTGTAAAAAACCATCCAACCACCATTTGATCACCTAGCAGAAGTACTGCTTTACTTGTAGTTGCTTCTCCATTGAGTGTTTTTTTTTTCTATGAAGATTGGAAAAAATATATATATTGAAGGCCAAAGGCCAAAGGCCAAAAACAAACAAAAAAGAGACAAGTCAATCAACAAACTACAAAAAGAAAAACAACAAAAGAGAAAAGAAAAAGAGACGAAAGCCTAGGCAGCTATACAACTCAACTGGGCCGAAGCCCAATACAACTCAGGCAAGACAGGGCCCAGCTACAACCACCGGGCCAAGGCCCAACAGAAAAATGCAAGAGAAACAAGCCGAGGTCCAGCAACAGCCTACGCAAGGTAGAAGTTCATCCCAGGGGAAGCAGAGGAGAACAGTCCAAAATGTCTCTGAAAATTGAGCTGATGACTCGAGCCGATGGGGAGGAGATATTCTGGAAGCAACAACAATTCCTCTCCCTAGATTGCCTAGAACACAGCCATGATAGATAGACACCAGATAGATTTCCGGTGCCATCGTGGAATCAAGGGACCACCATCATGCCAAGCAAAGAGAAGGTCCAATGTTGAACGAGGCATGACCCAAGAAGAACTGAGGCTATCGAGAATGGCAGACCATATCTTTGAAGTGAATGGGTAGTGCACGAACAAATGTTCAATGGACTCAACTTCCTTGAGATAGAGTAAGCACACACTGGGGAGGATCAAACTGCGCCTCTGAAGATTGTCTACAGTAAGGATTTTTCCTCTCACCAGGAGCCAAACAAAGGCAACGATCTTCTGCGGGGCTCCATAAGACCAAAAGAAGGGAACACATCACTGATTGGAGGACTAGAGATGGTGCCAAGAGCTTTGCAAAAGGAGCGAACTGAGAAGACGCCAGAGCTCTCTCGGGACCAAACTAGCTAATTAGACACGTCAGAAGAGGGGAAAATCCCCTGCAACAGCTGCAAAAGGCAGAGAAACTACCCAAACTCTTCTTCCGAAAGGGGTCTCATGTAGAGGGGGGCACCAAACCCTGGAGCCAACATTAGAAAAACAGGAAGCCACAGGATCCGAAAGATTAGAAGCAGCAGAGGCCAAAGCCGGCAAAAGAGAGGAGAAGGGCTGGTTAGAGGCCCAACAATCAGACCAAACCCTGATACAAGAACCATTACCAAGAGCAAAGGAAGATCCTGCCAGAAATTGGGGTTTAAGGGATACAATGGCTTTCCACATGGATGAAGCCCTATAGAGGGATGAGGGTTTGGAAAACCAACCTGTATCATCCAATCCATATTTATCAACCACCAAAAGCCTTCACTAGCTCTCTTCCTTAGAAGAAAACTGCCACAACCACTTAGCAAGGAGCACTGAATTAAAACTAGACAGATCACGAATACCAGCACCGCCTTCAGACGAGGGCTTGCAGACATTAGTCCAATTGAGGAGACTGAACTTAAGGCCTTGTGAATTTCCTTTCCAAAGGAAATCTCTACACAACGTATCAATTCTTAACAGAACTGGTTTAGGGCAACGGAAGAGGGATAGGAAATATGTAGGCTAGTTGGAAAGGGCAGCTTTGATAAGGTTAAGATGGCCTCCAAGGTATAAATAGTGACCTTTACAGGAGGCCAGCATGCACTCAATGCGCTTAGTAATCACATCCTAGAGATGCTTAGTTGGCTTGCCAATGCACAAGGGGAGGCCTAAATAGGTGGAAGGAAAAGTGGCAGTTTTACAACCAAACACCGAGGCAAAGTGAGCTAAGTTGGATGAGGGGAGATTAATGCCTAGCATTTTACTTTTTGTAAGGTTAATTCGAAGACCAGACACCACTTTAAAAAAAAGGCGAAGCAATCTTTAGAGATTGAAAACTGCATATTCGGAAGCTTCGTAAAGGAGGAAGGTGTCATTGGCATGTGAGAGACAGAAGGACTAGACCGAGATACCTGAAAACGAGTGACAGAGCAAGCAATTCCCCTTTCTCCAACATCCTACTCAAACCCTCCTCAACAATGAGAAAGAGGGGGGGGGGGGATCCCCTTTTCTGAGACCGTGAGAAGAGGAGAAAAACCTTTAAGGAAACCATTCATCAGCATAGAAAATTTGGTTGATGAAATACAAGAACTAATTCAGCTGCGCCACTGTAACCCGAAGCCAAGGTGGCCCAACATGTAATGCACATATGCCTAGTCAACATGATTGAAAGCCTTCTCAATATCCAGTTTACAGACAACCCCACTCCTACCCTCCGGGTGCCTAGAATATATCAATCATGGGCAATTAAGGCACAATCAAGGATCTAACGGTTAGCCACAAAGACACCGTGAGAAACAGAAATGACGTTGGACAAAACATGACACAATCCAGAAGAGAAAACTTTATATAACATCTTGTACGACCGTCCTATTAAACTAATAGGCCTAAAGTCCTTAAGGAGGGCAACGCTCTCCACCTTGGGGATTAGTGTTATAAAGGAGGCTCCAATAGCCCTATGGATCCAATTGTAGAGAAAGAAGTTAGAGATGAAGTAGAGAATGTCTAGTTTAATGTCATCCCGAAAGACTTGAAAAAAGGCAAGAGGGAACCCATCCGAGCTAGGGGCCTTGTCACGGCTAAGGGAGAACACCGCTACCTTAAACTTCTTCCTAGAGAAGGGGGATTCAAGGGCAAAGGCCTCCTAAGAAGGGATTTGGGGGAAAACAGATTGTCAAGCTTAAGACGATTCCATTCTTTTGAGGAAAGGAGACAATGTGGGTGCATACTTGTTCTTGGTCATCAACTATAGACCCGTTAAAAAAAATGGAACTTATCTTGTTACACCAAGCTCTGGCATTGGCAATCTAATGGAAGAAATGCATGTTTTTATCACCTTCTTTAAGCCATAGTGATGCAAGAAACATGATTTAATGCTACAATGCAACGTGGAGATTATGAAAGATTCCATAAAGTAATTGAATTAACAAAAGATGCTAACCCACCAAGTAATTAAGAGTAAATAATAAGAAATAAAATCTGATTTAACTTAAATCACATGCCCACAAGCTAAAAAATCACATAAATCAATTAAAACTAGGCCCGATGAAAGGATAGATGATGCAAGATATGAAATTAAATATGGAGTGCAAGAGATCAAGCTTGTGATTATAGCAATATTAAACGGTCACAAAATTCCACATCCTACATACTATCAAACATTCAAAAAGGGGAATCTATGGGGGTCCAAGCCTACACAACTTTATGGCTAGATCAAATAAAATTATAAGCCAAACATGCCCAAAGGAGTGTAAGAATCATCCATTCTTACAAAGGATTGTTCCCAACTCAAGAGATTCGCTAAGTTTCAATTTGGGGAAAAATCTAGGGTTTGAAAATTGGGAATAATTGAGATTTGGGACTCTCTAGGGTTAGGGATTTGGATTAGAAGTTTATTTATTTATTTATTATTATTATTTTATTTTAAGACAAAAAGGAAGGATATAGAGGAGAAAAGAAAACCTGGGATGGTCTGCGCATGTTGGACAGCTGAAAGGCCCGGACGAACATGCGTGATAGGTCGTCCGCATGTGTGTGGGACCCACAAAGTCGAAAACCGTCATCTAGGCTGGGATCGGCCAAGGATGGGCTGCTTCCATACCAAATTTCACGTCAATCCAATGCAAGGTTTGTGCGTAGTACTCAGCCGAAGTTTCAGCCCCTCAGATGGGTCAGAATCTGAAAATCTGTTTGTGCACTGCTATAGGAGAAAACTTGGATGCGAAAATGGGTGAATCTGAAGGTGGAAGGAGTGTAGAGGGTGATGGATGTGGTGCGTAAGAAGATGGAGATGATTTGGAGGGAATGTGGCTTCGCACCACAGTAGTTAACCCTCGAGGAAGGGAGGGCTTTGCACCCAATTCGATTCTTCAACCCAAAAAGAGAGAGGAAGAAACATAGGAATTTTTATTCATAAAATATCATTCCGAATACCTACATGGGATTGTTTTATTTATAAGAAAACCCTAAACCCCAAAAAGACAAAATTACCCTTGTACCATGTGCGCGCATTAATATCAAAGCTAAAGTAAATAAAATAACTAATCTAAGCAATCAAAGCCGTTCATGATTTTTCTAATAACAAAAATAGTCAAAACTCAAAATCCTAGATCATCTAAAGTAGTGGGCCGCGATCATGAGATTCGATGGTAGAATTTATGTGATGATCGGGTCCACTCCAATGCTCCATAACGCAGCCCCCTGATTATGAGGCCCTCCAAAGATGTCGTCGTCGATCCAAATCGAAAGTGGGGCCCGCCTCCTCGAATACGTGCGTAGAGGGGGCGTGTGCATGATGTCCCCATCAATAGAACTTACAATTTAGCATAGGCACGTTCCACACTCAAGGAACAGATTTGTAGGTTTTATGATTAGGGTTAGGAAGGAGAAAATCTAAAATTTGGATTCATGAGAATTGGGGATATAGGGTTTAGGGTAGGGTTATGGATGGGGAATCAAGGGGTTTTGATGAGGAAGAAAGGGAAAATCAAAGGATTGTTCAGTTATTCATACGATTAGCCCGTGTGGGTTGTTGGCTAGGGTTTTTGGATCCTCAATGGTTGATTTCGATTGGGGTTGAAGTTGGATGATGAAAGTTGAAGAAAAAGATGATTTAAATGATCTTGGATAGGAATAGAAGAAGAGAGATAAAGTTTTTTTGGGAAAATACTTCTTTTGGATAGAAAGGAAGAGAGAAGGAAGATGATAGATGGAAGCCTCGCACCTCCGTTGAATGGGGAATGGAATCACACCACACCCATGCTCCAAATCACATGGAGTATTCTTCAAATTACATGAAGAAGAGAAAACACAACTTTTTTTTCTTTTTTTTTTCCTTCAAAATAATGGCATTAGGGCTTCACACACCCATCTTTTTCTTTTATAGTCTCAGAAAAGGCCTTTTTACAAAAAGACATTCTCAGATAAGATTTTCAATATAAAGATAATAAATTAAAAGTTGTTCCTAACTCCCTAATCTCAACACAAATATAAGGTATACGAAAATAACGAAGCATGTAAACAATCTAAACAACTAAACTATTTCGTGGCCCATAGGGGTCCGTGATCAAGATGACTGATGATGATCCAACGGTCTGATCATCGTGTCCACCCAATCCAATAGTCCAATGCGTCCATCACACTTTTATATGCAACCCACATGCATCTTCCTAGTGTGGGGTCTTCAAAGATGCACGAATATGCACGTGGGGTCTTCAATGTGGCTAGGAATGTGAATTAAGTGGGCCCCATGTAATGGTCGTTTAGCCATAAAGAGACTGGCTCAGCCCTCCTCTGGTATAGTACTCGAATGTCCTCATCAATTCCCCTCGGCTGAGGATATTTCGCCTCTAGTGAAATAAAGCTGCAGTAATGCTCAAGGAGATCCGGGTCTCGTCGTTGAAGTTCTGCCTCTATGATCCATGTATTGTCTGACTTTCGTCTATCATTCCACTTGACAAGGTACTCTTGGTAACCTCCATGTCATGTGGAAACCCCTTCTTCATTTAAGGTATCCTCTATCTCCTTTCTTCTCGTAGGTATGGATGGTACGGATGGTAAAGGTTAAGAAGAAGGGTCAGGTAACAGCCATGGGTAATGGGACAGGTCAGGGCATCATCATCAAAGTTCATGTGAGGGTTAGGGAAATGTACATGAAATGGTACAAGATTTTCCACATTAAATGCGGAACTGATACCCATGTTAGGTGGAAGATCTATTAAGTAAGCATACGAACCTGGTCTTTTCAAGATTTTATATGGTCCAGTGCTATGGGCTTGTAATTTTTTTATGGTTCCCTGTGGAAACCTTTTTGGACATATTCTAATCACGACTTCATTACCCACAACAAACTCTTTAAACCCATGGTGTGAGTCAGCAATCATTTTGTATGTTTCATTACTTATATTGATTCTTTTTCTAAGCTCCACATGCAAGTCATGCATATGTCGTGTAAATACATGTGCAAACTCTAAAGGCTTATGAACATTGACATGGGTATGCAATTTGTAGGGGTCCTAGGCTCATATACTTGTCTTTCTAGATCCACTTCCTCCCCGGGACTCATTTGATCGTGACGAAGGTTTGGTAGAGTCAACGTGTGAATGTCCTGCATAGGTGTAAGCTCATCTGGTAGGTCCTCTGGAATAACAACACTAGACTTCTCCAATACCAAACCCACCTAGATGGTAACTCTACACCACCCTCGGGTGTAACCTTAGGTGGCATCTCCATAATAACCTTAGGTGTGACCTCATTAGCCATGTGAGAATACAACGTCAAATTAGTTTTAGTCTCTCTTTTAGACTATTTGGCATTAACTATAGGTTTCGTCACATCTTCAAGACCACATTTCTTGATGTCTTCCTTTTCCGTGATGCTTTTGGGCGGGAGAGGCTTCAAGACAATTCTTTTGCCTTCATACAGAAACGAACATGTATTCGAGCGATCGAATAATGTTATGTCCCTGTCATACAACGAAGGCTTGCCTAAAATGATGTGGCTTATATCCATAGGCAAAACATCACACCATAATGTGTCAGTATATGAACCAAACTGGATGGGAATGGGACAACGCTGAGAAAATGGAATCGAAGATGCATCAACCCACAAGACTCGATATGGCTGAGGGTGAGGAACAACTTGCATACCTAAGCGGTCTACGGTGCTAGCAGAGACCACATTGATATAACTGCCACTATCAATGATCACCTTGCAATTTTTTCCACCACACTTGGCGTAAGTGTAGAAAATTGAATTCATGCACCAATCATCACTTTCTACAATCTGGCTTAATGCGCGGCTAATAATTGCAAGTGGCATAATCTCAACTCCTTCAATTTGATCCCCGATTTGTGATTGGACATCTTCCCCAGTGTTGGGGTTCGCCTGAAGGGAGGCTTCAAGCTGATCGACACGCGCATTGGTCACAGTCAATTGAGTCACGATGGTCCTATTGTGCGCTTCAATGGCAGTCATACGGTTGTTGATAACATTAAGGGCCTCAGTAATCTATTTTAGATTCATAGTGGGATGTAGACCAAAACCACATCCCGAGTGAGTGGGCATACACAAGAAACTCTAAAAGGAAACCCTAGCTCCTAGGACAATGTTATGACAATGATAAAACTAACCTAAATATCACGATGGACACACTAACCAGAAAATTTGGCAAGTCGCTATCCTCAAATATTATGTTGAAAATTCAGCGGGGTGGTAATCTAAGGGTGCCAAACTGAAAATTCAGCAAGAGTGTAATATGAAAATTACAAGCTGAAAATTCAGCAATGTGACGAGCTGAAATTACTATGCTGAAATTTCAGAAATTGTATGAGTGGAAACGCAAACTGAAAATTCAGTAATAGGATACTCTAAAAAAAATTCAGCGATATGATCCTATATGCAATGAATGCTCTACTAACCCTAGATATGACTCTAACTTAGATGCAACACAAAAATCTTATGCTAAACCTATGTCTCTGATACAAAATTTGATGCAGGACACATGATTTATTGCTAGCATGCAACGTGGAGATTATGAAAGATTCCATAAAGTAATTCAATTAACAAAAGATGCTAACTCACCAAGTAATTAAGATTAAACAAAAGGAAAAAAAAAAAAAAATCTTATTCAACTTAAATCACATGCCCACATGCTAAGAAATCACATAAATCAATTAAAACTAGGCCCGATGTAAGGATAGAACTTCCAATTTAGCATAGGCATGCTCCACACTCAAGGGACATATTTGTAAGTTTTATGATTAGGTTAGGAAGGGAAAAATCTAAAATTTAGAAAATTTGGGTTCATGGGAATTGGGGATTTTGGAATTAGAGTTTTTAGAAATTGGAGTTATAGGGTTTAGGGTAGGGTTATGGATGGGGAATCAATGAGTTCTGATGGGGAAGAAAGGGGAAATCGAAGGATTGAGTGGTTGTCCATACGGTTAGCCTAAGGGCTCGCACGTGTGGGTCGTTGGCTAGGATTTTTGGGTCCTCAATGGTTGATTTCGGTTGGAGTTGAAGTTGGATGATGAAAAGTTGAAGAAAAAGATTATTTAGATGGTCTTGGATAGGAAGAGAAGAAGATAGATGAAGTTTTTTGGAAAAATACCTCTTTTGGAAAGAAATGAAGAGAGAATGAAGATGATAGATGGAAGCCTTACACCTTCATTGAATGGGGAATGAAATCAAACCACACCCAAGCTCCAAATCACATGGAGTATTCTTCAAATCACATGAAGAAGAGAAAATACAGATTTTTTTTTTATTTTTATTTTTTCAAAATAATGGCATTAGGGCTTTACACACCCATCTTTCTCTTTTATAGTCTCAGAAAAGACCTTTTACAAAAAGACACTCTTAGATAAGATTTTCAATATAAAGAAACTTAATAAATTAGAAGTTGTTCCTAATTCCCTAATCTCAACACAAATATAAGGTACACCAAAATAATGAAGCATGTAAATATTCTAAACAGCTAAACTATTTCATGGCCCATGGGGTCCACAATCAAGATGTCCGATAATGATCCAACGGTCCAATCATCATGTCCACCCAATCCAACGGTCCGATGTGTCCATCAAGCTCCTACATGCAGCCCGCGTGCATCTTCCCAGTGTGGGGTCTTCAAAGATGCATGAACATGCACGTGGGGTCTTCAATGTGGCTAGGAATGTGAATTGGACCAAGTGGGCCCCATTTAATGGTCGTTTAGCCATAAGGAGACTGGCTCAACCCTCCACTGGCATGGTGCTCGGATGTCCTCATCACATGGGACCCTGGATCTTTGACGCCACTTGATCTATTCCTATTTGATTTTACCCACATAATCTGACATTAAAGAATATCTCAGAGAAATCATCAGACGATAGCAGACCAGATTCCTCCTTTGAATCCAAGAGCTAAATGGCCGAGAGGAGGTTGTTAACCTCAAGCTCAATCTAAATGAATTCTTCTCTACATGTTATCAACTTAGATTCAAGGAGCTTCAACTTCTCACTGAGAACTTGCCCAGGAGCTTCAACCTCAACCTCGAGTATTTGCCTTTCTTTTTAAATTTGTCAACCGTAAAACATTGTTATCATCGTCTAAGCCTCATCCCAACTAATTGGGGTCAGTTACACAAATCCCGTTAAGCCATTCCACTCCATCAAGGAGCATATCCTTAGTTAAACCATAGGTCATCAAATTTTTTTTTCTTACTACCTTCCCCCACATCCTTTTGGGCCTTTGCCTTGCCCTTTTAGAGACTTTAATTTTCTCAACCATCATAGAAATTTACAAATTCCATGATATATATCCTAGACGTCAACCAAACAACGGATCTATTGATTCCAAGAGTAACAGATCTATGATTCGCTACTAGTAGGATTTGTTAGCTCCCCTAGGATAACAAACTTCCACCATCAAAAGAGCCCTTTAGTCAGCAGCTTAACATGTCTTGGATGTCATTGAAAACCAATCCAACATATACCTCAAATTTTCACAGCAAACAATGATGGTGACAGAAAGAGCCTCATGGAGATGAAGGGTAAGAAAAGATTGGAAAAAGGATACGCCAGTAGTGTCACATGGGCATCTCTACTTAGTCATTGTTGACACGCTTAGTTGAAAGAACCCTCTACCTGCTTTGGACTCACTCATACTCCTGCTTCCACTTCATAGATGTTTACACCTAAAATTTGGACGATAACACATTACTCTTCCAGTTGAGGCCACTATTGCTTCCTTGTCATATTGTGCAACTAAGGATAAATCTCAATGGAGGCCAATGAAAAGAATATGGACAACTTTGTTTTCGCAGTCAGTGCTTTCTCACTAGTTCACCCCTGTCTCAAGTAAATTCTACAATAACAGGGAGATGGCATTCTAAAGTCATCGTCAAATGTTTTCAAGATGGCTCTTATTTTATAGCATATAAATTGCGCTCTTACGTTTCCGCCATTAGAGTGAAGTGGCCATCTCTTTTTTTTTTTTCCAATTCTAAAATAAGGCTCCCCCCAACAATTGAGATATGCCTGAATAACACAATGAAATGTTGCTTAATAGTAGTTTTTGAGCAAAAACCCACCCGGGCTTCAAGAAAAGGCTAAGCAAAAACCCACCTGGGCTACAAGAAAAGGCTATGCTTATGATTTTGACAATTCAAACAAGTGCACAAAAATATTACAGAATTCAATAAATTGTTCCAAATTTTACCATCTATGAGTCAAGAACATTAAACAGACGCGCGCGCGCGCACACACACACACAAAAAGAGAAAAGAAAAAGAAAAGAAAAGAAAGAACAACAAACAAACATAGATATGATATCCATGCATGAAGCTTTATATGCAATGTATGGAGGTTCAAGCCCATAGCTCAATGGTAGTGGTCTTTGCTTCAACATTGAGATCTCGGTTTCAAGCCCAGCTTTGCTACTAGGAAAATAAAATTGAAGATGATATTTATGCATGAGCTATTATGAATTGAGTTCACTGTTCATCAAACTGTCATAGACTCAGAAAAGAAGTGCCACTGTTCTACACGCAAAGACAACTAGAGCAAAGGCACCTACTAGGAAGAAGGTCCCACATTTGAATCCATCCATCAGATATTGCACCCATGTATTGTGATACGTATATTCAAGTTGAAAAAAGTGTCATTCACGGTGTTTTTGATTACTTTGGTTGAACTTCAATTTTTTTTTTCCAGAAAGGTGGGAGCACACCACCTGAAACTTTGTTGATATGAAATTGGATGTACAAAATTTTAGATGCACACCACAAAATATCCGGGCCACACCTATCGTATAGCTCCTATACACAGCAAAAATAAAAGGAAAATAAGACAATCTATCATCTCAAACAGTTCAAGAAAAACCTGCATATTGATACTCAGAATGCCCAATGACAAGTGCAAAGATAGGAAAGATGAGTTTTAATATTCCATACCATTAAAGTTTTCTACTAAAATGTGATGTGCAATAGATAAAGTTCCTAATGAAAAATACTAAATATGCTTCTCTAAACTTCTTCCCCGGGACCATAGCATGCACATGCAAATATGTATGTGTGTATGTAAATATATGTTATTCTTTTACCGCAATGATGATTCCAATTCAAAATTTCTTGTGAAGAAAGTTCATGAAAGAATGCATATGATTCTCATTAACAAGAATGCATATTTAGAAAGGAGTGTGGGCTACAGTGGTACCGTTACCACTGTAAGCTTATGGTGATACAGGGAAGATGTGGGACCAAGTGATGTATTCACACCATCCAACCCATCCATAAGATGCATCACTTCAGAAAACTGCAAGGGTCCAAAAATCAGCCCGATCCAAAACTCACGTGGGCCACAGCACAAGGAACATGTTGAGAAGGAATGCCTAGCGTTGATTAGTGTGGGGGGTCCACCATGTTGTGATTATAATCAAGTACATTCACGTCATCCAGTCAAGATGAGGAGTCAGGTCAAAAGACTCGAAACTAAGGCTGTTTTGTGATTCATGTAGGCCCTGTGAAATTCAAGGTGGGTGTCCCTCACAGCTTGTTCCCTTTCTGTGGCCCACCTTAGTTTTCGATCAGACAATTTTTTTGGCATAGATGTTTTCTGATGTGACACAGCTGATAGACGGGTTGGATGGTGTGAATACATCATGTGGCACCCGCATTTGCCCAGTATGTAGTGGTACCATTGGAGCACGTCTTTGTAGAAATGCATTGCAGATTTCTCACCAGGCCATGATCCTCCATTGTGGTAGCTCCACCTAGTATTTTTTGGGTCGCAACCTGTCACAATCTGCCACTCATGACCTTCTATGGCAGGATAACAAATCTTTAGAGGCATTTCTCCAACCAATTCTTGCCAACGTGTTTCAATAAGATCCATAATTGCTGCAGCTTGCTCAGGGGTTGCCAAAGATGATAAAATTGCAACGCAGTTACCCAAACAAAACCAACGGAAATCCATTTTTGCCGGACTAACATTTCCAATAAAGTAACCACCACGAGTTGGCATGAAATCAAATACCCAATCCGGAAGAGAATCGGGAATTACGTTGAACTTGTTAACTGCAGTATGCGAGTACTCCTCTGTTTTATACCGATAGATATCATTCAGCTGCTGAAAGTCGAGCCAAAAGTAACTTCGCATGTGATAACTCAAGGCATGGAGGCGTTTAACTATTCGCTCCACAAACTCCTTCCCCTCATTATCTTGCTTGAGCAAAAGCAAAGCACATCTTAGAGTCATGAAAAAAAGTGCTTGTATTTCAATAGGGTACCCATAAACATCCTGCAAAAGTGAAAAGATAAATTATTCACAAAAAGTCAACTTCAGGAAAGAGAAAAGCCATATCATGAGATTAATGACAAATCCTTCTTCAAAATATGAAGTTTATTCATTTCAAATCTCACACACAGTGTGCTAGTAAAAAAGAAAAAGGGAACCTACATCAACCATATCTGTCGAATCATCAACAACCCCCACTTGTACCAGCCCTACTCCTTCAAATCATTCCTTTATAGACCATGGAGACCGTCCATCCGCACGTGAGCAGGTGATTTGCTCAATGCACATTGGGTATGATGCTTTTCTTTTCAACTCTTTGATAATTTATTAGTCTCTTGTATAAGATTTCCCACGTTCCTACCATGAAGTTTATAAATATATATGAAAGAATTTTCCAGTGATAACAGGAAATCAGAGGGACTGAATTGTAGCCATACCAATATCCTTCGATAAATCATTCTTATTTGAGAAGACCAATATGTAATCTCTGCTATATGACATTTTCCTTTCCCTAAACCTAGTGGCAACCATTGTATAGTCTATCACATATAAATCATGCCCATATCTATTCTATAGTATATAATTCCAGCAGCCCTGGACAATTCTGCCCTTGATATTAGCTTTTGGATGCCTCTGGAGCTTTGGTTATGAGAGGACAGGAAAGAGATTCACTATTTGCAACGAGTTCAAAGTCATTTTTTAGAAAACGTAGCTCTTCAGCAAAGGGCAGTTCAGAATTTCCTTGCTCACCACAATGGCCTATATTGTAGGGCTTCCCTCTTCTTTGCGTGTAGCCCAATTGCACATTCCCTCTTCTTCTGCATGTGTCTTGCATGGAACTGTAGGATTAGGGGGACCATGCAACAAAGGTTCTATGGGGCCTACTCTAATGGGGGACCTTCAGCAAAGGACAGTTCATATTGCATCGAGGAGTTGTTTGATGACATCGAAGACTGTTCAATGACATCAAAGGTGTTGGTATGGGCCAGCACCTCAACCGTGAATGAACCGTTACACCGACATTTATCAATCCCCCGACTTGGCTATAAAACTATTGTTCCGCCTTTGGCTAACAGCTTGAGCTTTTAGCTCAACTGGTTGGAACAGTAGGGCCGAGGTCCTAACAAGTGGTATCAGAGAGTGGTAGGTCGACGGTTCGAGTTGCAGCGGATGGTGGCGCTAGGAGGGGGATTGTTGGTATGGGCCAGCACCCCAACTGTGAATGAATTGTTACACCGACATTTATCAATCCCCCGACTTGACTATAAAACTATTGTTCTGCCTTTGGCTAACAGCTTAAGCTTTTAGCTCAATTGGTTGGAACAGTAGGGCCGAGGTCCTAACAGAAGGTCGGACGATGACATCGACAACTTACGCATTGTGAAAAGGCGTGCAGTTTCCAAATCGAATTCAATTCAGACTTGTACCTCGATGACATCAAAGTGCCAAGTTCGATGGCATCGAAGGTGTGCAAAGTGCGTAAATTTGAGGCGGTTTCCAAAATTGGCCAAACAAAGCCTATATATTTGGGTTTTTCAAGTGATTCTAAACACGAATTAGGGTTGGAGTAGAGCCAAGGGTGTAGCAGCTTCCAAGGAGTTCTTTCTTCTTCCTTAGTTTTTAATGTTTTTCTTTGAGAATTTTAGCTTAATCATGTCTTTGGTTGGCTAATCTTTTAGATAGAGCTAAGAGATGAAGCTTGTAGTTTATTTTGATACTTATTTTACTTTGATTCAAGTTTATGTTGAACTTTCATTGATTTCTAGTTTGAATGAAGGAATATTTTCAGTTTTCTATGATTTATTTTGACTGAAATTACAGTAGATGTTGTGAAAGCTTTTGATATCTTTTTATCCGTTTTGCAATCATGTGATCTATACAATTCATGATCCACCATTGTCTATGAGCATGGTTGATGCATGAATTCCCTACGATCATGAGATTGGTTTTTCATGAGTTAACTAATTCAATGAAGTTCAACACCACACTGTAATTTAACTGCTCCATCTTCCAACTGGATAGAATAGGACTTTTATTCCAGTTGTGTTCGATTGAATCAAAGAGAATAACATCATAAATGGTTTGGATGGCATATAAACATCAAGGTGGAGCCCAAGAAGGTTTCTACGGTAGTGATTTCTTTCCTTAATTTCCCCTCTCGTGTGGCCCACTTGAGATTTGGATCCACCTCAATTTTGGTATCGTGTCCTAAAATAATCTTGTAAAATGGATGGACATGGTGTATTTCTCAAAAACATCACTGTGGGCCCCACCTAAGCATCCAAATGCATGAACTTTCTGCTAAAGCCTTTCGTAGGAAATCCGCGGCCGGAAGTTATTTGATACTCTTGCTACGTATGACATTTGATACCCAACACTTGAAAATGGTACATGTGGTGAATTCTAACACAATCTAAACCGTGTTTTTACTTTCATCTAGGCCTGTGTGATCTAATCAAGAAGTTGGCTGGCAAAAAAAAAAAACATTAAAATGGCCCTAGGAAGTTTTTAATGGTGGGTGTTTAATCACCATTGTTTCCTTTGGTGTGGCCCACCTAAGGTGAGGATCTGCCACATTTTTAGGCTCATGCCCTAAAATTATCTGACAAAATAAATGGACGGCATTGAAAAAATATAACACATCATGATAGACCCAAAGAGCACGGAGCCACCGACCCATGGACCCAAATAAGACCCACGCTGGCTACTTTATAGAAAGTGGACTACGCACGTACTGAGTCAACTCTATGGGGCCCATTGTGATTTATGTATTTTATCCACTTTGTCCATCCATTTTACCAGATAATTTTAGGGCTTGATCCCAAAGATGAAGCATATCCAATGCTCAAGTGGACCACACCACAGGAAATAATGTAAATTGAACGTTTACTGTTGAAAAATTCTTAGGGTCCACAGAAGTTTTGGAACCTCATCATTTTTGTGTTTTACCTTCATGCATGTCTATGTAATCTTATGAACAACTTGGTTGACAAATAAACATCATTGTGGGCCCTAAAAAGGTTTCAACGGTAGAATCATTGTCCCCATTGCTTTATGTGGTGTCGTCCACTCGAGCGTTGGATCTACCTCATTTTTGGGCTCATGACCTAAAATGATCTTGTCAAATGGATGGACCGTGTGGATATAACACATACATCATGGTGGGGTCCATGGAACATGGTGACGTCCACACGCGTCTGCACACCTCACACCATTATAATCCGCTCCTCGTAAAAAAAGGCTTTGAGAAGCCATTTCTTAAAATGGAAGAGGGTTCCGGAAGGGAACCCTCAAAACCCTAGAATCCCCAAAAATCACTCCCGAATCCCTAATCTTTCACAAATATTCGCTGAAATTATCATTTCATTTGAAATATTTTATCTATTCAAAGAAAAAAAATGGAAAGTTAAGATTTTTTTCGAACTTTAATGCACCGATTGATTGATTGGCCCACTGCTACTTCCGATCATCGATCCTCTTCTACAATTGGCCCACTACTACTTCTGATCAATGATCCTCTTTTACAGACTACATGTACCGAAATCTGAAAGTTCCCCCCTTTTCCCCCATTTTCAAAAAAAAATTGGGTATTTATGCAGTCCCCCAATATCAGACCTTTTATCATCAAAAAGGGGTTGTTCGCTACAATTATCCTGTTATAGAGTAGGTAGCTACAACGATTTCTCGCCAATAATTGTATTTTTCGCAATAATAATAATAATAATAATAATAATAATAATAATAATAATATGATCAAATCGCTGAAAAATCGCCGATATTAGGAAGAGAAACAAATAAAGTGAGTTTTGGTGTCGCAACTCTAGTGACACCGATAATATCGATTTTTCGCCAATAATAGGAACACTGATCACTCAGATAAACTGTAGGCACAAATATCATCCTCATACAAAACTTCTGCGACCCCACAAAGTTTCCATTAGTGGGCATCTAATCCCCTCTATTCGTGTGGTGTGGCCCACATGAGTTTTGAATCTGCCTAATTTTTATATTCCTGTCCTTTTTTTATGTTGTAAAACTGGTGAACGGAGTCAATTTGTTACAAAAATCTCTGTAGGCCCACACATCTTCTAACTACAAGAAGTTCCAGGAGCACAAGTAATCTACGTCCGTCTTTGCCGCGAGCTAAAGGTTTCCATAAGAGGTGCGGCCTCCGCTTCACCCAACACAGTGCAGCCCTGATCGTGGAGCGTACCTTGATGTATGTGTTGTATATTCATTTCGTTGGCTCCTTTTAGGTCATGAGCCCAAAAATTAAGTAGATCCAAATCTCAGCTTGACCATACCATAGGAAACAGTGTTGATTAAATGCCCACCATTAAAAACTTCATAGGGCCCATTGTAATGCCCACCATAATGTTTGTTTTCCATCTTACCTGTTGATATGGACAAACAGACCTGGATGAGGGAAAAAGAAAATACTAGCTTGATCTAAAACTTATGGCCCACAGGAAATTTTTAATGATGGGCATTCATCACAACTGTTTCGTGCAGTGTGGTCCACTTGAGATTTAGATTTGCCTTGGGCTCGCACCCTAAAATGATTCGAAAAATTAGATGGACGGCGTGGATTAAACACATACATTATAATGGGGCCCATCGTGCACCATATGCTATGAGTGTCTAGGTTAAGGGCTCCGTGGGCATTTTCATCATTTTAGGAAAAACCATACTTTAAACGGATTGAGTTAGAGAAAACTAACAAAGGTACCTGGTTGATTGACAATAATTGGATTAATGAGGTAGCTTAATGAAAACTTAATTAAAAAAAGGTATCAAAAATGTAAATACCATATTAATTAGGTAATATTTTATAAAATTCCCTTTTTTTGAAAGGTAACAATAATTTTATTAAAAGAAGCACCAAGATGGCGTTACAAAAACAAAAGCTACGACACAAAGAAAGGAAAATTACAATCCGTCAAAGCATGTATACAAGAGGCTGACTTCACAACATATAACCTTGCCCTACTAGTGACCCGCTCCACTTCATTGCTCTCATTCCAAAAGCATCTCCCATTCCTTCCCCCCATATCACCCAGAGGGCAGCCAATAAACTCTAACCTCCATACTACCCTCGCTTCTTGAGCTTCACTCCATGCCAAGTCATGAAGAGAACACAATATCAAAATCCATAAACACAAATAAAGAATATGAAATTTTATCATTTAATGCTCTTTTCATTTAATGCTTACATTGATCATCATCAATACAAGAAATCCAGACCATTATTTAAAAAATAAAATTAAAAAATGAGGTGCACCATTGGATAGTTCTCGCCATAGAACCCTTGTTACTTCTCAGGTCAAGTCTTAAATCGGCCAACAAATAGCCGATTAAAGGCCCTCCAGAATAATGACATATACTTGACCAAGGAAGAGGCAATGGTCTTTATATTAGCCCACCTTGTTATATGCATAAATGTGGGGCCCACACAAGTTGTCCAAATGCCCATGACAAAAAAGTGATATAATGGTGTAAAAAATTAATTATAACTTTTTATTACGATTAATGGGCCTTGGCTCAGATTTGGGCCCACTTGACTAAAAGGGCCGAGGACGACACTCTCGCAGCAACGCTTGTTGTCTAAGCGCTTCACTAGGTGGACCCCACAATCCACTACAGTTTTGGTCAAAAAATCCGCTACAGTTTTGGTCAAAAAGATGGCTAACTATTTAGCAATCTACTAATTGGCCCATCAAATGAGTAGGCCCACCTAACCCATCACTTGGGCCCATTCCTCTTTCTTCTTCTTTTCCTCTTCTTCCCTAGGGTCTCAAGAAAACCCACCACCCATCTTTCTCATCAAGGCAACCATTGCTACATGTCATACACATCCAAGGGAGTCTACGAGCAGCAAGGCTGTTGACAATGGCTGGCGGTAGTAGACAACTTCCTAGGAGAGAGAGAGAGAGAGAGAGAGAGAGAGAGAGAGAGAGGTGTGGCAACCGCGGCTGCCACTACCTCGGCTATTGCAGGCGGAGGCGGGAAATGAGAGGGGAGAAACGAGAAAGAGAAAGACAGGAGAAGGAGAAAAAGAGAGGGTAGGGAGGTTGTGCGGTGGCTACGACTGCCAATGGTCATGGATATTGGTAGCAACGGTGGTGGCAACACTTCCATTTATTGGTAGACAAGGTCGGTGGCAGCTACCATCGGGCATGAAGAAGAGAAGGAGAAAAAGAGAACGCAGGGAGCTGATGCATGTTGTTGTGATTGGGGCTGTTGTTGTTACTACAGAAGTGGCAGTGACCCACCCCTTTTTTATTTATTTCTTTTATGTCATGCAACAAACAATTGTTGTACTTCTCTCCTTCTATTTTTGGTGGTGGTCATGAGACTCATGACTAGAGCTAGATACGAACTGAGTTAGCTCGGTTAGCTCGCTCGACTCGACTCGGAAAAGCTCAACTCGACTTCGCTCGAAACCGGGTTTGGGCCGAGTCAAGCTAGTTTTTAGAGCTCGAAAATATTTTAAGTCGAGTTTGAGCTTGAACGAGCTCAACTCGACTCGGCTCGAACCCTAACTCGAATCGACTCGGTTCAACTCGGATCGAATTGGCTCGGTGACTTGGTCACTTATACTTCCAAACCCTCTCTTACCTCCACTCTCTCTACCCCTCTCTATTTTTCCCTTTTGTAGCTCTGCATCGATTCAAATGCAAAAAATGAAGGTAAAGTCCTCCATCACCATCTTCTGCAAAATCTTTCTGTCTCAAATCAGCATCTAAACACCAAATTCATCATTTTCTATGCTAAAATCATTGATCTTGATGTTGCTCGTCGAGTGTTTGATAGAATGCCTCAACGAAGTATTGTTTCTTGGACTACTCTCATATCAAGCTATTCTCGAAATGGGTACTCAAGGGAAGCTTTAGAACTTTTCTTGGTGATGTGTCGATCAGGTTTTAAGGCTAATCAGTTTAGTTATGGGAGTGTTTTGAGGGCATGTACGGGTTTACTATGTATTAGAAGTGGGAAACAAATTCAAAGGTATATTGAAAAGAGTCAATTTTGTGGGGATTTGTTTGTGCAAAGCGCTCTTGTTGATTTGCATTTGAAGTGTAGGAAGATTGAAGATGCAATCTATGCGTTTGAGATAATGTCGCACAGGCTTGAGCTAGCTAGTCAAGCTTGAGGACCGAGCCGAGCCGAGCCGAGTTCGAGCTAGGGTTGGCTGCTAGCTAAACCGAGCCAAGCTGTGTCAAGCTCGACTCGGTTCGACTCGTGTACAACTCTTAGTCATGACTGTCTTTCATCTCTTAAAGATTGTAGCAATGGTTGCTATCCTTAACCCCCCTACTTTTTTTTCTTTTTTCTATAAAGCACAAGGTTTGGCCGGTACTCCATTTCCCTTTTTTTATTAATTGGTGAACACGGTTGTCAACGCAAACCTCGGTGGTGGCCATGCCATTTCTGCAAAAACCAAGAAGATTAATAGATGGTTGGGTTTTAGTCAAAATGATGTAGGACCAATGCATGAACTCAAATAATGTGAGAAATCAATCAGCAAATTTAAATTAATTAATGAAAACTACAAATTTTGCTACCATCACCACAAATATCAAGATTCTATTAGGAAATCATGCATAGCTTAAGCCTAAGTTGCCAAGCATCAACCTGCAAGACCATTAAACATGAGAAACTAGGATCTAATGGATGCAGAAACATCCAAATAGCATAGGGTTAGGCATAATGTAAAGGGGAAGGTCTAATACTACCTAGGGTTTACTAGATTTGGGTGTGGGTGAAACTAGGGTTAGGAAAGTTTGGGGGAAAAAGGTGAAATTAAGGTTAAAGTGGGGAAATAAATAAAGGGGTTAAAGGATTTAGGTATTAGGAGGTGGGAATTAGGGTTTTGGATGTAGGGAAGTTAGGGATTTTAGGTTAATTGAAGGATTTGATGATCTAGGGCTTGAGAAATTGGGGAAATTGGGAGAATTGGGATTTCAGGGTTAGGGTTTTGGACAAGGAAGATGGGGTTTGGAGGAATAGTTCAAAGAGGCAAGGGAGAATAGAGATGTGGTCGTGCGGACCAGCCCGTGGGCTCACACATGTGGCCGTACAATCACACGTGTGGGGTCCGATCGGCTAGGGTTTGGTCCGTAATCTTGGGATTTTGAGGGAAAGGAAAAGGAAGAAAGGAAGGAGTTGGGATAGTTTTTGGATGGTTTGGGATGAAGAACTAAAGAGATTTCAACAAAATACCTTGTATAGAAGAACTCAAAGGGACAGATGAGAACCTCGCGCCCTTGTTGATGGAAAATCGGCCTCACTCCAATCTCTCTTTCAAATCGCATGGAAGACTTTTTCACATCTCATGAAGAATAGAAAGAAAGAGAATTTTCTTTTTTATTTTGATGAGCAAAAACCATCAAGGAGCTTTGCACCCCCTCTTTATATAGTCTCAAGAAGTTTTGAAAATTACAAAATAAACTATGTTTTATGACTTTTAACCAAAATAACCCTGGCCTGATGAAAAAACATATAAAACCACTCACAAAGTGTCCAAACCATAAATCTAACATAAACTAGATCCTAAAACATATATATGTCCTATGATGAAAAGAATGGTCCAAGTTCAACGGCCTGATCATGCAATCCTTACAATCCAACAACTCGATCGTCACGTCAATCAAATCCATGGTCCAAATCGCTCCCTAAAGCAACCCATGTGCATCTTCCCAGTGTAGGGTCTTCCAGATGCTCGCACATGCACTGTGGGTCTTCAACACCAATACTCGCCTAGCCACAGAGAAACCCGGGCCCGCCTTCTTCTCTGATATGTATGCAAAGGCATACGTGATGTGATGTCCTCATCACAAAAGCTCACGAGACAGTATTTGTTGACGATCAAATTAATAAAAAAAGGGAGCATTAAATTAAATAAAAGTTAAGATTGGAAAAATGACACTTATCTCAATATTTGATGCAATGTCAATCCTTGTGAATCGAAGATCTGTCGAAGCTGCTTTGATACCCCTTTGAAAGGCCCTAATGGGTGAGCCCACAATATCTAACGGTATCTACATGATTTTGGGAATCTTCACAAAATCGACGATGGATGACCCTTGTCTAACAATTCGCCTAACTACTACATGAGCGAAAAGGAGTTGATTACCCCTTTGATCCTACAATTAAGGTAGCCACCGAATACAATCAATAGTTTAGATCATTTAAATCCAGCCTAATGAACAATCGAGTATTCTCTCATTCTTCATCTCTTAAATTTCTCTCTAAGGATTTACTTAGATGCGTGCCTTTACCAAGGAAATTCCTCTCCTTTTTATAAAAGGAGGAACCAATAATAGAATTAAGAGGAGTTCGGATACGATACGACTTAATCCCTATTAAATCCAAACTCTCTACCTTATCACGATCCTCTCTTATCGGAATTTGAATTCAAATTAGAACTTTGAGAGAGTGCAAAAAGGGATATCCACCAGGAGATATCCCGAGGGAAAAACCATGTGGGACCCACCAAGCCCATATCCAACACTGATAATAGTGAAGGTATTAACTATAAATAAGACATCTAGGACCAGTTTGGGAGAGTAGAAATGATTTTACAAAAATGGATGTCCATGGAAATGGAGCTTTTCCACTCTATATGAACTTATGGAAATAGGACATTTTTATGAATCCATGGACATGAATTTCCCATTGGAAACCAATTTTTTGGAAAAGGAATTGTTTGCACTTCCTCCATAGAACCTCATACATTGATGTCCATCTCCACACTGGAAATGTGTTGAATTCTCCTTCATCTTTTCTACCTTGACTCTTGCATCCCTACATCGCTACCTGACCACCATTAATCACCATGAGAGAGTTTCCATCACTCCAACAATCAACAATTTCTTTGGGGGGGGCAGGTTCGTTCAATATTTCTCAAAGTTGAGACAATCCTAGTAGGGCCAACTCGTGTTTTAGTTCATCAGATGAGGATAAGAACCGACATCTTTTGCAGTTTTTCTCAAAGTAGGGACAAACCTAACTGGGTCCACTCATGTTTTCCTTCATAAGATGAGGATAAGAACCGACATCTTCCACAACATCACTCACTGAGCTCGTGCAATATTTCTCAAAGTTGGGACTGTCCTAATTGGAACCACTTGTGTTTTCCATCATTAGATGGGGATAAGAACTCCAATATATTGTAAATTATCTTCAAAATTACGAGAAAAGCATGTTCGGTCTATTGGTTCTATTGCATAGAATGCAGTGTTGTTGTTAGGAACAGCTAAAAAATTTATAAAGAGCATACGAAATCAGCTCATTAATATAATTTCACTTTTCATAAAAGAATATAATCATTTACTTTACCATTAAATATATGGGTAGCATTGCTTTAAGTATCCCCAATATTATCAAAATATCCCCGATATTATCTACATCTCCAGCTTGGCAATACCAATAACCATGGTAGTATCAAAAATTCTAGGTATTGGCGATGTATCGTTAAGTAACGCCAATGCATCGCCAATATTTTCAACTATGTAAATTCCAAGTGTCACTCGTATCGCCATTGTATCGGCAATATTTCAATAATATCGCCAGTGCATCGATATCACCAAAAATTTGTTTATTAAGGAAAAATCATTTTCAATTTTTTTTTAATGAGCGCATGGTTGTATGCAGTGTTCAATATGTTGATGATAATATCAATAATATCGTGATATTATTATTATCACAACATGGGCAATATCAAGACCACAATCTTTCGTATCCTTTCCAGTTGTCAACGACTTCTTGGCAAATATCGTGTTATCGATATTCTGAAATATCGATGGATGTTTGGATGGAAGGTTGAATGGTTGGATGGATAGATGGGATGATTAGATGGGATGTTGGACTGATTTCTTATGACGAGGCATGCTTTTAGGCCCTCATTAAATGGAAACTTATTATGCATGCATTCTTTTTGCAATTTTTTTATTCATAAATATGAAATATGTGTATTTTAGCATTCCCGATGTTTCTTTAAAAAAACCTACAATTTCCCACATGTTTCCCTAATGTTTCGCCACATTTCCATTTATCGACGATATTATCAGCAAGACGACAATATCGATATTATTTCTGTATCCCCGGCTAGGGATAGTTGGAGCGATATTGATTCTTCAAACACTGGTGGGAAGCACGTTAAGAGTGGAGTAACATAGATGAAAATCGGGTGTTCACCCAATTGAATTCCAGTCTGTAATTCTTTGTTTACATTATTAAATAATATTGTATACAGAAGTTTTGACATAAACCACCTTCCCTTTTGGCTCAAAGACCAATAACACCCTCCCTTATGGGCTTTCCCAAATACCACCTATTTTTCAAATATGGTCAAAACCCACCTTGCTGTTAATTTTTTGGATGGAAAAACTAGCCATGGTTAGTTTAGCAAGAATTTCATAAATAATGACAATATTTCCCATCTCCCAAATACCCAAAACTAACCCTAATCTAACTTTTCTTCCCATCTCTATGAACAATTGCTTGTGAGCCGGTAAATTGTTTGTAGTGAATATGAGACTTGTCCACAACTATTCTCATTGAGAAATACAAAGATTATTTGTATCATGTGTATCTGAATGTTTTGTTGTGGCAGGAACCTCTACAACACTTCCCAACAGGGGTGCCAGGAGGAAATCGCAAATGCCACAAATTTACAAGATAACAAGTCATGAAATTCTTTTCTTTTCTGTCTTCCATATGGTTCTCTTTAATGAGACATCAATTTATAGATATTCATTCAAGCAACACATGACTTTAACATGTCGATGCTAGCTACAAGATTTAAAAAAATCATTTCAGCTCTTTCTCCCATCATGGGCATATGCTAAATCAGGATATCTACATGTGTTGTGCATATGAAAATGTACACTACAATAATGCATTATAAAAGGAAATAGTCAAGTAAAAGGTAATTAATACCATGAAATTCATGATGGAATATGAGATAAGCGCCTAGAAATACACACACGAAAAAGAGAAACTCACCATTCTACGGTCAATCATACAGCAGCCATCAGCACAGAGCAGGGTAGGAAATGTATCAAAACCTTCAGAGAGACACAGAGTCAGAATAAGGCGCATACCCCTTTGGCATTGAGGCATTTCTGCCAAGGAAGTGTCGCCTGTGGATTTCGTATATGCACGGAGCAATATAATCCACCAAAATCCAGAATCAACTGGAGCAACTCTTCCTATCGCACTCTCCCCAAAGTCAGCAATTAAGGTTTCATAGTTCCGAACGGGATCATAGAGTACTTTAAAACTTGCTGGCATCGCTCCTTCTCCCAGTTTGAAACGGTCAATCCTTTTCTCCCATGATTGAAGGCGAAGAGTTTTCAAAAGGAAATTCTTAACTATTTCTGGTTCTCCATTCATCAAAAATGCCAAGGCACTAGGGACAAAGTCTCTCACAAACACCTACCCAAATGAAAGATTGGTCAGACCACCAACACAGTTCATAAAATGCCACATGGACTGCAGCTTGTTAGGGAAAAGGCGAGTGCAAAATCATTTCAATCCCAAAAGACAAATGTGAAGAGAGAAATAACTGCAACCAGAGGTTTTTATTTAAAAAATAAATAAATAAATAAAATTTAAAAAAATAAAATAAAAAAAATAAAAAATAAAAAATAAAAAAAACAGTTTAGCATTGTAGTAGGGAAGAATTCTATTTCATGGCTATTCTACACAACAAGATAGAACAATGTAACATAATTTTTTTCTCATGAAAGCTACTATGGCATGTGTGCTTCCTGGAGTTCCTTGAAGAGCTCAGGTAGATGCCTCTATTTCGCGTGTTGCATCTATGTAGGGTGGTAAGGACCATTAGTGTAGTGGGTCACCATGCAGCTGGGCCATATGTTAAAAAGCAAAGAGATCGGCGTGTGGTGGACATCCTTTCAGTAGCATGGAAAGGGACAAATGTGCAATCGTCAACAATCCACGTGCAACACTTACAACACTTGTTGTTCAGACTTGCCCAATCACTAGGATTGTTAGCATATAGCACATGCATGTGGCAGTCCGCTACATCAGTGGTCCCAATCATCATACATGTTGTACAGGTGGGGACGGCACTTCATGGAACTTCTATTGAGAATGCGTAATAAATTCATAATAGCATTTCTCTTTTCTTGTGTAGGGTAGAGGAAGTATACCTGATTATAGTTTAGTGCTTCTTCAGAATGATCCAATGCAGCAATTGTCCCGACTGGTTGACCACGAAGGTACACCAATGAATGTCTCAATGCTTCCCATGCTTCCGCAACCATGGGATGTGGGTCAAAACAAGTCTGTGACTTTGGTGTACTTGCAACAGATCTTCTCCCAGGAGAAAACATATTCTCAAGGTGGTCCACAATACGAAAGTGTTCAGTATTTCTGGAAGAAAGGTGAGGTGATAAACCAATAGATAGCTCACTGAGGGACCTTTCATCAAAGGATCTTTGCCGTTCTATAGTCAATTTTCTGGTCAGTGGCTTCGAGAAGTCACATTCTTCAATCTCATCCACAATGCTGAGTGGATCAAGATTTCTCAAAGACGTACCCTGAGATATGTCTGTAGCAACTGTAGACATTCTGATTCTTTTCCTGGAATGATCTGATAAACGTCTCAAAGGTTGAAAAATCTGTATTGGAGACAACATATTAAAAAATGATAGAAAATTCACTAGAGTACAGAAACCCATCATGTGTTTAAAAAATATGAACACAAAAGGCAAAATGCCAAAGGAATATGCATAAGGGTGCAACAATAGCTGCATATCCAAATCCCTCAATATCCAAGCATGGTCCAAAACCCTAAAACCACAACTTGATTTGATGTCCATACAGGCTTGATAGGCTTGGAGACAAGGTAGAGTCTTCATATGACAATTTTAAAAAGGCCGTGTGATGCAGGACCAGTGTTCGAAATATCAGTATCGCGCTATGTATCGCACCATTGGGATACAGATACGTATCGGTTATCGCACGGGATATATCGTTTGTATCGCATAATTTATCGCACTTTTTGGGAAACATGGAGAAACATTGGGAAAATGGTTGAATTTTTCAATGAAACTTCATGGATTTGTTAAAAAGGACCTTAATACACACTTTTTAATCATAACATCTCAAAAAAAAAGGTGCACATAATAAATTTATTTTGTAACTAAAGGGTCTTAAGTTATGCGATGTTTAACTGAACTAATGCAACTATATTTAAATTGAATGCATGACATTTATAAATGTATCAAAGACATATATGAAAGCACAACTAATTCATTGAAAAGTAAACGAAGTAAAAATTGAGAAATATATATATCAATGATGGGATTGGTTGTGGCCTAGACCCACATAATGTTGAGCGGTAGCTGGTATCGTCTCCATTGTCTCGGGCGCATTTCCTGTGAAAGCCTTCTCCAGGAAATTCATGGGCTGGAAACTTTGGTGGGGCGTACCGTGATGTTTGTGAGAAATCCACCCCACCCATCTGTTTTGTGAACGCATTTTAGGACATGGTACCAAAAATGAGCCGGATCAAATACTCAAGTGGGCTGAAAACGTGAGGATTGAACCTACACAGTTGAAATATTTGTGGGGCCACAAAAGTTTTAATTAGGTAATATTTGTCTTCTCAGTTCATCTCAGTATAAATGATGTTATGAACCGTATCGCGGGGAGGTTTTAACTGTAGGAATTTCCCTACCCACCTTTTCCTTTAGTGCGGCCCGCTCGAGTCTTGAAACCTTCTCACTTTTGGTCCCCAGTCCTAAAACGAGCTCACAAAACGGATGGACGGGATAGATTTCTAACAAACATTATGGTGGCCCCACCTAGGTTTCCAGCACAGGAACTTCCTGCCAAAGGCTTTCGCAAGAAATCAGGTATGTTTTATATCCAAACCGCCCATCAATTTTGGGTGCTAGTCTTAACGCTTGAGCCGAAAAATAAGGCAGATCCAATTATCAACTGGACCACACTGCAAAACGTAGTGGAGGATTGAACGTCTACCATTGAAACCATTTTGGGGTCACAAAATTTTTGGATCAATATGATATTTGTTTTCTCTCTTCATCCAGGTATGTGTGACTATATGAACAGATTGGATAGAAAATAAATGTTATGGTGGGCCCTACAAACATTTTAATGGTGAGAATCATTATCCCCACAACTATTTGTGGTGTGGTCCACTTGAGCTTTTGATATGACTTATTTTTGGGCTAATGATCTAAAATGATCTCGCCAAATAGATGAACGGGGTGGATATAATAAATACATCATTGTTAGGCCCATGTGACTTTGATCTCCTTTGAACCATTTGTACAACTAGGAGAGTTAGCGCTTGTCTTTGCACCACACAACCTATGTGGTACAACAGCCAGTCCTGTGACAGGATGTGGGGTCCACCTTGCCGTATATATTTTATCCATGCCGTCCATTTATTTTTTCATATAATTTAAGAATATTATTCCAAAAATTAAGTAGATCCAAATCTTGGGTGGACCGCACCAGAAAAATTAAGCAGATCCATGTCATTTAATGGTAAGTGTTCATTAATCACTGTTTAATGTGGTGTGGTCCACCTGATATTTGAATGTGTTTGATTTTTGTGATAACTCATAAAATGGGCTATAAAAACTAATGGATGGATTGGATCTAAAACATATCATCAACATGGGCCCTACAATAAGCGTAACACCCACTAAGTTGTTACTCATGTAGCACTAATCCACGAGAGTTACGGGTGGATTCAACAGTGCATTTTATTTTGTGTACTTAGTAAACACTGTGGGGTCCACTGTGATTTATATATTTTATCCACTCCTTCCATCCATTTTAAAAGATAATTTTAGGGCTTGAACCCAACATTGAAGCATATCTAAAGCTTAAATAGACCGCACCACTAGCAACAATCTGAATTGAACATATACCATCAAAAAATTCCTGAGGGCCATGGAAGTTTTGGATCAAGCTTATATTTATGTTTTCCCTTCATCCTTGTTTTCTGTAATCTTATGAACAGGTTGGATGACAAATAAACATCACTATGGGGCCTGACAAGGTTTCAATGGTTGAAATCATTATTCCCATTGTTTCATATGGTATGGTCCACTTGAGCTTTGGATATGCTTCAATTTTGGGATCAACCCCTTAAATGAGCTGTAAAAATAGTTGGACGGCGTGGATAAACCACAAACATTCACGGTGGGTCCATAGAGTTTTCTTGGTACGATAAAGCGTACAAGTAACTCAGTACACAATCGGATTTCTAAAGGATTCCAAGCTGCATTTCGAAAGAGGGAAGAGGGTTCTGGAAGCTCCGGAACCCTAAAAATCTCAAATCTTCCCAATTTCTCACCGAAACCTCGGTTGGAGAAATCCCTTCGCCGAAATCTCCGTTGCAATGCATCTCCATTGGATTCAAAGAAAAAAGAAAGAGGGAAATCGAAACCCACCAAATTCGACCTCCAATCACGGTACATCCAGTTTTTCCTCTCTTTATTTCTTTAAATTCTTTTTATTTTTTATTTTTTGGTAATTACAATATGGATGATATTCACAATATCGATGATAATGGGGGCGATTTCCTACAATATATCACGAGATGCAATCATTTTTTTCTTTTTCTTGAACTTCTGAGTGGTTTCGTACGAGTTTCGTGTCGCTGGGTAGCAATAACGATAATATCGGCTGTTAGTATTAATATTGCGAACACTGTGCAGGACAATTAACCATTTGCTCTAAAATCTCGAACTAATGGAGCATGGTGAATCAATCCCTTTATCTCATAGCCCAAGCCCCACATCTCATGGGTTAGGTTCTCGGCCGAACGCCCCTTGTGGGCCCCACATCACATGGGTTCCGCCTCACACGGATGGGGCCCGCCTCACACGAGCCACCCACCTCTCACAAGTCGCCCACACCGAGTGTGCTCCTGCATCTCACAAGCTACCCCACTCGAGCCCGGTGTGAAAATTCCCTTGCATTAATCACCCCCGATGAGGAGTTTCGCACACGAGACCTCTCGCTTTAATACCACTTTAATGCAGGACAATTAATCACTTGCTCTAAAAGCTCGAACTGATAGAGCATGGCGAATCAATCCCTTTATCTCATAACCCAAGCCCTACATCTCATGGGTTAGGTTCTTGGCCGAACCCCCCCTCGTGGGCCCCACATCACATGGGTTCCGCCTCACATGAATGGGGCCCGCCTCACACGAGCCGCCCACCCCGAGTGTGCCCTTGCATCCCATAAGCCACCCCACTCGAGCCCGGTGTGAAAATGCCCTTACATTTCTGTGTTTGGTTGCACCTCAAATATCATGAAAGTTCATGACATTGTGAACATCATAAATGATATTCGGTGCAACCAAATGCAGCCTAACACTTTGAAACAATAACATATTATAATTCAAGAAAATATAAATGTAACAGAACTTGAAAAGAGTTACACACAATTAAACCAATAACTATATTAGACCCGAAATTGGCCATTAATAGATTAAGAAAATAAAAAAAAGGATGCACCTATCTTGAAAAAAAAGAAGTCCAAAGTAATAATTCTTTTCCATTTAAATTGTTGGAAATTATCGGGATTACAACCGATTACATGAGGTCACTTGAATTAAAATTCCAGTGAGCCAACTCAACCAAACTTTGAGTCAACTTGACAAGTCTCCAAAGGACCAAAACTATGATCTTTATATTTTTAAAACTCTTTGTCTAAGCAAGTAAAAGCTCTTAGGCAGACTATGATAGCCAGAAACTTATAGATGCTTTAGTACTATTTTTAACACAATGCCGAACTAACATTAGCATTAGCTCCAAGAAAAAATATGAAGCAACGTCATCGGCAGATCCGAGAAAAAATATTCATCCCCAGCCACTGCGAGACGAATCTCGATGGATCTTCTGAGTGAGCTAAGCATTTCAAAAAAGGAATCAGAATAACAAGCAAAGAGGAGAAAGGGAAAGGAATACTTGAGGTGGCAAACAATCCGCAAGGCATCTTCGACAAGGAGGTTTGAACGGTAGTGAAAAAAAAAAAAAAAAAAAATTCAAGAAAAGGTCTTTTGGTTATCTCGCTAGAATCCTTCCAACATTATTTGTAGAAAACTTCCCTCTAGAATGGGGAGAAGCTCATCTAGCCCGAGTATTTGGTCGTTGTGGTTTGGTGAAGGAGATTGTTATTCTAAGGGACAAGAAATTGAAACATGCAAGGGGGCTTCGCTTTCGTCTGAATCCAATCGGAGGAAGAGTTATGGAGAGCGGTTGACGAAGTTCATGGAAAAAGCATTTCAAGGTCTTCATATAGTGGTCCAAAAGGCACACTTCGAGACGGAAAGGGCACCTGACGCCAACCATAAGAATTGAGAAGGGCCTAGAGCAACAAAAACATCAACGACGGGGGGGACGTCATCTGGAGATTGCAAAACCGGCATTTTTGGGGATAACCAAAGGAAGATGAGGAGAAAATTAGGGAGAGAAAACCTATCGAAAGAGGGAAGTTGAAAAATATTTGTGTCCCTAAATCTTATGCGGAGATGGTTAAAAGTCAAAAGAAGACAACACAAGATGAAACGTCAACAAAGCCTTGACCAGAGAAGACGATTTGTAAAGAATCAAAGGTTTCTTTTAATTTCTTTTAGATTTCTCTTTGCAAATCAACTGCTCGACGAAAAGGAAAGAAAAAGACAAGGAAGACAAAAGCTACAGTGAGGAAGATGGAGGACCAATTAGGTTTCTCCCTCTTAATCAAGACCAGAGAAGGCACCTCCCTGTCGAACATCATCAACTGGTTTGAAGCTTGTTGCAGGCTCAAGGAAGACAACCTCATCATCAAACCCTTGGGAGAGGACCTATGGGTCTCGGTTAGGCCAAAAGCTAACATCGATCAAATCATAGTAGCAGGATCTTTATTCAATGACGGTCCAGTCCTAGAAATCCACAGATGGGCGGAGAAGTCGTTCTTCGGAGAGGTGGAATTATGGTTTCTCTTATGGGAGATCCCACTGAAACTTTGGTTCAAAGAGGTCTTCACAACGATAGGCTCATGTATAGGAGAGGTCGTAGCAGTCGATCCAGCCACGGTGGAAGGAGAAGAGATCAGCGTGGCCAGAATCTACATTAGGAAGAGAGCAATCTGGCTTTATCTGAAATCAATCAATATGTGGGTGGTGACGAAAAGATCATTGTAGGGGTGATTCAAGAATCTAATCAAGGAATTCCATGTAGATGGGGAGAAGAATGGAGCAGGCGAGACACGATGGGTATAGTCTAGAGGGGTGTTCATGGCAGAGGGGAAGATGATAGAGCACCAATCTCCATCCATTCCTCACTGACTACAGAATGTGGTGTCGCTGTGTTGGAAGAGGGAGAAATGTGGTAGCAGATGCTGGAATCTGCAAGGAGAAGGACAATTGTGGGGCCTTCTCTTTCTCGTGATCCAAAGGGGAGGGACATGTCTCAAGGAGATCCGTCCAATTGTAGGAAGAAGCAGGCTATCTGTCATCCAACCTTCGTTTGGAGTGAGGCTCAAGAGGAGCCTACAGTTCAGACACAAGCTTGGATACTAGATGGAATCATAGATGTGGGTATTGTTGGGTCTGAAGCGAGGTTTGGCCCAAACCTCTTGCTTCAGACATCCCCACAACATCTTTCTTTACGGGAAAGATCGATGAGTGTCTTGCTTATAAATGAAATATCTTCTTCAGCTACCTTGACTCCTACGCCATCCTCTTTTCATCCAGTGCTTGGAGGAAAATTCTTACACGTGTCTCATTCTTCCGCACGTGCATCTCCTAAATAGGACGCGATGGCAATCATGTCAGCTTATCGGCATGTGCGAATTAAAGCCTTAAACCCGAGTTTGTTTGGCTCTCACATGTTTGAGTTGGATCCTTCTCTATTATATAAAGGAAAAGAACACTAACCTCTTACAGCCTCAGCTAGCCGAATGACTAGTGCCCCCTCTTCTCCTAGATGGCCGATTTCAGGAGCTTTTTCTCAAGAAACAACTCCAAACCAAGATCAGAGTCAAGAGATAGCTCTGCGGAACCATATCTCATCATCAAATCCTGCGAGAAATTCTTTTTAGTAGAAGAGTCCTTCCCTCATTCAGACGAAGTTGCCATCTCTGATTTCTTTGACGATGCTCTTGATGTCACTCCCTTGCAAGCAGCAAAGGAAATTCCAAGTAGAGTTAGTGAACCAACTCATTTGGAGAATCTAACATTGCATCACAGTTCAAGTCCAATGTCTGAAGTGGAACAAGAGTGCTACAGGGACATGTTGGAACGAGTGGGGAAATCTGTAGGTATGTCATTTGGAGCAGAAGACGACAATGTTCAGGCTTTACTCGAATTTGTTAAGGAAAGATGTATGCGAAAGTCCAGGGAGGCTAGGAAGCAAAAGACCAAACAAAAATTCCCTAGGGCCTGTAGAGAGCTACTAAGCTTGGAATGCTCCATGAACTACGACGCAAGCAGTAGCTACAGTGAGGGTAAGAAGGGAGGGGGAGCACGACATGAAGCCCAATGAAGATTCTAATGTGGAATACAAGGGGCCCGGGCTCCCAAGACAAGAGGGCAAGAAATACAAGATTCAAATTCTTTCATTTTTGGAGACAAAATTGGAGGTTTTCGATGACAGTGTACCACAGTCGATATGGGGAATAAAAAACAAAGGTTGGGCAACGCTAAACAAAATATTCGGCAAGAGGTGTGGGGGTTGCATGGAACAAAGCTCTCTGGAGTGTCGAGGATAGTTGGATCCTTCTCAATATCAGTGGTCTTCAAGGAGGTTTCTTCTCAATTTAAATGGCTATTCTCTGCAGTCCATGGTCCCTGCATCCCAACCAAGGCATCTACTATGGGCAAAATTAAATCAAGCCAAGGCATTATTCAATCTTCCATGGTGCGTAGGAGGGGACTTCAATGTCATCAGATTCTTACACGAAAAATCTAACAAGGGGAGAATCATTAGAAGTATAAAAAACTTCGCAAAATGGATGGACCGGAATAACATGGTAGACATTCTGATGGGGGGAGCCAAGTACACATGGTCCAACGGAAGGGAGAATCAAGTAATGGCAAGACTAGATAGACTTGTAGCATCGAGCGATTGGATTGACAAATATCCTCTTGTCAATTGAGGGGTCTTAGTCGCACTACATCTAACCATAGGCCCATTCTTTTGGAAGTTGAAGAAGATAGTTGGGGGCCTAAAGCTTGGTGGCAATCTAGTGGATAACTTGGAAGAGGATAACTTCGCAGATCTAGTGAAGACTTGGTGGCAATCTTGTACCATGTTAGGCTCAACTAGTTATCGACTGGCTCAAGAGCTTAAAATTCTTAAGACAAAAATATCCAGCTGGAAAAGGCGATTTTCTTTAGAAATATACAAAACTTCGCAGAATGGATGGACCAGAATAATATGGTAGACATTCCGAGTTGGGGCCACCCATTGAGGCACCATGGGGAAATTTAATCTTACATTTCCCAACCATTTGAGAAACAGACTTCCATACAAACTGTTAGCCTTTGTTGTTATAACATCCCAATAATTGAACAATTGGCATCATATACCGAGCGAGGCACTCTGCTTGTGGCCCATCCATCATGGGCCTAGCTCTTGAATGGTTCCAATCACCCATACATGTGCGGCAATCATAGGAAGATAACTTATTTTCTGCCCCACTAATTAAAAACAAACCATAAAAATCTGAGTATTTTACCTGCATAATCAACATAACAGCCTTGAATTGTGGGAAAAGAAAAAAGAAAAAAAAAAAAAAGATGACTTTTCCCATGATGGGACGTCTCATCATGTTTGGATGTATGGTAAAGGAAACATTGAATTTCAAAATGTGATCATTACCTAAACACTATAATCAAATTCTCGCGCATGAAATATGAAGTGACTTTTATAAGAGCTTTATTTGGATTTCCACTTGTTTCCCAAACAAAGACCCCCAAAATAGAATCCATGTGAATCCATGCTCATGAGAAATCTTGGTAAATAATCATTGAATAATTATTACAGTTTCTTTTCTTTCCCTTTCTTTTCCTCCCACTTTCTACCTAGAGGTGTACATGAACCGAGCTAGCTCGGTTAGCTCGCTCAACTCAACTCGAAAAAGCTTGATTCGACTCGGTTCGAAGCTGAGTTTGAGCCGAGTCGAGCTGATTTTTCGAGCTCGAAAATGAGTTTGAGCCGAGTTCAAGCTAGCCCCATCAACTCGACTCAGATCGAACCCAACTCGAATTGAAATTGGATCGAACCAGTTCGGTGACTCGGTTACTTTCATATTGATGTTGCTCACCAAGTGTTTGATGAAATGACTCAACAAAGTGAGGCTGGTGGCAAGGAACATATGTATATGAAATAAATATCGTTTTTTTCTTGATTTTTATGTTGCTTAGAAGGTGTTTGATAAAATACTTGTAAAACAACTACTGTTGTATGTAAAACAGTGAGATTTTGAAGGATATTGAAGGTGCAGTCCATGTGTTTGTGAAAATGCTGCACAGGCGAACTCGGCTCGATCTTGGCTCAAACTCGGCTCAAACTGGCCCGAGCTGCTGACCGAACCGAGCCAAGCTGGCCAGTCAGGCTCGAAGACCTAGCCATGCCGAGTTCGAGCGGGGGCCAACTAGTGGTTCGACTTGATGTACACCCCTATCTATACCACACGCATGGTATATGCCTATGAAGATATAAATCATTCATTCACCACAAGAAAAACCATTAATGTGTAATGGTGATCAAACATCCTAATCCAGCCAGTGTTTTTTGCACAAAATTCTTGACATTCCTAGGAATGTCAGATCTTTCGTTTAGGTCCATTTTATGGAGCCTTATGATGAGAGAACGATTTGGATCATACACATGCCATGTGGATTGCATGGACACCCGACATAGAAAGGACTCATTATGATTGCATTCTTATTGGGGTGAATTCTGCAGGCCCGATCAATCTACGCCATCAAAACCATCCGCACCTCTCCGGATAGGCCGAATGGCTGACCTCTGCAAGAAGTGCATCGGTTGGGTATCATTCCATTCAAGTCCAGGCGGCATATCCAACCAAGCCGTTAAAAAGCTAGAAACCACTACGGAATTGTAGAATCAACATAAGTCTTAAGCTTCTAAAACCATCCCAGAACCCAAATTGCATAAACAACATCGCATCACTTAAGCAGAATTCAACATCCAAACACCCAAGAAAACAAAAAAAAATTGTAAAGTGATATCCAGACTGATTTGCATACATGCAATTCCCATTTAACATTTCAATTCCCAAACAAAAAAAAAAAAAAAAGGAATTGGGTGTGTGAAAAATCAACGGAGGTGGATGTAAATGTCAGCTTCCGTACTGAAAATCAAGAACATAGCAGGTAGTGAACAGAAACGAAGATGGAATCTGAGTTGTAGTAACGGAACACTCACCTCCGAAGCGGGTGTGCGCAGGTTAGTTAACCTACACCCTCTTTGAGCGCAGCAGCAACAGCAATAGGAGCAGATATAGCAGCTGCAGGAAACATGAGACTGACGGGGAGAGTCGATTGCCTTTTTGCTTTCTTTTTATTTTTATTTTATTTTATTTTTTCATAGCTACTGATTATCAGTATTCGTGGGGCAGCAGTGCGTGAACCGGGTAATGCCGGTTTGGACGTTGGGTGACCGGCTGTGGACGGTGATTGCCCTTTATTGGGGTGGTTGGTGACCGGTAGCAGATAAGGTGTTACCCGCGTATTACCCTCACAGTGGGGCTCACCTTAATGATGTATTGTATATCCACGCCGTCCATCCGTTTATCCAGCCCAGTTTAGAACGCGTTCTAAAAAATTAAGCTGATCAAAATCTCAAGTGGACCACACCAAAGTAAACAGTGGTGACAGAACTCCCATCATTAAAAACTTTTCAGGCCCACCCTAATTTTTATTTTCCATCCAACCCGTTAATAACATCAAACAGATCTGAATTACGGGAAATTATAAAGACCATCTTGATCTAAAACTTTTGTCGCCCAAATAAATGCTTTTAATGGTTATTCACCACTGTTTTCAGTGGTGTGGTCCACCTGAATTTTGATTTGCTTAATTTTTAAAATAACATCATAAAATAATATAGGAAAAAGGATGGATGGTGTGGATATAATAATACTAAGAATAATAATAATAATAAGTATCAATCTAGCCCCTCACAGTAAGGATAAACTGTGTTACGGGAGATCCCAGTAACACTTCATCTGCTCCTCACCCTGACATGATGGGACGTGGACCCCTTGTCGGGACGGGAGCGGGATTGGGTCACGTGGTTCAGGTGTGATAATACCAATTTCAGTTTGGCGACACGTGCACCTATTTAGTAGTCCTATTTCACTCGATGCGGTTTGGCTGGAAGCGTATTGACTGGTGTACAGGTGTACCAGTAGTACTACCGAGGTATACACGAGCCGAACCGAGTTGATCTTAATCCAGATGGGCTTGGCTAGGTCTTCCAATCTAATTGGCGCGCTTGACTCAAATTGTCAACAAATCCAGTTATTTCGCGCCGAGTTTGAACGAAGCTTGAACTCAATTTTTTGAGCTGAGTTTGAGTTCTAACTTAAGAGCTGATTTCAAGTTTAAATTTTAAGGTTTTTATTATATATAATATAATATATTTAAATATAAAAGTATTTATAAATTATTTATATTAAGTGAACCCGATTCAAGTCGAATCAATTTTAATCGAGTCAAGTTCCGAGCGGAGCCAAGTTAAGCTCGGTCTAGATCGAACTCGGCTTGAAAAATTTTTAAGGCTAAAAAAATTAGCTCAACTTAAGTCAAACCCAATTTTGAGTAGAGTCGTCTTTTTGGAGTCGAGTAAAGCAAGTTAACCGAGCTAACTTGGTTTGTGTACAGCTCTATGTACCACACACCACCAACTTCGTTGTTGTGTCAACATCACCAAGTTCTATGAGCCCCAACATGAGATATGTGTTATATTAAAACTAATCGTCCATTTGGCGAGCTTGTTGTAAGGCTTGAGCCCAAAAATAAGATAGATCCAAAGATCAAGTAAACCACATTGTAGAAATTAGTGGAGATTGAATGTCTACCATTGAAACCTTCTTGGGGTCACGGAAGTTTTGGATCAATCTAATATTTGTTTTTCCTCTTCATTCAGGTTTATGTAAACTTATGAATAAATTGAATGTAAAATAAACATTATGGTGAGCCCTATAAATGTTTTAACGGTGGGAATCACTGTTCTCGTTGCTATTTGTGGTGTGATGCACTTAAGTTTTAGATATGAATCATTTTTTGGCTAATGCTCTAAAATGATCGTGCCAAATGAATGGATGATGTGGATATAATAAATACATCATTGTGGGTCCTGTAACTTCCATCTCTTCCACGGCCATATAATGCAAGGCTCAAGACCACATGTGATTGTCCATGCATGCTACATACACACACTAGCGACGCTGGTGGTGTGTGGTACACTAGTTAATCCGCTTTTGGATTACGTAGTGACATCGCCACTACCTACGGATAGTGGTCAATGCTCCGTGGGCACCACCGTAGTATATGTATTTTATCCATGTCATTCATCCATTTTTACAAATCATTTTTGGAGTTGATGCAAAAAATGAGGCGGATCTAAATCCAAGGTGGACCATATCACGGGAAAACAGTAGTAGTTAAATGTCCACTATTAAAAACCTCTTAGGGCCCACCGTAATGTTTATTTGACATCCAGTCCGTTGGTTAGTAGGGATGAAAGTCGGGCGGGTTGGTGCTCAACCCTAGCCCAACCCAAGGTTCCTATACCTCAACCCTAACCCAACCCAACCTCAGGTTAGGAATTCTCAACACAAGCCCAACCCAGGCGGGCTCGATCGGGTTGGTCGGGTTGATACATGCTAATATTTTTGTTATTATATTAGTCTATTATATTTTCAATACGTATCTTTTTTTTTGTATGTATAATTTTATTAATTATATACGTAGTTATTTATCATAAAGAAATTCATTTTTTTAAAAAAAAAACAAACAAGTTAAAATATAAAACAACACCTTTAAAAGTCATATTGTGTAGCACGCTATCTATTTGAGAGAGAAATCTAGCGTATCTTGTTAGCTTGAGTAATAAAAAATAACATAGACAAATGAAACCCGATGGCATTGAAATTTCTTGTGCCTTCAACATAGAAGATCCGCACTCAATTATAATTTATAAGTAACTTATATATCAATCGGGTTTGGTTTTGGGTTGGGTTGGGTTGGGTTGGGTTGGGTTGGGTCGGGCAACCTGAGACCTTAACCCGAGTCCGACTCAAGTTTTATCGAGTTGGTGTTTGTATAGCCCAAGCATGAGACCGAACCCAATATATCCTACTGAGCCCAACCCAATATCGGGTCGGTTATGGGTCGGTCGGGTTGAACCCGCCAACTTTCATCCCTATTAGTTAGGGCACGTAGTCCTAGATGAAAGGAAAAAACATAGCTTGACCCAAAACTTTTGTGGCCTAAAATATTTGTAGTGGTAGGTGTTCAATCAACTCTCTATGGACCACTCAAGATTTGGATCTACCTGATTTTTGGGCTCAAACTATAAAATGATATGAAAAAATGGATAAATAGCATGGATGAAACACATACATCATAGTAGGGCCTATAGAACACCGACCACTAGAGCCATTGCTGGCCAATCCTTTTCCAATTTCATTGGACGGGGATTAGGTACTAGTCCAAGCATCACACGCGTAGGGGCTCGACCATGATGTGTGGGTTTTATCCACACCGTTCATCTATTTTGCCATATCATTTTAAAGTAACCCTGAGAAAAAAAAAAAAAATTTTAAAAAAAAGAAAAAAAAAGAAAAAAAAAAGAAGATGTAAATTCAGGCAGAAATGAACCGCACCATGGTGATGATGACCTAGATTATTATAACATTTTTCGGCAGGGCCGAGAAGCTTTTAATAGTGGGGCGCATGATTCCCACTGCTTTGTCCACTTGGGCATTAGATCTACCACACACCACCGACTTTGGTAGTATATTAACACCACAAGTTTTATGAGGCCCACCATAAGATACGTGTTATATTTAAATTGTCTGTCCATTTGGCTAGATCATTGTAAGTCTTGAGTCCAAAAATAAGACAGATTCAAAGATCAAGTGGACCACTGCCGAAAGCAATGGGGGATTGAATGTCTACTATTGAAACCTTTTTAGGGGTTATAGAAGTTTCGGATCAAATCTGATATTTGTTGTGTGACCTTGTGAATAAATCGGATGGAAAATAAACATTATGATGGCCCTACAAATGTTGTAACGGTGGGAATCATTATCCCACCACTCTTTGTAGTGTGGTCCACTTCAGCTTTGTATATTACTCATTTTTGGGTTCGTGCTCTAAAATGATATCTTCGAATGATTGGACGGTGTGGATATAATAAATACATCATTGTGGGCCCACATAACTTTGATCTCATTTCAACCGTTAGTACATTCCAGACCCGGTGGGCTCGATCTTCTCACGTCGGGTACGTACACACATCACCAAGGTCAGTGGCGTGTGGTACACTAGCCATTCTGCTTAAGTGGGGGGACAGAGGCCTACTAACTTTTAAAAGTTTGTCAGATCCAGCACATGTCCCACCTGACGGGTTAATGAAATGGGGCCTCTCATGACATGACAAAAGACGATGTTATTTTGGCTCAACTGATTCTACAGGATGCAAATTGCACAATGACCTTGACACCATCATACAATTTAGCTAGTTATAAATATTCATTTAAAGAGTGGCAAACAAACAATTATGGCTACTTCTTTATGTTTGGTTTCGTATGAAATTTCCCTACAAAAATAGGAAAACTCAACATTATAATAAATAACCCTACCATGATGTGTATATTATATCCACATCATCTATTCAGTTTCTCTTATCATTTTAGGACACCTGCTCAAAAATGAAATAGAGTCAAATCTCAAGTGGATCACACTACATAAAACATTGAGGAACGAATGTATACCATTTAATCTCAAGTGGATCACACTACATAAAACATTGAGGAACGAATGTATACCATTTAAAACTCATTTAGAACTTGAGAAGTTTTGAATTTATCTCATTTTTTTTCGCTAATGTCCTAGAATGATATGAAAAAAATGAATAGACGGTCTAGATAAAATATATACATTATAGTGAGGCCTATAAATTTAGGTGACACTCTTTTAAAAAATTATACTTGTGAGCATATTTAGTGAAGTAAATACGTGTAAGCCACTATTGTTTATTTATCACATTTTATGTGCGTTTTTCGATAACCAAACAACCTAGATTGAAAAAGATATATAGATAACGCCAATAAAACACATGCATCTTAGTGGGTCTACAGTACTTTTCCAAGGCTGACTAGAACAGACGTCACGTGGATTTGCTCCCAGAAGCATGTAAAATTTAAATCTTGGTGTATCAGACACGTGTGCAACGTTAATCCATAGCCAAATGCATGAAAAAAATGGGTTCGGATTGATCATTCATGAAAAGACCGGAGTTCACATGAGGGACAGTTGATAAGAACAGGTCATTAAATATCCGACTAAGATCAGGTGCCATACAGTTGATAGGAAGGGAGAAATTAGGTTTCATCTAGTTAACACTAGGGTGGGCGTTTCCTTGACCATGGGCCCACCTTGATGTATGTGTATATCGATGTCATCCATCATTTTTTTTCAGCTAACGTTAGGGCATGGTCCAAAAAATGAAGCAGATCCAAATGCCGAGTGGACTACACCATGGGAAAACATGGTCACGAAACGCCTACCATTAAAAAAATTCCTAGGGCCCACCGTGATGTTTATTTGCCATCCAATCTGTTGATAAGGTCACGCAGAAATGGATGAATGGAAAACACAGATATCAGCTTGATTCAAAACTTTTGTGGCCAGTTTTTAATGATCAATGACCACTGTTTCCTGTGGTGTAGCCCACTTGAGATTTGGGCCTGCTTCATTTTTGGATTCATGTCTTAAAATGATCTGAAAAAACTGATGGACGGTGTGGATATACAACACATACATTGAAGAGCAAGTTAGATCACATGAACTAGGACTGAAAGAAGTTCAAGCGCATTGTTACCAATGGACTGTACCAGATTGAAAGCCCAGGTATACCTGGGAACTGCGTGGAATTTGAGGCTAATCAGATGGTTGATCATGCAAGATCAAGAGGTTATCATAACTCTGTTGAATGGACCACCAAAAGATCTACTCTAGATAATAGATCATATTACAAGCCTCTATATATTTAGGTGTGTTGAGTTTTGAGTCAAGTCGATGGTTAGTATGCAAAATTAAGAGATATATACCTGAGCATTATAACTCGATTAACGTGGCCCACTTATAGAAATGCTCTGGAAATGTGCCGGAATGAATATCTCAGTACACTCAAGGTGTGTGTGAATTTTAAATTCAATCCAATGGAAGATATTGTTCACGCTAGATTTGATCGCACAAGATCCAGCGACTTGGTGCCATGTGGTAACAAAATCTTCTCATGAGATAAATTAAAGATCCTTATCAGTTTTGACAGTAAAATGAAATCAAAAATTGAAAAGTCACGAGTAACTTATAAAAGATAAGCCCAACTGATGTACAGCGGGTCACGAATAGTTACATGGCCAAGATGGATCAGAAAAGGCCCGGTCGACGACAGAAGTGATTCAGACTATTGGACCTTAAATCAGGTGTATCTCGCAATCCGGAATAAGTTATCTGACGTAAAATATATGATTTTGGGGTAGAACGAGTTACTTTAGCCAACCAACCCAGCTACGCAAGGTTGCAACGCCCGGAATTGCGAAAAACCCCTGGATTAACGGTCGTTTCCCTGTTTTAATTTCAATTTTACTATAAATAGTAAGTTTTAGTTTGATTAGAACTCTTTATGCGTTGGGCTTTAGGAGTTGCGCCCAACGTGAAACCAGCTTAGAATAATTAGGAGAACGGTTTGGTGAAGTCAAATAGGACACTTACTATTTTTGGCCGAAAACCTTGCGCACTAGTAGACATCACGACCGTCTATAAATAGTAAGTTTACTATTTATAGTAAGTCGCGAATTCTAGGAGTTGTAGTTGTAGTTTGATTCTGATTTCTTTCTCATTGCTTGGCACCCCTATTTAAAGGGCTGTGAACTCGTTTTTATGAATTAATTAATCAGTTTCGAATTTATTAGAAATTATTTGTTTTCTGCTTTCTTTCCTCGTGGATTCGAGAAGTCTCTGTGAAGAGTCCAGAGAAGCTCCATGGATTCAGAGTATTTATCCTCATCACGTTCATCCCTGCGTCAATTGGTATCAGAGCGATGATTCCCCTCGGGCCGATGACAAACAACGAAGGTATGAATCAAAATCCTGTGGACGATGATCCAGGGATTCGTTATCTTTCGGAAAGAATGGAAGCTTTCCACCGGGAGAATCAGTTGACCATGCAAGGGTTGCGGGTAACGCTCGACCGTCTTGCAGATGCGCTACTTCCGCCCCGAGCCCTAGACGGTGCTCCACCACCTGTGGTGGCTCCACCACCCATGGTTGCTGTACGACGCAACCCCGATTTTCGTAGAGCACTACCAGTGGCAAACCGTAGGGCTACACCAGGTGATTCAAGTTCTAGCGACGAAGACCTTAATGAGGGTTTTGCCTGACGACCAATCCATGGAGGCGATCATCTAGATCGTGCTGAAAGAGACTACCGAAGTAAAGCTGAACTTCCTAGTTTTAATGGTTTATTACGTATAGAAGATTTCCTCGATTGGCTAACCGAAGTAGAGAGATATTTTGATTATATGGACGTGCCAGATCATAAAAGGGTAAAATTGGTAGCGTTTAAATTAAAATCTGGTGCTTCTGCATGGTGGGTTACACCAGATGATTCAAGTTCTAGCGACGAAGACCTTAATGAGGGTTTTGCCTGACGACCAATACATGAAGGCGATCATCTAGATCGTGCTGAAGGAGACTACCGAGGTAAGGCTGAACTTCCTAGTTTTATTGGTTTATTACGTATATAAGATTTCCTCGATTGGCTAGTCGAAGTAGAGAGATATTTTGATTATATGGACGTGCCAGATCATAAAAAGGTAAAATTGGTAGCGTTTAAATTAAAATCTGGTGTTTCTGCATAGTGGGAACAATTACAACTCTCACGAGCCCATCAGAACAAGGCGCCTATCTCATCATGGCCATGGATGAGACGTCTTCTTCGATCACGATTTCTCCCCAGTGATTATGAGCAGATACTATTCCAGCAATATCAAAATTGCCGACAAGGAAATCGAACCGTCACAGATTACACAGAAGAATTCCAGCGGTTGGCTACACGAAACGATCTGTCAGAATCTGAGTCACAGAAAGTGACACGATTTATAGGTGGGTTGCGGTCGACAATTCAGGACCGAGTTCAGATGTATCCAGTCGGGACCGTGGATGAAGCAGTTCAATTGGCGGGTAGGGCAGAAACACAACTTGCAAGAGCTCCTGCTCGTCCATATCCTTCAACTCGACCCCCCATGACGGGTCCCACGCAGGATCCAGTGCTGGCACGAGGAAAAGATCCAGTAGGAGAACGTCCTCAACTTCCTACAACCGCAAACCGTGATACGGGGAGCGGCTCATCCAGACCTCAACGTACAACACCCACAACAGCGGGCCCGAGTAGGGTTCCAAATCTTATGCTCGGCCAAGGTCGAACAATTGTTACCAATATGGCCAGCCAGGCCACTTATCAAACATTTGCCCTCAACGTCCCACAGTACACTTAACTATAAACGAATGGGGCACTGAAGATGAGGCCGCAGAAGAAGACCATGGCTTTGATGAACATGAACAAACCACTGAAGAAATAGCAGGTGGAGATGAAGTGACGGGCGAGGATCGTGGCGAATTTCTAGTTGTGAGGCGATTACTGTATGCCCCACGAAAGGAATTACATCCACAGCGACACAATATATTTCGTACTCGGTGCACTGTCAACGGAAAGGTCTGTGATGTGATCATAGACAGCGGTAGTAGCGAGAACATCGTCTCAAGAGTGATGGTGAACAAGTTGCGGCTACCAACGACGAAACATCCTTCCCTGTACTCAATTGGCTGGATAAAAAAGGTGAATGAGACCAAGGTAACTGAACAATGCACTATCTCATTTTCAATTGGCAAAAATTATAAGGATCAAATACTTTGTGACGTGGTCGACATGGAAGCTTGTCATATGCTACTCGGTCGACCCTGGCAGTCGGACCGTGATGTGACCCATCAGGGATGAGATAATGTCTACATATTCATCAAGGATAGTCAAAAAATAATCCTTGCCCCTGTGGCACCAGAGAACCACCCTGAAGCTTCTAAAGTGGAGGGGAGTTCTCTCTTGACAATTCGGGATTTCATGGAGGAATCCAAGGAAACCGGCGAGGTATACGCCACAGTGGTGAAGGGCGAGGAAGTGGAACCCTCAAACATCCCTCCAAGCTTAAGGGTATTGCTAAACGAATTCAAAGAAGTCTGGCCTGAGGATTTACCTGATGGATTGCCCCCCATGAGGGACATCCAAGATCACATAGGCCTCGTCCTTAGGGCTAGCCTGCCCAACCGCCCTCATTATCGGATGAGTCCAAAGGAGTGTGAGATACTTCAGGGGCAAGTGGAGGAATTGATCCGTAAGGGTCTCTTGAGAGAGAGCATGAGCCCATGTGCCGTACCAGCATTATTAACGCAAAAAAAAATGGAAGCTGGCGCATGTGTGTCGATAGCCGGGCAATTAACAAAATCACCATCAAATATCGATTCCCAATACCACGGTTGGACGATATGCTAGAAGGGGCCAAGGTGTTCTCTAAACTTGATCTAAGGAGCGGGTACCATCAGATTCGTATCCGACCCGGTGATGAGTGGAAAATGACATTCAAGACCAAGGAAGGGTTGTATGAGTGGCTGGTCATGCCCTTCGGCCTGTCGAACGCACCAAGTACTTTTATGCGTTTGATGAATCAAGTTCTAAAACCATTCATTGGCCGATTTGTGGTAGTATATTTTGATGACATATTGATATATAGCCAGGATGAGACGGAGCACAGGAAACATCTCAGGCAGGTGCTGCAGGTCCTACAAATTAACAAGTTGTACCTCAACTTGAAGAAGTTTAGTTTTTTAATTGACAGCCTATTGTTTCTAGGATTTATTATAACGTCCACAGGCATTCGTGTGGACGATGAAAAGGTGCGAGCTATTAGGGAATGGCCGATCCTGACAAACATTCATGAGGTTAGGAGTTTTCACGGGTTGGCAACTTTCTATCGTCGATTTGTGTGAGATTTTAGCACCATAGTGGCGCCCATAACAGATTGCATGAAAAAAGGACCGTTCCAGTGGACCGATAAAGCTGACAAGAGCTTTCATGAGATCAAGCATCGTTTATCTACAACACCGGTCTTAGTGCTTCCTAATTTCGACAAATTGTTTGAGGTTGAGTATAACGCTTCATACATCAGAATTGGAGGAGTATTATCACAGGAAGGCAGGCCGGTAGCCTTTTACAACGAGAAGCTCAGCGAAGCCCGAAAGAAGTGGTCGACTTATGAGCTTGAGTTGTACGCAGTTGTTCAGGCGCTGCGACATTGGCGACATTATCTGATTCAAAGAGAGTTTGTTTTGTACACTGACCATCAAGCATTAAAGTTTATTAATAGTCAGACTAATGTGAATCGTGTGCATGCTATATGGGTTGCGTTTTTACAGGAATTCACGTTCGTTCTGAAGCACAAGTCAGGGAAGTAGAACAAGGTGGCTGATGCACTTAGCCATCGTGCATCATTACCTATTACAATGAGAAACGAGGTGGTCGGCTTCTACTGTCTCAAGGAGTTGTATGCCGAGGATGAAGACTTCAAAGATTCTTGGATGAAGTACCAAGAAGGTCACCCCAGCGACCTTCATATACAGGACGATTTTCTCTTCAAAGGGAATCGATTGTGCATCCCCCAAAGTTCCCTGAGGGAGCAGATTATTCAGGAGCTACATGGAGGTGGCCTCGGTGGACACCTTGGGCGAGACAAGACGCGAGCTCTTGTGGAAGAGCGGTATTACTGGCCGCAATTAGTACGTGATGTGGGAAAAGCCGTACAATGTTGTCATGTTTGTCAGACCTCCAAGGGGCAATCTTAGAATACGGGCCTCTACACCCCGTTACTTGTGCCTGACGGTCCTTGGGAGGATTTATCAATGGACTTCGTGCTTGGTCTGCCACGAACACAACGCGGCATGGATTCGTTGTTCGTGGTAGTAGATCGTTTCTCCAAGATGGTGCACTTTATTCCATGCAAGAAGACTCTCGATGCAACACACGTGACAAATCTATTCTTCAGAGAAATTGTGCGGCTACACGGGGTTCCCAAGACTATTACTTCTGACCGTGACACGAAGTTCATAAGCCACTTTTGGCGGACTTTGTGGACTCGATTCGATACACGACTTCAGTTCAGTAACGCCTACCACTCACAAACTGACGGTCAAACTGAGGTTGTGAATCGCACGTTGGGAAACCTCCTTCGATGTATTTCAGGAGAAAAACTGAAGCAGTGGGATTTGGCTTTGTCTCAAGCGGAGTTTGCATTCAACAACATGGTGAACGGCTCGACAAGAAAATTCCCGTTCCAAGTTATTTATGGACGAGTACCTCGCCACACACTAGACTTGGTCCCTCTGCCCAAGCTCCCAGGCATGAGCATTGCAGCAGAACATATGGCAGACAAGATCATGAGCATTCATGCGGAGGTACAAACCAAGTTATATGCCTCGAACGAGAAGTATAAGGAGCAAGTGGACAAGCATCAGCGACGAAAAGTGTACGAGGTGGGCGACCAAGTAATGGTCCATCTGTGCAAAGAAAGATTTTCGACTGAAACGTATAACAAGTTGAAGAATAAAAAGATTGGACCGGTACCAATCATTCGAAAGATAAATGATAACGCCTATGTTGTTGATCTTCCAGATGACATGACGATCTCACGGACTTTCAATGTCGCAGACCTGACCGAGTATCATGAACCAGAGCATGACGAGAACTCGAGGACGAGTTCTTTTGAAGTGGAGGAGACTGATGTAGAGCGGGTCGCGAATAGTTACATGGCCAAGATGGATCAGAAAAGGCCCGGTCGACGACAAAAGTGATCCAGACCATTGGACCTTAAATCAGGCGTATCTCGCAATCCGGAATGAGTTATCTGACGTAAAATATATGATTTTGGGGTAGAATGAGCTACTTTAGCCAACCAACCCCACTATGCTGGGTTGCGACGCCCAAAATTGTGAAAAACCCCTGGATTGACGGTCGTTTCCCTGTTTTAATTTCAATTTTACTATAAATAGTAAGTTTTAGTTTGATTATAACTCTTCATCCGTTGGGCTTTAGGAGTTGCGCCCAACGTGAAAACAACTTAGAATAATTAGGAGAACGGTTTGGTGAAGCCAAATAGGACACTTACTATTTTTGGCCGAAAATCTTGCGCACTAGTAGACATCACGACCGTCTATAAATAGTAAGTTTACTATTTATAGTAAGTCGCGAATTCTAGGAGTTGTAGTTGTAGTTTGATTCTGATTTCTTTCCCATTGCTTGGCACCCCTATTTAAAGGGCTGTGAACTCATTTTTATGAATTAATTAATCAGTTTCAAATTTATTAGAAATTATTTCTGTTTTCTGCTTTCTTTCCTCGTGGATTCGAGAAGTCTCTGTGAGGAGTCCAGAGAAGCTCCGTAGATTCGGAGTATTTATCCTCATCACGTTCATCCTTGCGTCACCAACTAACTACAATTGGGATACACATGTTGCGTGCATATCTAGTATACATACACATGTTGTATATCTAGTGTACGTGAAAAGGCCAATTGTCCACCAAAAAGGTTGGTTTCATGACTAAGGAAAGGAAGTGATTCGATCAAAACATAGTCACAACTAGTAATCCACCACAGTAGGTTATGCGGCTCCTATGGCTGAAGATATATAAGCACAGAATAATGGTTGTTCTAATATAGCCTGATATTATGATGTACTATTCATGATCGTGTGGACAAATAGATGGCTATCACCGTACGCATTGACTCAAGAGAAACTCTTGTCCACATAGTGGGAGTACAACGTGTGCATAAACATATGGCCAACCCATAAAAACAACTAACTTATGTATTGTCATTTGATAGGTCACAACTGTTTATGAGTCTAGATGATTATCTTTGCATCAGTAGACTAAAGAAGTGGCTACAAAGATCTCTCATTGCATTCGACTCCAATGATCTATAAATAGAAGGAAGATTGAAGAGTTTCGGGCCCTCGTCAACCCAACACATATCAAATCTACAATGTAACGTTGTTTATTAATTTTATCTTTTATCTTGACTTAGCTTAGCTTAGCACGACCCCATTTATGCTACTACGCTGGACCGATTTTAGACTAGGAGTAGTGTAATCTCATTCGTCTACACTGCTACGTTGGACTGACTTAGACTAGTAGTATAATTCCCTTCATCTACACCTCAGTCATTGGACCAATGAAGACTTAGTATAATTCCCTTCATCTACACCTCAGTCATTGGACCAATGAAGACTTAGTTCTATGACCTCGCCATCTACACTGTGGACATTGGATCACCGATGAATTATATTTTGTAAGTTTGTTCTAATTCAATACTATTGAATTCCTTTTACTCTCATGTTATACTTATTATATTATCTCTATTATCATGATGGAATAGGCGGATCATCACAGTTGGCCGGGCTCGGGATCTAAATTAGCCTTAGTCCCCTCAAGGTCACTCATTATACATTGGAGCTCTTCTACATCCTCAAGTCTCTTCTACTATGGGATTAAGACATCAGATCAATCTAGGACATGCCACTTCCCCTTCTTGGTCGAATGAATGGGCTCATTCTGCCCATTTATGATATTGTCGGTTATTGGGGCTTTTTGTCGTTGGATTGTTGAAGTTGGAATGGATAGGTCGTGCCCCTAATTAACTGGAATGGGTAAATCATGCTCATGGTTGGTTGGACTATGAAGATGCATTTCTTGTCTTATGGTGATTAGGTTGGGCTCTTTCGACCTTTAGACTATATGAGTGAGGAGGGTGATTAGAGCCTCCAAGTGAGCTCCTGTGTTTGGTGGGACCTTGACGCAGGGATGAATGTGATGAGGATAAATACTCCGAATCCACGGAGCTTCTCTGGACTCCTCACAGAGACTTTTCAAATCCACGATGAAAGAAAGTAAAAAATAGAAATAAATTCGAAACTGATTAATTGATCATTGATAATTTTCCTAATGTGTCTCCTTACACCATTAATATAGAAAAAAAATTAAAATTTATAATTACCAAAAATAGCAAAATTCTAACTCTAATAAAAATCCTAATTCTAATAAAACTCTTCTAAGGCCTAATTTCTAAAAATAAAAATTGCAAATAAAATTTCTCTAGAAGGGTCCCAGTATAACTAAAAGTTATTTCTATAAGAAAAGAAAATCTAAAACTCTAAAAAATCGAAATTACTAAAAATAGTAAAAATTTTATAAAAATTCATTTTTGAGTTGAAAGCGTCCATTTTCTGACGAAATGGACAGATGCGACTCACTTTTGTGGATTGGTTCACCTCAGATAACCCATTTCAGTAAAGATTGATAGGTTGTACGCCCTGTAACGATACCCGGATCAAAAGTTGTGGTCAATTTACGGTCCACCTCCTTTTGGTTCAACCATGCTGGGAATATCTCTGTGACACGTTCTACATCAGACCTACCCCTGGTCTTGTTCTTACTGGGGTACCTCTTCTTTATTTGGCGCTTGCTTGGTTGCATTTTCCCCTTGCAATAGGCTCCATTTCTGCAAACCCATGAGTTTTTCTCGTCGAATGGGAGGCCCTATGTAATAACTTGAAAATTTTCACGCACGAGTAGATACATGAGTGCTTTTTCATGTGCGTAATTTAGTAAGTAGATTTTTTATTTTTTATTTTTTAAAAATAAATGCTTACATAAACATGCACGTACACACCCTTAGACTCATATAGCACTATAATGAACTTCAGGCCATCATTTATCTTCGTATATATGATCATGCATAAAACCAACCATTGAAAGAACTACTTACTACTAGATTGAGATATTCAACCGTTCACTTTACTTTTGGAGCCCCCAACTATAATAAACTAACTACATGATCCTCATATCCGTGTGTACATGCTTCCATTCAAGAATCAAGTCCATTCACCCTGCTCGTAACTTACATATATGCACAATCTATTAGTAAAAACACGATCTAAGAACTTTACTAACATATATGTATACGTATACTCACCTCTACACATCCTGGGTTTATATACCATAACAAGCTCGATCAATCATCAATCCAACTATTGGGAAGACCTTTTGCAGATAGATTAAGCTATCCAACCATCCGTTTTCAATTTGGACCCTTTTATCATCATTAATATACAAAGAGTCCATTTTAGCAGTGTACATCTAACCATCTGTAATCTTAAGCCAGTCATCTTGACTCTAATACAGTAGTGAATGATTCACAATGTCAATATCCAATTCTAATGGTTGCAAGTCCATCATTCATCAACTAAAGTTTCCTACAGTGTACACATTCCTATTTGACACGATTATTCAAAATCGTTATTTATAGGAACCAATCATAATGAAATTTCAAAAAAAAAAAATCCTAATTAGCCTAATTGACCCGTACATTATTGAATTCAGGACCTAACTCACAAAATCCACCGTCCGTTAGTGTAACACCCCGAACTTTTCAATACCTGAGTATTGAAAGTTCTCGAGTGTTAACACGAAATTTAATGAATGACATATATGCGTACGATACCAAACTAGCCATCCTAATCTTACATTTATTTCCTGACACGAATCTAACAATTAAGGATAACCTCCATTCAATAGAACCAATCATCTGACCGTTGATTATGGGACAAGACCATCCATCAAGTGATTAGACAAAGGTACTTTCACTTAAATTAACTGGTGAAAACTCCTTATCCGTAATGATTTAGACATAAGTTCGTTTGTAAGAATTGTTTAAAAATGTGCATACAAGTACGTAGAACCATTAGATTTCACAAAACTCTTAGATCGGTGATAATTACGAAATTGCCACTAACCTAGACCCTGAATTCTAGATCACATGGGTCCCACGATCCGTTTGATGTAAAATTTTATACCTTACCTAGGTATCATAAATTAACCATACATGTCTAATTTCAGCCCTTAGATCATTATAAAAATGACCCAATGGACAGACCAGCCATTAACTGTCGTTTTCAGGGCTGCTTGATCATTAGACATGCTTCAAATTTGGGATCAACCCTTAAATTTTGATGGAAAAATGAATGAACGGAGTGGATTCATTCCGAACTACTCGTGGACCCCACCTATGAAAAGTACGCGTGCACCGTCTACAAGCGTCCGCACCACACCGCAATGAAAAGTCGGTCAAGGTAGCCTTGACCCGACCAAACACGGAACCCAGCCACATGCTGCGGACGATCGTCCACTGGGACGAGATGTGGTCCACCATCATCATCCGTGTGGCGATCCGAACCGTCCATCGTGTCTGGGTGGTGGATTCGACCAAAATTTATCCGATCACGTGCACCCATTCATGCACACGTGCCTGTAACAACAGTCACAAGAAGCCCCGCCGCGTAACCATTCAAACAAATCGATTTCTGCCATCGTTCATGGCCCACCAGCCTGACCCTATGAATGATCTGAACCGTCCATCAGATACGAACGAAATTTTCGAGCAAGACCAAGCGAACCTGATAATGGAAAGATATCAAAAGGAAATCCCATTCCATTCGGGAGTTCGGGAAACCTCACGCAGAAGAATCCGGTGGGCCACTGCAAACGTGATCCATACTACACCATACCGGGCCACAAGGACAAGAGAAGAACAATGGAAGGATTGGATTTTCCAGACATCTACGATCGTGGGCCCCACCAGGTAACACGAATCAATCAAATCGAAACAGATGCGAACAGCTGAAAAACCGGACGCAACCCGAGAATTTCGGCTTGCTATGGGACCACGATCGGGATCTTACCCTGATCCGAGCAGTCCAATCTTCTAAAGCGAGAGAACCGACCCCTCCCTAGAAGTCCAAAACAAAAGAAAAGAATGGATATCGCGCTACTTCGTTTTCTGCGTGCGCAACTGCAGCCGCGTAGGAATTTCGCAGGAAAATTTTGGAACCTTTTACAGCCTATATAAACGTCCACATCTGCCGTTAGAGAATACATGTAGCAAACAAAGAAGAGGATCAGACAAAGAAGGAAAGACGTGGGAGGAGAGAGAGAGAGAGAGAGAGAGAGAGAGAGAGAGAGAGAGAGAGAGAGAGAGAGAGAGAGAGAGAGAGAGAGAGAGAGAGAGAGAGAGAGAGAGAGAGAGAGAGAGAGAGAGAGAGAGAGAGAGAGAGAGGTTTCCAGTTGAAAGCCTGGTCCATCCAGACCCTTGTTCGATCAGCAGGAAGGAAGAAGGGAAGAAAGAGAAAGAGAAAGAGAAAGGAAAGAAAAGAAAGAAAGAAAGAAAAGAAAATAAAGAAAAGAAAGGAAAGGAAAGAAAGGAAAGGAAAGGAAAGAAAAAGAAAAGAAAAAAAAAATGGAAGAAAGAAAGAGTTTGTGCGTTTAGTCGACCCATTGAGTTCTGGACTGAGTCAAGGCCGGAATTGAGCCAATTTTTAGGTCCTACGGTGCTAGGAATGCTAGTGAGGGTTTTATCCTATAAGCTTACACTAATTTAAGTTGCCTTTTATATGCCTTTTTGTTATTTCATCTTACCTTTCCATGCCATCTCGTTATTTCTATCTTGCCTTTAACATGCATTCGTGTTGCTTTGAATTCTTCCTGTAATTATATGTTTTACTATCGATTATTCATCCTTTGAAATTATAGTGTAATGTTGTTTACAGGTGATCTTTATGAATTTATGTGGACCATGGATACGAGCCTTGCTCTTGCCTTATTAAATTTGTTGAGTTGGCCATTGCTACTCTTCTTATTACAAAATCGGCCGTTACCGCTCTTCTATTTATTGAGTTGGCCATTACCACTCTCCTTATTACAAAATCGGCCATTGCCGCTAGGGGTGCATACGGGTCGGTTTGGTCCGGTTCTGGGGTGAAACCGGAACCGAACCGTTCCTAACAGTTCTGCCATTTTTGGAACCGGAACCGGAACCGAACCGTTGGTACCCTGGAACCGGACAGGAATCGGACCATGAAAAACGGTTCGGTTCTGGATCAATTCCACGATTCTGGCTAGCAATGCAGAGACTATACGTGGTGGGCCACCTCAGTCAAGTTGGGCACAACCAATGAATGGTCTAGATCAGACACCATCAAGTGACATCTCCAATAGACTTCAGCGCACCAGATATAGAAATCGGTGAGTTGCGATTGGTAGATGTACCAATAGCCTTTTCAATTAAAGCACTAAAATGACGATTTCCAATCTATATCTATTAACTTCAAAGATTGCTAATAAATCGTGAAAAAAAAAACCTAAAAATCTTGAATTTACATAACCAGAACTCATCTGAAGGGTTCTAGAGATCGAGGAGGGTTTGTTGTCTTGAATGACGTTGTAATCGAGAATATCCCAACCGTCCTCTTGAAATGGGTCCATATCTCTCTCTCTCTCTCTCTCTCTCTCTCTCTCTCTCTCTCTGAAGAAAAAATAAAGAAAAACAGAAAATCCAACTTCAAGGATTTCGAAGGAGCGGAATCTGAAACGTTTATTTCTTTTCTTTTACTTTTCTTCTCCCCCTTTTCATTGCATATATGGGTCTGTTTTAGGATACAATTACAAGGATGCCATGTGATTTAGTTGAATGACGAAAGTACCCCTACCAACTAACGAAGAGAAATGCCGCTGAAATTGAAGAGGTGGTTCGGTTCAACGGTTCGGCTCGGTTCTACAGGGCCCTAAATCGGAACCGATCCGTATCCAACGGTTCTTAAAATTTTGGAACCGGAAGCGGAACCGGTGCTTTCTAGAACCGGACCAAACTGGACCGATCCAACGGTTCCAGTCCGGTTCCACGGTTCTACCGGTTAGATGTGCACCCCTAGTTGCTGCTCTTATATTTATTGAGTTAGCCATTGCTACTCTTCTTTTATTGAGTCGACCATTATCACTCTCCTACTTGTTATGTTGGCCATTGCCACTGTTTGAGTTGATCGTTGTCACTCTTCTCTATATTGGCCTTATGCTATCTATTTTTAAAGGGCTTGGGCATGTGTCTTGATTTCCAGAACCTTCATGATTCAGTTTATATTATCTATAAGTGCAAAGTACTATGTTGGGAATCCCTCTTCTTGTGATCGAATAAATATCATGGACATAATATTACATTTCAGTAACGGCCCTAGGGCGACACGTAATTCCATGTTTCACGGGTGATGGTGCACCAGTTGGTGTATGCAAATCATTATACGTGTTACATCAATTTTTTTCTTTTAGGGGTTGGTTGTCGCAATTAGTCGCTCCAATTTGGGTTGCGTGATTCACCTTGTTATGTGTTGTGTCCGTCTTGGGATAACCGCATAAATTCATGTTAAACGTGGGACACGCCTGCGAATCTCCATAGTATGGGATGCGGGGCGAGTCGGATAACTCTAATCATATTCCACATTGTGACGATCGCTAAGTATGATAAATCGCATATACTTTGTTAGGCATGCATGTCATATAGATTGCTTGTGCATTGATACCTCTTGTAGTTGTGGAGTACGGGATGTATCAAAACTCTTACATCACTTTTATGAATCTCTTGAATTACTGTTAATCTTAAAGGATGACCATCACTATGAGTAGGACATTGACCCTCTCCCAACTGTACAGATGATACTGGTGATGTACAGATTGAAGACCTAAAGGACCACCTCCCTATAGAAGACTATACTGAAAGAATACGAAGATAGGTCTATTATTTAGTTTTATACTTCCGCTGCGAACTCGATAAATGTAATAAGATCCTGTTAAGAGGGATTTAATTATTCTTTTTAATATGATGAAATATAATCAATACAGTGATTTTATTCTTGTGAATGTCACCTTCAAGAATGTATTTGGATGTGATCCAAATGAAAAAAAAGGTGCGATTTTCCTAAGCATCCAATTTATACATTATTAACACCCAGTTTTCTTAAGCACGAGTACAAACTCTAGCCGTGAAAATTTGGGGCGTTATAGTCAGATTTCACATCACATCTGCTGGAGGACTTGCCCGAAAGTCACACAACAACCCTCTTTACAATCCACGGACAATCCCCGACAAATTTAATGGGTTACATTTCACACCGAGGCATGCATAGACCTATTTCCGGAGCCCATGGACCATCCAACGGAATCTTAAGAATCCTACAAATTATAAATCCAAAACATGCGTTGTAGTTGTGTATACAACTTACACCTTACACCTTCATCCAATAACTTTAAATCCAACCATTAATCTAAGAGATAAATCATACCTTTGCACCTTAACACCTCAAAGAAACTCCTTAGATACTTAATCTATGATTCTGAAGATAATCCATCCGTTAACTTTGAAATCGACTTTTGTAGATAACAAATAAGTAAATTGAAATCAGATTTTAACAGACTAAAACTACACAATAGTTGGGTTGTTAAAGATCGTGACCCAAGATTAAGATTGGCCCATCTCTGACTAATCACACATACGAAATGAATCACAAAAACAAAGCTAGCACATTTATATTCAAACCAGAATTGGAATTAGCCAGCGCACGCCAACGATCTTCGAATAACAAAAATCTTCTCCAATTCACCTACAAATGCAGAAGCATTCCTCTAGCAAATCCAGACCATTTGTGAGCAGATCACAACCGTTCACAAGGAGGATCCAGGTCGTCCATATCATAATCCATAACACAAAATAAAAAACCTAAAGTGTGCGCAAACAACGTTTAAATGAAAGACTTTCCATTTCTAATCTCATGTTCGAAGACGGATTCTCCCACGAATCCAGGAGGAAAATTCTCCACCAATCCCAACTATCCGTGCATGAGATCACAACCGTCTGTTGAACAACATACAAACATTAGAACGATTCAATCAAAGCACCGATTCTCCATGATACCTTCTTCTTCACTGTTTTAAAAACTTCAAGATTTTCGAATCCCAATCATAGAATCCAATACTAATCTTTGACAGTAGATCCAACACAAAAACATATTCGAAGAAATCAAATTCGAATGAAGGAAACCCCGGTGTAGACACCTCACCTAGGGGGCGATAAGTTGATTAGAGCACCCTATCTAACCTAGATAACTTAGTCCAACCTAGTCAACCCAATCAAACCCAATAAACTTAGTCCAACCCAATGAACCTAGTCAAACTAGTTAACCCAATCAAACAAGTCAACTCAATCCAACCTAATCAAACTCAGTCAAACCTGGTCAATTCAATCAACCCAAAACTTAGCCTAATTTCAGGCTCAAATCCAAGCCTAGTTTAAGCTCAAACCTAGGCTTATTAGTACTTAGGACCACAATAAAGCAAAATCGAGTGAATCAGGGGGAATACACTACCCCAGGAGCACCTTTGTAAATTTTAGGGTTGAGCCATGTGGTGGGCGGCACCCAATGTGCTGCTTGCCACATGAAATTCCATCAAGTTTCGGAAGAAGGTTAGGTGGGATAATGATGTCCGCCTCAAGAAATATGAAGGGGATCCAATGTTGGGCCACACACAAGGTGCCACCCACCACGTGGAAACTTTCATTCTTTGGTAGGAGAGGGTGGACAACATGTGAGGTGCTCTTGGTTCAATGAGAAACGTATGGGAAGGGGAAAAGATCGTGTGGTCCTCCCCTTTGCACAAAGTACCTCCCTTACCTATCAATCCAACCACTTACATTCCGCCATGTGGTAATCTCAGATCTAAGCCCTTAGAGCCATTTCACCCCTAAACTTCGCAAAAATTACCAGAAAACTATCATAGAACCTATAAATACCTCATTCCTTCTCATTTCCATCCAACTCATCTCCTCTAGTAATCCTCCACACATCATCTTTCATATCTCCTTTTCCATCCCTCCACTAAGGAGAATAAGAGTAGTTGGAAAGGAGTTCAACCCAGGTCAACCTAGTGTAGTCCAGCCTTATCCACCTAAGAAACCACAACTTCGATCCAAGTCACTCGATTCGACCCTTATGACAAAACCATCCACCCTTCCACCTAACCTCGATCAACATCAGCCAAATTTGTATAAGCATTTTGCCATCTATTCCCTTCTCGATCCCCTGCTCACTCCGCCTATTAGTATTACATTGCATCCACTGCATTTAAGCACCCACTTGACTAGAATGTATGCTCTGCAGCATCCAAAATATCAGATCCTACCCATCAAAAACTTGGGTTGACTGGTTACTCCGCCGCTTTTGTAATATTCTAGAATAATTGGGTAATTTTTTTTCTTACCATACATACCAATGCCTGTTATTATTATTTTTTTTCACATGCTAGATCATAGATACTTGTTATTGTTGCCACATAATTATACATGGAGCATTTATTGTAACTTGCAACATCAAGATTTGAATTTTGTTAAGTTTATAAATCTGCTTGTCTTGACTAACTTGGAAAATGCACCATGAGACAACTTTTTGTATGAAAATACATGGTGTATGATTAAATATCTTTATAGTACGCATTATCATGGGAGTGAATAACCTGGAAACTTAGGAATAGAGAGAGTGAATGGAAGTTTTCAAATACATCCAAATACTCTTACTTAACTAAATAATCTCTCCACCCTTTGTCAAGAAAATGAAGTTGGGCGAGTGGCGAGTAAGCTAGTAAATAAATAGACTTAGAGATTGGCAGTCGTTTGGTCATATCCAATCAAACTTAGATTATAGAGAGGATTAACGTTACATGCTATGTCATGAAATCTACACCTAATTGTTGTTTTTCGATGTCTTAAATCTTGTCAAAAATAGGATCTATTGATGACATCGACAGACTGTTCGATGCCATCATCAATGACATCGAACAGTGCTCGACATTTTTTGGATTTCCTCAGTTGGTTGTTGGACATATTGGTGTCATTTCTGATGACATCAAGGAGACCTCAATGACATCAAAGTCTAAGTTCGATGCCATCGAAGCTGGTTCGATGCAATCGAAGATTTTTAAAATTTCATGTTTTGCCTTTAGACTATTTGGTGTTATTTTCGAGGACATCGAAGATTAAGTGTCGATGTTATTAAAGTGGGTTCGATGTCATCAACCGTTTCGCACAGATTTTTTGCAGATCCACGAATCTGCGTAATTTGTTTCCGATTTTATTTGGGATTCTTCCATAGGTTATATATATAGGTGTAAATGGGATTGGGAGGTAATTCTAGGGTTTCTAATTCGCCTAAAGTGTTTCAAGGTTGTAGCAAGAGTTTGATTTGAGGATGTTCGAATCAGGTAAGTTCTCTTCACTTGTAATTTCTGCTTTCATAGTTCTATCTGTCGCTTTGTGTTGTGGTTTTTTCTCGCAAGGGTTTTTCCACATTAAAATCGTTGTGTTCTTTTCGTACTTGATTGGTGCGATTGGTTTACATTTCTTGATTCAGATCTGTGTGCTTCCGCAGTCCCCCAACAAGTGGTATTAGAGCTAACGTTGGGGCACATGCTTGAATATGAAAGTGAGTAATAATGAATGCTAATACTAAGTATGATGTAGAGAAATACTCAGACAAAAATAACTTTGAATTATGGAAGGTTAAGATGATTAGCCTATTAGTTCAGTAAGGTTAAGATGGGACTCTTGAGAAGCGACGTACGTCTATGGATGATGATGAATGGAGGAAACTTGATATGAAAGAAAAATCCTCAATCCAGTTGTGTTTAATGGATAAGGTCTTTTATAATGTCATGAGAGAGAAAACCGCAACGAAAATGTAGGCAAAATTAGAGGATATCTATGCGAAGAAGTCCCTTGAAAATCGCCTACAGTTGAAGCTGCAGTTGTTCAACTTTAAGATGACAGAGGGTGGAGATGTCGAGGCCCACATTAGTAATTTTAACAAAATAATTTTCAAATTGTTGGACTTGGAAGAAGTGATCAAAGATGAAGATCAAGCATGTATTTTGCTAAATTCTCTCCCGGGATCATCTGAGTCTTTTAAGGACTCGTTGTGCATTGGTAATTTTTCCTTGAGTGTAACCATTATCTCAACTCTTCAGGGAAGGGCCATGAGAAGGAAAAATGGTAGGTTGGGGCCCTCTACTGATGCATTGTTTACGAGGGGTCGGAATTCTGAGCGGGACACAGGATCTTCTCGGTCGAGATCGAAATCCAAGGGTAAGGGCAAGTTGAAGTGCTGGAATTGTGGGTTAACATGATACATGAAGAAGAATTGTACAAATCCTAAATCGAAGAAAGAAAACTTAGATGATTCTTACAAGGAAGCCAATACTGCCATGTTGATGAAGAAACAAGTGGAGGTGATGTGTTGTCAGTGTTTATGATTGGACACATATACGATGATCGTAGAGACAAGTGGATCCTTGACACAGGGGCTTCATATCATATGACTCCTCATCAGAGTTGGTTCGCCAGTTACAGAGAGTGCGATGGTGGACAGTATTTATGGGCAATGATAATGCCTATAACATTGTGGCTATTGGTACGGTGTGCATCAAGATGTTTAATGGGATGGAGTGTACCTTAACCAATGTGCGGTACGTTCCTGATACGAAGAAGAATTTGATTTCTCTTGGTGCACTCGAAGCAATATGGTGCAAGTTCATCAATTTTAATGGTGTCCTTAAAGTTTCAAAAGGTGCACTTGTGGTTATGAGAGCGCATATGCACGATAATCTTTACAAGTTGATCGAAAGCACTTCAATAGGCGGTGCTACAACGGCTGTAGCATATTCCATGTCTGCACGTATGTGGCATCTCATCTGGGCCACATGAGCAAGTGGGGCATGAAGGTACTTTTCGATTGTTGTTTATTTCTAGTTTTTAAGAATTCTGATTTAAATATATACAAGCATTGTATATATGGTAAACATTCGATGTTATCCTTTAAATTTGAAAAACATGTATGTAAGGGAGTGCTTGATTATGTGCACTCTGACGTATGGGGGCCGTCGCTTGTGATTTCTATTGGAGGGTCATCATGGTTTGTCACATTCATCGATGACTACTCCCGGAAAGTTTGAGTTTATTTTATGAAATATAACTTCGAGGTTTTCACTAAATTCAAATAATAGATGGCCATAATGGAAAAACAAACATGGCAAAAAGTAAAAGTTTTAAGGACTGATAATGGTAGTAATTTACTTCCAATGAATTTAACGAATATTGTAAAGGTCAAGGGATCATTAAGCACAATATGGTGTGCCACACACCCGAACAAAACAGTGTGGCTGAGCGGATGAATCAGACTCTCTTGGAGAGGGCCCGATGTATGATTAGTAATGCCGAGTTGGGCAAGGACATATGGACTGAGGCCGTTAACACAGCCTGCTATTTGGTGAATCGGTCCCCTTCTACTACAATTGAATGCAAGATTCCAGAGGAAGTATGGAGTGGTCATAAGGTTGACTACTTGGATTTGCGCATATTTAGTTGTGAGGCTTACTCTCATGTACCGTCAGTTGAGAGAGATAAGTTAGACCATAGAGCTAAAAAGTATATATTTATTGGCTATGGTATTGGTATGAAATGTTACAGGTTCTATGACAAGCTCACACATAAAATCATCACTAGCCGTGATGTCAGATTTGATGAAAACTCCCTATTTCGCAAGAATGATCAGGAGTAAAAGGAACTAAAGAGGTTGATCATAGACGTCTATATTGATTTAGGTGATACTCAGGTAGAGACAGATGCGCAGATAGAGGTACATGAGCAGGCAGAGTAACTACCTATGAGAAGAAATCCACCGCATGATAGTAAGTTTCCAGCAAGATACAGGGACGACTCTAATATCATATATACCCTCATTACAGATGAGCCTGATGCAAAAAAGTGAAAGGTGGCAATGGACGATGAGATGGACTATTTGTACAAAAATAAGACGTGAGAACTGGTGGAGCTTCCTGTGGGCCAAAAAGCGATTGGATGCAAGTGGTTATTAAAAAAGAAACATGATAGATGCAAAACAAGGTTGGTAGAGAAAGTTTATGATCAGAGAGAAGGCATTGACTTCACAGAGTTCTTTGAGCCGGTCGCAAAGCAAGTATCTATCAGATTCGTATTGGCACTAGTTACCCAATACAATCTCAAGCTAGATCAGATGGACATGAAGAGTATATTCTTGCATGGGGAATTAGAAAAACAGATCTTTATGAAGCAAATAGAGGGCTACAAAGTATAAGGAGAAGAGAATAAAGTTTGCAGGTTAATGACGTTGTTGTATGGCCTAAAACAGTCGCCTAGGCAATGGTATAAAAAGTTTGATTCTTTCATGTTGAGTCAGAAATTTACTAGGAGTGAATACGATCACTGTATCTATTATAAGACACTGAGTGATGGAAAGTTCATCATCCTAGTATTGTATGTTGATGACATGTTGATCGCCAGTCATAACATGTCTGAAATTGATGTATTGAAGACTCAATTATCAGGGATATTCAAGATGAAAGATTTGCGAGCTACAAAGAGGGTTCTCGACAAAAATATTCATAAACAGGAAGAAGAGCAGGCTTTGGTTATCTCAGACACAATACCTTGAAAAGGTGTTGATCAAGTATGAGATGGACAAGGCAAAGTCGGTCAGCATTCCCCACGCGGCTCACTTCAAGCTTTCCTCAGAACAATGTCCTAAATCAAATGAGGAAAAGTATGTTATGTCTTATGTATCTTATTTGAATGCGGTTGGTAGTTTAATATATGTCATGGTCTGTACGAGACCATATATTTCACAGACAGTTGGTGTTGTAAGCATATACATGTTAAACCCCAACAAGCAATATTGGGAAGCGGTGAAACGGCTACTTCGATACATTCGAGGTACAAAAGACTACGAATTAACTTTTGAGAAGACAGGGGTAAAGATGGTAAGGTATGTGGATTTAGACTACGCAGGTAGTATGGATTCCAGAAAGTCGACTTCTGGTTACTCGTTTGTATTAGCGGGTGGAGCAATCAGTTAGATGTCGAAGCTTCAGTCCGTGGTGGCTCTTTCCACAACCGAAGTAGAGTATATGGCAGTGACAGATGCGTTTAAGGAAGGTGATTGGTTGAGAGATATGATAAATCAGTTGAGGCTTCAGCAGGAGGCCGTGTTGGTTAATTGTAACAGCGAGAGTATTATTAATTTGGCTAAAAACTCTATTTATCACTCAAGTAATAAACACATTGATGTTCGTCACCATTTTATTTGACATGTGCTTGAGGAAGGAAGCGTAACTCTGGAGAAGATTCACATCAGCATGAATCTGGCAGACATGCTCACTAAGGTGGTTCTTTCAGAGAAGTTCAAGTTCTGTGCAACTTTTCTATACTTAGCGATGACGTAAAAGGAGGACAAACTGTGCACGAGAATGGTTGATGAAGCTATGATGCAAGGTAGAGATAAGAAAAGAGGACAAAAAGCTACACGTTTGATGATTGAAGACATGGTGGAGATTGTTGTTTTTTGATGTCTTAAATCTTGTCAGAAACAGGATCTGTCGATGACATCGACAAACTATTCGATGCCATCGTCAATGCCATCGAATAATGCTCGATGCCATTGAGCATTTGTGGATTTTCTTAGTTGGTTGAAGGACATATTGGTGTCATTTCCGATGACATTGAGGAGTGCTCGATGACATCTACGTCTAAGTTCAATGCCATTGAAGCTGGTTCGATGCAATCAAATATTTTTGGAATTTCATGTTTTGCCTCTGTACTGTTTCGTGTTATTTTCAATGACATCAAAGTAGCTCCGATGACATCGAAGATTAAGTGTCGATGTCATCGATCGTTTCACACAGATTTTTCGTGGAATTTGTTTCCGATTTCATTTAGGATTCTTCCATAAGTTATATATATGAGTGTAAACAGGATTTGGAGGCAAGTCTAGGGTTTTAATTCATCCAAAGGGTTTCAAGGGTGTAGCAAGGGTTTGATTCGAGGTTGTTCGAATCGGGTAAGCTCTCTTCACTTGTAATTTCTACTTTCATAGTGTTATCTGTTGCTTTGTGTTGTGGTTTTTTCCCGTAAGGGTTTTTCCACATTAAAATTGTAATGTTCTTTTCGTACTTGATTGATGTTATAGGAAGATCCGAGCCGACTACAATCGGAGGGATCGACGATCCACTAGTCCGGGCGGAGGGTCCGAGCCTCAGCATAAAACTAGGAAGGCGGGTTAAGATGGGTGAAGCTCCCATCCTTGGCCGCCTTCTTTCCAAGGGCAGTCGGTAGGGAAAACATTCGAGTTGTACGATCAACTCCGAGCGGACGTCCATCATAACATCGAGAATGACTAGCTACGTTACTCACGAACGATCATCAGCTCGGAGCGATGCTGTCGCCCTCGGTCTGGCCGAGCCGAGGCACCTCCGAGGTTAAAGGTTCCACGCGCTAAGTGGAGAAACTGCCGCATATGGATATGTCCTATTATCTCGCCCGCAGATACGCACGCCGTAACACATGATCTGCAGATTCTGGGCAATATCTTCACGATCTGCAAATCCCACTGATCGTGCCGAGATTATCGAATGCGGATCAAGCGATGAAGAGGTATAAATATCACATCATTCCATGACAACAGGTACGCAACATCTGGCACTCTCTTTCCTCCCCAACTTAGACCCAGATTCTTTTGTCCTGACTTAGGCATCGGAGGGTCCCCCGGCTTAGCCAGGGTCTCCATTGCTTACGGTTTGCGTGCAGGGAACTAGATCCGTCACCTATCCGGAATACATCGAGAAAGGAAGAGGGCTGACCAGATTTTGACCCAACATTTTTGGCGCCGTCTGTGGGAAACTGATACAAAAAGTCAGGTTCCTGTTCTTAAAAGCTATGGCTAGAGGAAAGAAGAAGGCAGTGGTGATGGAACCGGAGCAGACCCGCTCTTCGTCATCACTTCATGCGGAATCTGCACCGGGCCCTTCCCAGCGTTTTCGCAATCGTTCCAACAAATACCGCGCCTTACAAGGTGAAGTGCAAGCCTTGAGCGATGAGGTGGAATGGATGAGACAGGAGCGCGAGTCCCAGCAACAACCCGAGCGGAGAAGTCTAGTCCCAGAAGCTGTCGGGCCAGTCGTTCAAGCCCATTCAGCGATGAGGAGTGGGACATCTCCGCAATGATCTACCCGAGCACCAGTTTCGGCTCAAAATCCTCCCCCAGCTCCAGTGCGAGCCCCTACCAGGAATGTGACGACTCGGGCCCCGACGGATGTCCCGGCCGCCTCGGCTCTGGCTCCAACGGACCTTCGTCACACCCTGGAGAGGAGAAGGGAAAGGAGAACGCCCGAGCCGGAGAATGCTCGGGAGGTAGTAGCGGAAAACAGGGATCCCTGGGAGTCACGATTCGCAGACCTAACTAACCAAGTTCAGATGTTACGGAAGCAACAACAGCCATCGTCAATCCCGGCTGCTGTTCAAGCCATGATGGAAGAGACCGAGCCTCCGTTCAACTCAGAAATCATGAACGAAGTGATGCCTAAGAGATTTCGGATTCCTCCTGTCATCCAGTACTCCGGGTCCGGCGACCCATCCGAACACGTGGAAGCTTATCGTTCGTGGATGCAGATACAGACCGCGACTGATGCAATGATGTGCAGAGGATTCTCGATTACTCTGGCGGGATCCGCTCGGAATTGGTATCAGCAACTCAAGCCTGGATCAATATGTTCATTCGAAGAACTGGCTCAGTCATTCCTTACCCAGTTCATAAGTGGTAAGAGAAGCCGAAAACCCAATACCCACCTGCTTACCATCAAGCAAGGGCTGAAAGAGTCCTTGAAGGATTACATTGCTCGATTCAACGAGGAAGCACTGCAGGTGGAAGACTATGACGACAAGATGGCTCTCGCCGCCGTATGTAGCGGCTTGAAGGAAGGGAAGTTCGCCTTTTCTATAGAAAAGAACCCGGCGAAGACGTTAGCCGAGCTCATTGCTAGAGCCCAGAAGTATGTCCATGCCGAGGAGTTCTCGGCTACTCGCAAGAATATCCAAATAACCGAGCCGAACGGGAAGGGAAAGAGGCCAAGGAACGAGGAACTCCAAGCCCCGAGGAAAAACTCGGATGATCATTCTTCTCGTGATCGCCGACCGAGCAGGAAGCCAGAAGGAAGATTCCGTTCTTACACACCTCTCAACACTACCGCCGATCAGATCCTACTGGATATCCGCAGCGAGAAACTTCTCAACTGGCTAGTCTGCATGCGGGCAGACCCGGAACTTCGCGACAAGCGCAAGTATTGCCGCTTTCATCGAGATCATGGCCACAATACCGATGAATGCGTAGATCTCAAGGATGGGATTGAATCCCTCATTCGGAAGGGGCACTTGCATCGGTACACCAAGCAAGAGAAGACTACTCGGAAAGAGGAGCGAGCACAAGAACGCCCCAAAAATCTGCCCGAAGAACCTGCGGAGATCCGCACCATCTTCGGAGGTCCATCAGGCGGAGGAGATTCAAACAGAGCCCGAAAGGCTCACTCCCGAAGGAGCCCAGAGCATTACGTCAATCTTACCGAGCGGCCTAACAAAGAACCACGAGTCAGTCCCTGTAGCCTCACCTTCATGGAAGATGACGCTCGGGGGATCCAACATCCACACGATGACGCCTTGGTGGTCACTATGACCATAGCCAATCATAAGGTGTATCGGATTCTCGTTGACACTGGAAGTTCAGCCGATGTGATCTACTCTGAGGCCTTCGGAAGGATGGGGATTCCACAGTCTCATCTCAAACCTGTGAAGACCCCCTTACACGGCTTTACCGGAGAGAGAGTAATCTCTGAAGGAGCCATTTCCCTCCCAGTGACTGCGGGAGAGGGGCAACATCAAGTCACCATGATGGTGGACTTCCTTGTTGTCAATGTGCCATCAGTGCATAATGTGATTATGGGCAGGCCCTCCCTCAATGCAATGCAGGCGGTCGTGTCTACTTATCACCTGATGATGAAATTTCTCGCCGAAGGTGGAACAGGTTACCTCCGAGGCGATCAATGCGAGGCTCGGAGATGTTATGCCATTGTGGTTCAAAAAGGGTCCGTAAAGCAAACACTCACTATCAACATGTTGGACCCGCGCGGACCTACCGAGAATAAGCCAATTGAAGATTTGGAGAAGGTACCGCTTGACGAAACCGATCCTAGCAAGACGGTTCAGTTTGGAACGTCACTCAGACCTGAGCAACGCTCCGAGCTGTTAACTTTCCTGCGACGACACAGGGACGTGTTCGCCTGGTTGCACGCGGATATGCCAGGAATCTCTCCAGACGTTTTGGTACATCGGTTAAACGTGGATCCAGACCACAAGCCTGTGAAACAGAAGAGGAGACCGTTTGATGCCGAGCGGTATGAAGCTATTGCGGATGAAGTTTCAGTCCTGTCGGACGCCGGCTTTATAGAAGAAGTATATTATCCAGAGTGGATCGCAAATGTTGTGTTGGTTAAGAAGGCAAATGGCAAGTGGAGAGTTTGCGTGGACTACTCAGACCTGAATAAAGCATGTCTGAAAGACAGTTTTCCATTGCCTCGGATCGATCAATTAGTAGACAATACAACAGGACACGAACTACTTTCCTTCCTGGATGCCTACTCTGGTTACAACCAGATCGCAATGCATCCCCCAGATAGCCAGAAAACTACCTTCGTCACAGACAGGGGGCTTTACTGTTACTGGGTCATGCCATTTAGCCTGAAAAACGCTGGGGCCACATACCAGAGGCTAGTCAACCAGATGTTCGCAAGACAGATCGGGCGTACGATGGAAGTTTACGTCGATGACATGTTGGTAAAAAGCGTCAAGGCATCCGATCACTTGGCAGACCTTGGAGAAACCTTCGCAGTCCTCCGAGAATATCAAATGAAGCTGAACCCAGCAAAGTGCACTTTCGAAGTCAGTTCAGGAAGATTCATTGGATTCCAAGTCAGCCAGAGAGGCATCGAAGCCAATCCCGATAAGATTAAAGCACTCTTCGACATGAGTTCGCCTCGGACTGTCAAGGAAATACAATGCCTCATTGGACGGGTAGCAGCGCTCGGACGCTTCATATCCCGAGCCACTGATAAATGCCTCCCCTTCTTTCAGCAATTGAAGGGTCATAAGAAGGCCGAGTGGACGCCTGAATGTGAGCAAGCTTTCTAGCAGCTGAAACAATATTTGGGCTCACCACCTCTGCTATCAAAACCGGAAGAAGGCGAATCTTTATTCCTATACCTCGCGGTCTCAGCCTCAGCAGTCAGCTCGACCCTGATCAGGGAAGTGGGGAACAAGCAGTATCCCGTATACTATGTGAGCAAAGCCATGGTACCAGCAGAAACGAGATACCCCGCTCTGGAGAAGCTTGCACTCAGCTTAGTCATTTCGACTCGGAGGTTGCGTCCGTATTTCCAAGCACATTCGATCATCGTGTTAACCGACTCCCCCCTCAGGCAGATTCTCCAAAAGCCAGAGGTCTCGGGTCGGTTGACCAAATGAGCGATCGAACTTGGAGAATTCGACATTACTTTCCGGCCGAGGACAACAAAGAAAGGCCAAGCGGTGGCTGATTTTCATCGCAGAATTCACTGTTCTAAGTGAAGGGCAGATCAGCAACGAGGTTGAGATGACCCCGCATGACCTCCCAAGCAGCTCACAGGGCATTCCAGAAGCTGGATGGGTCCTTTACGTGGACGGATCATCTAACTCAAAACGAGCCGGGGCAGAGATCGTCTTGATCGCCCCTGATCTACAATCATCCAATATGCCATCCGGCTCGGCTTCAAAGCCTCCAACAATGAGGCGGAGTATGAGGCACTGTTAGCCGGGCTCAGATTGGCCGCCAGCCTCGGGGTCCAATCTATACAAGTCCGATGCGACTCTCAGCTGGTCGTGAATCACATCTCCGCCGATTATGAAGCCAAAGAGAATAGAATGATTGCTTACCTAGATGAAGCGAGAAAGCTGATCGAGAAATTTTGGAACTGTACGATCCACCAGATTCCAAGGACAGAAAATACGTGGGCGGACGCCCTAGCAAAGTTGGCGTCGGCCGCGGAGGGAAATATTTCGCGGATCATTTCGGTAGAATTCATTGAACATCCCAGCATCGGTCAAGAACAGAAAAAGATGGTTAATCCGGTGAATAACACCCCGAGCTGGATGGATCCAATCTTTGGCTACCTCGAGTCAGGGGAGGTTCCCTCGGACAGGCAAGAAGCTAGACGTCTGAGAGTCCGAGCAGCAAGATATGTTATTCTGAGCGGAACCCTGTATAAGAAGGGGTATTCTCAGCCGTATCTCAGGTGTCTCCGACCCGAGGAAACGGATTATGTCATCCGGGAGATTCACGAGGGGATCTGCGGAAACCATTCTGGTGGCTGAGCCCTGGCTCTAAAGGTGCTTCGTCAGGGATACTTCTGGCCAACCCTCAAAGAAGATGCCAGGAAGTATGTTAGAAAATGTGACAAATGTCAGCGTTTTGCGGCCGTGCCTAGACAACCGGCAGAAGAAATGACTCCCATGAGCGGTCCGTGGCCTTTCGCTCAATGGGGAATCGACATCATCGGCCCTCTACCGACTGGAAAAGGACAAGTCAAATTTGCCATCGTCGCTGTCGATTACTTCACGAAGTGGGCTGAGGCCGAGCCCGTCGCAAAGATTACCGAACAGAAAATAATTGACTTCGTTTGGAAGAACATAGTCTGCATATTTGGAGTCCCGAATACAATCGTCTTAGACAATGGCCGGCAGTTCGATAATGACAACTTCAGAGGTATGTGCCGAGGGCTCGGTATTAGGAACGCTTATGCATCGCCTCGGCATCCGCAGTCCAATGGGCAAGTGGAGGCAGTAAACAAGGTCATCAAGCACCACCTCAAGAAGAAACTGGAAAAAGCAAAGGGTAATTGGCCGGAAGAACTTCCATTCGTCCTCTGGGCGTACAGAACTACAGCTCAATCTTCCACTGGAGAAACTCCATTCTCTCTTTCTTATGGGTCGGAGGCAATAGTGCCCGTTGAAGTCGGCCTCCCCACGGCCCGAGTGAAAAATTACAATGAGAATCAAAATGCCGAGCAAATCGCAGCCAATTTGGATCTTCTCGAAGAAATCCGAGAAGTTTCAAAGCTCCGCGTCGCTGCCCGACATCAACAAGTGGCCAGATTCTACAATTCTAAAGTGAAGGTTAGACGATTCCGACCAGGGGATCTGGTTCTTCGACGAGTCTTTCAGAACACGGCCGAGCCGGGAACCGGAGCACTCAGACCTAATTGGTAAGGACCATACCAAGTGGTCCGATCAGTTAAGCCCGGGTCCTACCACTTGGAGGATCTCGAAGGCCGTCAACTCCCCCACCCGTGGAATGCTGAACATCTGAAAGTTTACTATCCTTAATGGGGCGCTCCGAGCAGCCTACTGACCTTTGAGGTCCATTCAATAAATATACGCCCCCGAGCGACGAGCCTTTAACGCTACGAATAAAAATATATCTGATCGGCTTAGTCTTGTCATCAACAAAGATCAAACGGATTAATTTCTACAAAGGTACCTCCTCTTAACCGAGGAGAAAAAGCCACCAGGCGATCTGACTCCCTAGTAAGGAAGTCAGACCAATTTCTACAAAGGCTTCCCCCCTTAACCGGGAGGATAAAGCCAATGGGTGACCTGACTCCCCAGTAAGGGAGTCGGCCCCACCTACACGGAAGGCCCTTCGTCGAAAGCGGAACGAGTTGATCCTTTTAAGGATCAGACTGAGGCCCAAACAACATCCGAACGGATTAAGGACTCGGCTCGACTACATAATCAAGTAAGCAAGTACATCAGGCATATTGAAAGTCGACCAATAAAAAGGGAAGTGATCCACAATTAAGTTCTTTCATTTTATGTTCTAAATGTGAGGTACATAGTAAAAAAAAAAAAACAAAAAGAATACAAGTAAAAGAATCGGAGTCTTCAAGAGGTCGGAGGAGCTTGGGAACCGGGGGCTTGATCCTGGCTGGTCGCCTCGGCAGCAGTATCGGTAGGGTCCTCAGGAAGGAGGGGATCGAGGTCAAGGTCCAGGTATAGCTTCTAGACCTCGACAAGGCATTCGTCAAAGCCGCGGTTATAGAACTTGGCGGCCTCGTCATCCCTCTCCTTCGAGGTCTTGTACGCATCAATTGCTGCAGTAATTGCCGCTGCCAAGGAGGCCTCAGCCTCGGCCTTCTGAGTATCCAGAGCCGTAGCAACGACTCTGCTTTTCTCTTCTGCAGCTTCGGCCTTAGTCTTCTCCAGGTCCTCACTCAATCGGGCAGTCTCTTCGGCTAGGGTGTCAGCGTGGGCCCTGACACGATCCAGCTCGGCTACTGCCGCATCACGTCGCGCCTCTAGGTCCTTCGCGACCCCCTGAAGCTGGAGCAGTTCAGACCTGCTACCTTCAAGCTGATGACACAGATTGCTCCGTTCCAGCCGAAAGATAGAAGCCTTGTCCCGTGAGACTCCCGCTTCCGCCCTAAGAATCTCCGTCTCCGCTCGGAGAGCTCCCACCTCGCTCATGAGGGTTTCGATCTCAGCGTCAATTTTCTAACGCTCACGGACCCTCTCCCAGCATAGGAGGATCCTCGGAATGGACTGATCCAAGGCAAGAAAATGAGAAAAGATAACAATACAAAAACAGCTACAACTTTTTCAAGGGAAGAGGCAGGAAGTACCTGGTAGAAGACTCCATCCAAATCTTCCAAGAAGTAGTTGTCCGGTTTATCAAGAAGGCGCGAAATAGATTCCTCCGTAACATGTTTCGCCGCCCAGTCTGTCAAGCAAGACATGTGATAACCCGGCTCGAATCCTCCTCTGCTCGTGCCAACTTGAGCCGAGCCCGTCGCCTCCTCAGCTCCCGTCCGACTACCAGCTGAGGGTTGAGCCTCACCCTCGGCATCGCGAACAGCCTCCCCCTCCTCATTACCCGGGTGGGTAATCATGGCATCAGCCATCCGAACGGCTTCCTCCCTCTCGGAAGATGATGCAACAGCTATCAATGGAGGATTGGGCCGAGCTCCCTCGGTGGGGGGGACGACGATGGACGGAGGGGGGGTTGCTCCGGTTGCTGGAGCAGAGGTGAGATTAAGGCCGCCCAAAGGTGCGACCATGTCAACGCCTACCAGGGGCACCGTGGCTGCACCCGGTAGTATTGGAATTGGGGACACAATTGCAGATGCAGATGGTCCTTCAACCGAAGGTGCTGCGGAAGGAAATGGAGCTGTATCCCGAACTGAGATGTTCGGGATAGGGGGGAAGTGCCGTCCCCCGAGCCGCGACCCCTGAGACGGAACCTGAAGGACGAACTCCTTGAGCGACCTTCTTCCTCCGAACTATATTCGCCGGAGGCTCGGCTCTCAGCATTTCCTCCGCAGTCAGCGCAGCTTTCCTCATCCGAGAACCAGATGCCTCGGCCATGCCTGCGCAAGAGAATAATTATAATAGCGTTACCTCGGACCAATAAAGACACACTGGCTGAAAGCAAGAATACTCACTGAGCGAAGTAGGGTGCGACCTCGTCTTGCAAAGCCCCGATCGGTGAAGGTTGGCAGCCGCAACCAGGTCCGACCAGCAGTGACGCTCCTCCGAGTATGTCCTCGCCTTGGCTATCTGGTTCCTTTGGTCTGAAGTAACGAAGGGCACGCCCCTCGCGAAAACTGCAAAATAAAAAGAAATTTTCTTTTCTAAGTATAGCTGAAGCAAAAAGCAATGTGTAAAAGAAATCTCGATCCGACCTGGCATTGTGAAGCGGGTGGGAACCCGAGTCGACAGAACCCCAATCTCTGCTGCCGGCGCCTCCCATTCGCCCGCGACCCAAAACTACTTGTTCTTTCAGTCCTTGTTCGAGGACGGAAGACCCAAGACGAGCCCTTACCCCTTGCTACCTCTGGTCGCGAAGTAGTACCATGACTCTCTGCCTTCGTGCTTGACCAGGTACAGGTTCATCAGCTTGGCGGGTGTCAACTTCGAGTTCCCGACTTGGTGCCAGATGATGTAAGTGGAAACCATCACCCTCCAAGCATTAGGCGTAAGTTGCCCAGGCGTGAGCCCTAGGTAAGCGGTCAGAGCTCGGATGAAGGGGTGCATCGGGAGGCGGAGTCCGCATAGTAGCCCACATAAAAATATGGCTATCTCCCCGGCCGCGGGAGCGCCAGCAGCATCAGTGGGCTCAGGGGCCCTGATTCGAACGGAGCGTGGTATGTCAAACTCCGTACGGATCCATTCCATTTGAGACTCCATTATTACGGAGCCCCCTGGAACCAATTCCGACGCCCGTCCACCAGGGGGCATCTCTCGGACATCAGCGACTGCAGCTCTGGGAGCCCGTGTTGTCCCTTTCTTACTGGCCTTCTTACTGGCCTGGCGAGTCCGAGCTCCCGCCACCGTCTGCTTCTGGGGCCGAGGATATAAAAGGTACAGTTTCGAAAGGACCTTCAGAGGCCTCTCTTCCATTATCGGAACTCCCCGACTCGGAGTCATCATTGTAGCCCCTAACAATCTCCATATCGGAAGACATCTTGAAATAGTAGTGCTGAGAATCGAACTCACCAGACAATCGCTGGAGACCGCTTCAGCGAGTGTAAAAACTATGCCGAGAGTCGCTTCTGCCGGAAATCGCCTTCGCCGGAAATCGCCTTCTCCGATAAACAACTTAAATGTAAATGGTAAAAACTGGATGAAGACCCCGGACGGGTCTTTTATAGACTTGAGGAAACTCTGCATTAAATGGCCTGCAGTAATGACTGCAACGGAATCATTGTGCGCCGACTCCGAGTCCGATGTGGCGCCATATTAGTGATCCAAGACCTGTCAAAAGTAACGCCATCCGCCTCGGTTGTTGCGCCTGGGATAATCAAAACGGCGTCCGGGCGCCGAAAAGAGTGCTCGACACGACACCCCGAGTGCACGTGCCGATCACTCACAGGATGGTGACGATTCGGAATCCCAACCGTCGCCACGTGTTTGCTCGCGGTTAGCCCGCAGTCGCTAAATCCCGAGGGCGTGATGTTCCCCACGAGAACCATAAATGCACCAAAGAGCCGAGGCGACTGATCTTCCCATTAATTACTCTCCGAGCTCATGACTGACCTCAGAGAGTGGGAGCTTCTGTTATAGGAAGATCCGAGCCGACTACAATCGGAGGGATCGACGATTCACTAGTCCGGGCGGAGGGTCCGACCCTCAGCATAAAACTAGGAAGGCGGGTTAAGATGGGTGAAGCTCCCATCCTTGGCCGCCTTCTTTCCAAGGGCAGTCGGTAGGGAAAACATTCGAGTTGTACGATCAACTCCGAGCGGACATCCATCATAACATCGAGAATGACTAGCTACGTTACTCACGAACGATCATCAGCTCGGAGCGATGCTGTCGCCCTCAGTCTGGCCGAGCCGAGGCACCTCCGAGGTTAAAGGTTCCATGCGCTAAGTGGAGAAACTGCCGCATATGGATATGTCCTATTATCTCGCCTGCAGATACGCACGCCGTAACACATGATCTGCGGATTCTGGGCAATATCTTCACGATCTGCAAATCCCACTGATCGTGCCGAGATTATTGAATGCGGATCAAGCGATGAAGAGGTATAAATATCACATCATTCCATGACAATAGGTACGCAACATCTGGCACTCTCTTTCCTCCCCAACTTAGACCCAGATTCTTTTGTCCTGACTTAGGCATCGGAGGGTCTCCCGGCTTAGCCAGGGTCTCCATTGCTCACGGTTTGCGTGCAGGGAACTAAATCCGTCACCTATCCGGAATACATCGAGAAAGGAAGAGGGCTGACCAGATTTTGACCTCAACAATTGGTATGATTGATTTACATCTCTTGATTCACCTCTGTGTGCTTCCATGGTCCCCCAATACTAATGACATAGGAACTTGAGAGAGAGAGAGAGAGAGAGAGAGAGAGAGAGAGAGAGAGAGAGAGAGAGAGAGAGTGGGACGTGATCAAGCAAGCGTGCAACATCTATTTCTTTTCATTTATTTTGATTCTATTGATAATGTGAATCTGAACATTTAAGTAATCTGTTGATAATCTTTTCATGGAGGAAAATCTATTTTCAAGAACTGTTGAATACAATCCAACTTGATGAACATGATAGACGTTCAAAACATGTGCACAGATTGTCCAGAATCGATAACCTCTGGACCATTTTGGAACGATCTGATAAGCAAGTATATATGACTAAATCCGCACACTTGGAAATTAATCTGAACCGTAGACTAAACCAGAGAGTGACGCCCAAAACTCGGGCCAGTGGATGGCCAGATCTGGACCCATCCAATACAGTCACAGACTGTATGATTGATTGCTTTGGATCATGAAAGAATTCCATGAATAATGGACTGGAAACAAGTCAGATTCAAATCATTTTAATACCCTAAAATAATCTGTTATGTGTCTAAAACAAATCTCCACAACATGACTTATCAAATATATCAGTGAAAGCTTAGTTTTCTTAAACTGTTGGAACAGATGAATGGGACAGATTTAACCCTCGATCTAACCTAAAGGAGACCACCATACGCATGGATCGGTGATCAAATTTAGACCGTTGGGTCGATCCAAAGGTCAGCCACAATCAAAGACATGTGGACAGCCACAATAAAAAAATGTGTGGACGGCTACAAGAAAGACCACATCCAAAGACATTGAATTCACAAAATGGGTCTGATCTGACCATCTAATTGGTTTTTCATGTTGTGAATCCTCCTTGGATTAAGAAAGAGAGATTAATCCCTATCTAATCAGAAGAATAGCCTTTGATTCAAAATTTCAATTTGTGTGGTTAATGAATAAATCCTTTGATCATATGATTTCTAATAGAAGAAGATGATTACTTTGCTGTGGTAACTATTAGATCTGATTCTAATCTAATCAAATTTAGGGTTATTAATTAGAATGTTCCTTTTAACCTTTATGATGGATCAGCAATATATGTGTGCTTTGTATTTTTTCTTCCAACTAGACATTTTGATACTTTAAATTAAAGATTTGGAAAACTTGGATTTTGAATCTAACTTGGACCGAGATGGGACACGTCTGACCATAGGAAGAAGAAAATTCGTTATTTCCACATAGGTCGCTATGTGGGTCATGGCTCAATAATCACCCTTTGGGCCAAATTGTAAAAGGCCATGGCATGGCTGATGTGGGATCCATTATTAGTCCTAAGAGACGTTTTGAAAATCAATTTAGGGCTGAGGAGAAATTTTGCCTCTATTTTGAGCTTATACAAATTATTGGACTTCTAAACTAAATCTTTGATTTTCCTAAAGATTGGCTGAACCATTGAGAACTATAGTGGGCCCCATTTCAAATGGTGTATCAGGAAAATTGTGATTAAATATAAATCAGAAAATGAGAGTCCATGTCACCATTTAATAGGCCTAAGTTAAGCCGCAACTTACATTATAAAGATGTACTTTGGGCCATTTTGGGCCTATCCTTGAAAGTGGGCCCTAGAGACCCTAAAGGATGGAATGAAACCTGCCAATGTTCTAATAATCATGGATAGCAAAATTAAGATACTTGGTAGAAAATCCTCTATTTTACTCTAGTTGGATCAACAAACGTAGAATTATTGATTAATTAATACTTGTAGTGTGATGTCGGATGTATAATAGGCGTATGAAGTACATTTTATGTATTCATATTGAATCATGATTATGTGATACTAAGGTGGGCCCATTTCATTAGAGACATTTGAAAATAAAAGTGATTTTGTCAGGCCTACATCAAGCCCATTACATCTGCAGGTGGGCCATCTTAGGCCTACTAACAAAGACCGGCCAAATTAACTTAATGAGCCTAGTTAGGGTTCACTAGCACACCAACAATCATGATTAGATATGGAATAAAGTAGAACTTAATGTTTTTTTTTTTTTTTTTTTTTTTTTTTTTTTTTTTTTGAATGGTTAAATATAAAAGTGTGTGCTTTACCCTATGGGCCTAGAGTAATGAATTGGGCTTTCAAATGGATTTTTAAGGGAAAGCATATTCCTAAAGGAAAGCACTTAATGAATGGAAATTCATCTCAGGGCTCACATCAGACCCGGTGAATTGTGATTAAGGATATATGATCTTTGTTGATTTATGTATTCTTAATAGGAATATCTGAGAATTATAGCATCTGAATCATTTTAAATAGTTTTGCTTGTAGTTGTTTCATTCTCAATTTATATTTTGCTAAACTATATTGGTTATGTTGCTTACAGGTGTATCTTCTTGAATAACCATATAATGCACACTCCTTTAGTCTCTTAATCATTCTTGCTTCTTATTGGAAGACTCTTATTTACTTCAAGATTATAACTTTTATGCACCCTTATTCCATTCCTCTGTCAGTTATGCTTATTGGCATGTTTATGATTTATAGAACTTTACGTATTTCTATGCTTATTGGTGTATCCATAATATTGGCTCTTTATCAAATGTCGACAAAAAGGAAAGATTAAGATCTCACTAAAATATGCTGAATTTTTTTTTTTTTTTTTTTTTTTTTTTTTACAGGTTCTCTTTGATGTTAGGATTTAATGAATTTAGGGGGAGCGTTGAGTAGCATGTCTACATGTCATGTCCATGTATTTATGTTGTAAATCTATGTAATCATTAACATGTATTTTTTTTGAGTTGTTTTGGTTTGTCATCGGTGTTCACCATGACATGGTTTAATTTAGTTTTTAGTTTTTTTTTTTTTTTCCACATAATTGATAAAGGGGGAGATTATATATAAGTGCTTTAATTTGTCAATAACGTATATCTGTGTGTCTTGAGTAGGGCTGTACACGAACTGAGTTAGCTCGGTTAGCTCGCTCAACTCAACTCGAAAAAGCTCGATTCGACTCGATTTGAAACTGAGTTCGAGTCGAGTTGAGCTGATTTTTTGAGCTCGAAAAAAATTCGAATCGAGTTCGAGCTTGCCCGAGCTCGACTTGACTCGGATTGAACCCCAACTCGAATCAAACTCGGATCGAACCAGTTCGGTGACTCGGTTACTTTAATATTGATGTTGCTCACCAAGTGTTTGATGAAATGACTCAATGAAGTATTGGCTAGTGGCAAGGAAGGTATGTATATGAAAAAAATACTCATTTTTCTTGATTTTGATGTTGCCTACAAGGTGTTTGATGAAATACCTTTAAAACCACTGTTGTTGTTTTACATATAGTGAGACTTTGAAAGTGCAGTCCATGTGTTTGCGAAAATGCTACACAGGCGAACTCGACTCAATCTTGGCTTGAACTGGCTTAAGATGCTGAATGAACCAAGCTGAGCTGCCTAGTCAGGCTCGAGGACCGAGTCGAGCCGAGTTCGAACTGGGGTCAGTTAGTGATCGAGCCAAGTCGAGCTGTGCGAAGCTCGACTCGGTTAGACTCGTGTACACCTCTAGTCTTGAGTTAGTTTAGTACCATTTGAATATGAAGATCAACCGAAGTGTAACACCCCAGATTTCATGGGCTGAGTAGATACTCGACTCCCGATATCCAGGGTGCCACTTATACATTGTGGAAGCGAGGTTCTATAGTTCATTTTTTTTTTTTTAAATTTATTTTACCTGACATTTGAGCAATTCCTGAAATTAAAATAGCTAGACTATGCAATAGTCGCCTTATCCAATGCGTCAGGCTCTGTGGTACCTGCATCTAAAATGAGATCTGATTGGTGTTTTAAAACACCGTCCCAGAGTGGGAGTGAATGATCAACTTAGTGGTTCCATTAACATTAAGTTACATAAGCTATCAAATCCACATGCACAATTAATGAAAAGCAAAGTAAGCATACAGTTCCTAGACACTCTTATTAATGCATATGCATAGTATTATGATATGATGTATGCCCTCATCATCCAATACTCCCTCAAGTGACACTATCTATACGTTCGCATATGACCAACACTCCTTCAATGCGACCTCGACTGCCGAGTCGCCAACTGACAACCTATGCTAATGCAATGTTATGAATATTCATGTCAGCCAAGTATTTAATTAAGTCCGTTCATCTAGTAAGATTGGAGAATCCGAAACTCCTCCATTTAATCAATGGCCTTATCCAAATCACTTGACCCAGGGCGGCCGTAACGGCTCTAAGCCTGTGATCCATAATCCAAATTTAAGTATCATCCATTTGTCTCACAAATCAATAATTCCAAAGGTAAGGCATGATACCCATAGGTATGAGGATAAACTCGGTATGGGTCATCACCCAAACACTGAGTATGATCACTCAGGTCTGAGGTGCGGGCTGCCACATAACCAAAACACCACAAGGAAGGGCTCGTCACCCAATTCCATTCATGCCCGAATCGTTCGAACAATACTCTGGCATGAAACCATCGGCCGGGTAATTTGACGGGGGCCGTTCGAATAAGGACCTGTCACCTCCTGTGCTCACTGGTCACTCAGGGAGGCTTATCACCCCAGTGTAGGACGACAACACGGACACACTATCCCATAGCAACATGCCCGGTTCTCGAGACTTGGGGATTATATCACTTACGGTTAATAGTAGGTCTCTCAAAGGTATGAGGTGCTTTAGATTCAGGCAGGCGTGACCATACAAGGTAAACATACATGGTTGGCCAACTAGTGGACTAATTTGGCTGGCTTAGGTGAACTACGGTGCAAGCGGAACTGGGTGCAAGCATCCCGTGTAGTCCAACTACTGGCGGTTGTCCGTCTTCGGCATGAATCAGTTGGATTGGCTTAGGGCAGTCGATCTAGTAGGGCTGCCCTTGTGAATTTTTCCAATTTGCTGGCTAACCCAATTACCAATAGATTAATATTTTATAGCATACCACAATCAATTCTATTCAGGAATAGGCAACCAATTAAACAATATTTCAGGATATTCTAGCTAATATAGGCAAACAAATGGGCGTGCAAGTGCATTATTTAATCATCGCATAATTTACCATAATCAGCTAATTAGGCGCATGTATCAGGGAAAAATATGGAACATGTGGGCATGAAATATCAGTGTATCCAGTCTATTCTAGCATGCAATCAATAATCGGTAACCATAAATAAAAATTTTACTTCATGGAGGATAATAGGACTAAGGATTAGTCACTAGTTAGCATACAATTCATAATTTTCACTGCACAGTCATTATTTGTGACGTAGGTTCGATAATTGGCAACCTAGAGGTAATGGTCTGCACCTAGGAGTAGTCTGTTGGGTTTCTAGTGCTGCACTAGGATTAGGGTTCGTGGATGGGTGTATCGAATCCCTTCACCGATGAGATTAGCTTGTAAGGGCACATGCAAATGGCCTACAACGCTGAAATTTGAAGAGGGCTAGAAGATTTACCTTTCTATTGTTGGTGGGCCGCTCTCTATGGTGGGGCGCGGTTGCGGGGTCCGTTGTGAGCATGCAAATGACCCTCCCCCAGGGTTTTCTTTCTTCCACAACTCCTCACTCCCTCTCTCCCTTGCAGCTGGAAATTCGTATGAGGGTAAGGGAGTGAATTTTTGGGCCTTATATAGCCTAGATTTTATGTTCAAATGACCCTGAGGTCCCTTCTTCTAGCATGCATGCCCCTAGTGGGCTGAATTTTGGCCCATATGGCTATTCCAGGGGCCCCCTGACCCATTTGTGCCATGAGGCAGGTGCCTCATCACTGGATGAGTGATTGGTCCGAATTTGGTGGCAATAAGATGTCTTGATTAACCGCGGGGGACTTTATTTACAATCGACAGTCATTAATGTTCGATCAGAGCCCCAATTATACGGATATGAGCAGGGAAATATCCTTAACTCATACCTCGAGTTCAGTAGTGATTTAACGGTCGGAAAGCCACAACTTCGCAAAATAGTGGGAGGTTCATTTCACTTAAGTTTCAGGTTTCAGCCTCGGGTATTTACAGATTTCGAGCACCCGACCTTGGGCCCAAGTTGTGCAGTTCTGAGTACTATCTTGATTTTCTACCATGGACATACATCAAGTCCAGTGAGACGGATATTATTTTATAGTTTCAGAACTAGTGGCCCACTAATGAGCGGTCTAGAGCTTATTTAGATAATTGGGGCATTTTTGAAATGAATTGGGTAGAGAGATTTTGTGGTGCACAATGGTTTAGGTTTGGATTAGCTGAGTCCATAGTGTGACCTATTAGCAATTAGCGAAAATAGCGATTTGGTCATAATCACTCTAAACCATTGGTTCTTAGGCTAAACGGATAATTAGGTCACTTTGATTTGTTAATTAAGATCCGACCCTTAGTTGTCTCAGCTTTGGGTAGATCTTTAATTTAGTTGTGGTTGTCTTGATTGGTCAGTGGTAGGTTGGATAGATTCAAGCCCTAGATGAACAAATCATGAGGCTAGACTTGAGGTTTAAGTTTTGAGGAGATTCGTTGGCTTCCGATGATTGATTAATCAGATTCGTGTGGTTCTTTATTAGTATCACCTATGTATAGGCTCACCTCAAGTGTCAAGGGTCAGTAAGTGACGATGTAGGCTAGTTATATATATATATATAAAATTTATGAAAATTTTATTTTGTGGAAATTTAAAATGGTGAAAATCTAGGACGTTACACGAAGTCTTGAAGACTTGCAACATCAATGCATGGAGATATAGGTAAAACAATGTGCCTTGGTGAAACTAGCCATAGACCCCTTTAGTTATAAAACAACCTACTTTTAGATGATGTAAGTGCTATAATGTATAAAGCACACTCTTGTTTGTCAAATTTCAATGAGATAAAATAACTTATGATATAGTTCACCTTCAAGTGAATCAAGATAGAAAGTTCACCTTCAAGTGAATCAAGAAGATGGAAAGTTCACCTTCAAGTACAAGTAATGAAGTTGGAAAGTGCAAGCTTAAGTACATGTCATGAAGTTGGAAAGTTCAAGCTGAAATGAGTTCAAGTTCTACTACACATAAAGTAGATGATCCAGCTCCACCTTCGACTACACTTCAAGTATAAGATCAACTATACTTTATTGAAGATTTAAGAAGAAGATTCAAGCTTTACACTTCAATGTCCAGTCTTCTCAGGTATAATAGACCCTAGAAAGACCTTAGACTTAAGTGCTTTCAAAAGACAAACTTATATGGATTTTTATACTTTGGTTAGGCTTAAGTTCGACTAGTCTAGGCCTTGGTTCGACTAGTCTAAGTTGTCACTCGACCAGTTTAAGATAATCTTCGACCAGTCCAAGTTTGAAATAAAAAAATGAATATTTCTGGTGCTTTCTCGACCAGTCGAGTAGACTGGTAGATTAGTCGAAGAGGGACCTTTGATCAGTCGAGGGTCACTCGACTCGAAGTCTAGCAATCATATTTTGGCTCCCTCGACCAGTCGAGCAGGGTCTTCGATCAGTAGAAGAACAGTTTTATCTGATCCCACCCAAAATTTGAAATTTTGTTAGATCTTAGACGAGTCAAAGGAGACCTAAGATAAGTCGAAGCAACAACATTTCTAACTATAAATAGAGGCATTCTCTTATTTCAAAATTACTCATTCAAGCTAAGAAAAGCCTTCACCAAGAGAGAGAGAAGTCCCCACTATCTTTAAGCTATTGCATGGTATTTTAATATTTTGTTTATATACCTTTTTGTTTTAATTCCTCGATCTCTTTTCATGAATCTTATTCTTTAAAGAGGATAATTTCTCTTATTTGAGATCTTGAGGAATTTAAACATGTAGCCTTTGGTTTGAATTAATTTAAAATTAATCTAAAACCTAGAACCCTTGTTTGTGTTACTGGACATTGAACATTCTACTTCAAGCGAAACGGTTCTACAGGCTACATCAAAAACGTCTTCAAAGAGAAGATAAGTACAATTCCATTATTTGTATTTTGGTTTCTTTGAGACAATTAGAAAATCTCATGTGTTGGTTTTGACTGAGATAGCCAGAAAATCTCAGTGTGGGGTTTTTGTTTGTGATAGTCCTTCTAAAATCACAACTGTATAAGGTTTTAAGGTGAACCTGTGCAAACCTTGTTTTTAGTGAACGCCAATATCACGTGGGTTGTGATTATTAGGAGTGGAGTAGGTGTGGCTATTTGAGAACAGTTGGTGTACACACCGAACCACTATAACTCCTGGTGTTATGGTGAATGTTTAATTTTTGTATCTTTGGTGAATGGTTGTAACTTTATTTCCGCACTGGTGAATGATCATAATAGATAGGTTTATTATTTCTTACTTAGTTTGAAATCTTAATCCTTACAAATGTTCGTGAAATCAGGTTGTCTTACCTAAAACTTTATTTTTGGTGTAAGGTTGTCCTACGAACTAAGTTTGAATCAATTTTTCAATACTAGTGCTATTGAGATTTGTGATTTATTCTGATTTATTTATGATTTCAGTACTTTGAGTTTTTATTTGGCATAGTCCTATTCACCCCCCCTTTAGGATGGTTAAGCTTGCTTTTTTCAGATGATACACTTAATAGGAAAACCCTTGCCTTTTTATCCCAAGCCTAAGTCTTAAATATGAACAAGTTCAGCTAGGCTTTTAGAGGTTTAGGGCTGCTGATAATTAGAAAAAAAAACTGTAGAAATTAAAGCTCCATCGATTGAATTGAAAATAGCTAAAACTTTCCATTAAACAAATCAGTAAAATTAGAGAATTGTTGATTGAATCGACAGGCCAATTAACAATGTCGATTCGAGTTGATCGAATCAATAAAGCATTCGATCAGATCCACAACTAGTCATTACGTATCCGTTGAAGCCTTAAAAAAAAGGGTACTTGGACCTTTGCAAATTAGATAGTTTTTAATTGTTTTAGAGGCTCTCTGCATACAACTCCTATTATTTATATTTAGACTATAAACCAAGGAGTTCATGTCATTAATTTCCTTGTGATTCATCACTTTTTATGAGCATTCTAAGCTTACCTTTAAGATATACATGTTCTCTTGCATTTTCTAGAGTTAGATACTAATCTTATAGGTAAATCCTTTGTCTATCATCTTTTAGAATGTCCATCTAGGTGAATCCTCAACTGGAACTAACTATCCTATTTATTGTAGGAGATTTGACCAACCCACTCTCCTATTACCTTAACACTCTTAATAGGAAAAATATTGCAAGATAGGTGATTGAGGAGCTGAAGAAGTTTCATTTTAAAGATCGGGGAAGCTAATCAGAGAAGTTGATTTAAGTGTAAAGAAGCATATCAAGAAGTACACTATCAACGGGGCTCATCCAACTACTAAAAGTTATGTTTTAAGTCCATCGTATACTCAATTTTTGTGTAGATTTGATTATAGAGTTTGTAATATAAACTCAATTAAGCCACTCTGTGAGCCACCAGCAGGTGTGTACGTGGATCCTTGTGTAGGATTGTAAAGGTTCCTAGTGAACCTATGTAAAACCTTGTGAGAGTTTTTGTGTTAGCCACCGATGGGTGTAAACGTGTAAGTCACCGGCGGGTCTGTATGTAGATCCTTGAGCAGAATTGTAAAGGTTAATGGTGAACCTAGAGAAAACCACATGAGATAGTGAAATCTGAAAACTTGAGTTTGAGTTCTTCATCTGAGACCGGATTAAGGATTTAATTGAACTACTATATATCGTTGTGTTTGTGATTATTGATATGTGCATCCAATTCTATTTATGTTTATGATTAGATTTGTTTATTTTATATGGATTTATGAATAGATTGTATGTTAGGTGGTTAATTTTTTGCTCACACTAGATATCTCTATCTCACATCATAGACAAGTTTGCATATATAGTTGTATCTTTTATAGTTTATGATATTGGACCCATTCCACCTTGTGGATTAAATTGGATTAATTGGTAGATAATTTTAAAATATCTAATTCACCCTCCTCTAGGTCTTAGCTAGGGTTGTACACGAGTCAAGCTAGCTCGAAAAGCTTGCTCGACTCGGCTCGAGTCAGCTTTGATTGACTCGGCTTGAAAGGTCGACTCGGGGCGAATCAAGCCCATTTTCTAAAGCTCGAGTTGAGTTCGAGCATGGTGCATTTCAACTCGACTCGACTCGACTCGAAGCTTGAACTCTAGCTCAACTCGGCTCAAGTAATATTTTAAAAATTTTTAAATTTTTTAATATTATATATATTATATTAATATTAAATATATATAATATATATACTTAAAATTAAAAAAAGTTAAAAGTTTAAAAGTTAAAAGATAAAAGAAACCCTACCCGACCCTACCCTCTCTCTCTTTCTTTCCCTTACCCCACTTAGCACGCTGCTGCCCGTCGGTCGCCGTCTCCGCTGGCCAGAGACTCTCTGCCCCTCTCTATCTCTCATTCCCCTCTCTATCTATCTCGAAACATATGAACAAGCTCGACTCGACTCAAACCACTAGCTCGACTTGAACTCGACTCAACAACTTTGGCAAACAAGCCAAGCTTCAATGTTGAGCTCGAGCTCAAACTCGAGTATAGCATGGACGAGGCGAGCCGAGCTTGGACCACCTTTACTCGACTTGGCTCGATGTACATCCCTAGTCTTAGCCATAATTCTAAGTTTCCTAAGCTTTCACTTCGTGGTATCGTATTAGATAATTACGCAATTTCACCATTGGATGATTGAACATACTCTTTGGCTGAAGATCTAGCTCTTTTCTGACGAGCTGGAGGATTGGACGATGACGCTTTAGTTGGTTTGGCCATAGGAGATCAAGCAAGTGGAGAAAATTTATCAATGATCAATTGGATTGACAAATTCCATTGACTTTTATAGTAAGAAGACCAACAGGTCCTAAAGGTGTTTGTCGATAAAGGGCAGTAGGGCAGAGAGTCCAAAAAGAAGGCATGTGAACTCTTATGGTAGTTTGTGACGATGGACAAAAACTCATCATTTGATTTGATGTGATGGTGTGTATAAGGAGATTGATTGAGAGAGAGTTGGCAAGAAGGAAAAGGAATAGACTAGCCAAAGACAAATTGATGGGCGAGGAGATTAGGAATACATGTCTACCCCGTTCTTGGTGTTATTTCCTCGGTTCACACTAGCATCACTGACTGATATAACTCGAGCCAAAAGATAACTGGGCATTGTTCAACCATGTTCGAGATGCATTGAAGTTTTTATCGGTGAATTAGTCTGGACCGATCTTCCACTCCAAAAATGGGCAGAATGTATGGTCGGGTCAATTAGGCTTGAGAGAGAAGAAAAAAGTTAAACAACTACCAAAAGAAAGATTTTAAATGGGTAAAAATCTTTCTTCGACCATAAGAAGAAAATTGGTCGATGTTCTCAGTAATTTGATCACAAAAATCAAGAAAGTATTCACAAAGCTAAAATTGAAGAGGCAAAAAAGGCCCTCCTATCAGTTGAGGACCTTTGGTCAAAAGGTCATTAAGACCCCGATGGAGGTGAGAAATAACAAAAGGAGCCAACTCCATCCTTTCGTCAACTGCAAGAGCTTCGACCAAGCCGGTTTACTCTTTAGTTGGTTGAATGGCTTAGACACAACACAAAAAAAAGAGAGACAAATCCACATTAGGAGGAAAGCATAATGCTCCTGATGGGAGATCTCAAATTTGGTCTTAGCCTCATGTTCCATGTAAGGGTTGTATGGTATTTGAGCATTGAAACTATTGAAGGGAGTATCGATCAGACTAGGGTGATACCCTGGATAGAATTCACACCCCATGGGTGAAAGACCCATTAGGGCACATATATCTAAGAGGGTAAGACTCATGGGACCATATCTAAAGTGAAAACAATTGGTTGAACAACTCCAATAAAAAAACTACAACAATGAGAAGGGCAAGATTAGGAGCAATCTCACAAACCGATAGGTGAATACACTCGGCAATGCCGATTTCTTTCCATAGGGATTGATATTTGGCCTTAACCCTCTTATACTAGTGAACCCATTTTGGAGTATTTTTAGGCCATAATCTGATGGATTTATCAGGATGCCAGTGGCTTTAATCAATGAAGTTATGATTCAGCAAGATGATTTCCTTCTCGCCGGTAGGAAAATATGGAAAAATATCAGAAAGGTCCGAAGAAGAAGTAGGAAGGAAGGCTGGATGTAAAAAAAAGTATAGAATTAGAGACAATGTATTCAGATGAAAAGATTACCTATGGATTGATAGAAACATGAAGCGGTTCTAACAAAAGAAGAAGTGGAGATGCAGGAGTTAAAGATGAAGCATAAGATTTTCTTGGGAGCCATGGTAATTAACAAAGAAAAGAAAGATTTAATTAGGGTTTGAGTTTGAGAAATCAAAAATTCAAAAGAGGAAGAAGAGAGGCGAATAACTGTATATAGGCACACCACATGTGTAACATTAATTGCCAAATGATAAGGGATTTTTGAGACAAAAGTTGCAGTGGTAGTATGGTATTGCTTTCTCTGATCAACACGTGGCCGAAGTCTGAAAAATGAACGAAGCGATAGAAGCGCCATTCATAGGTTAAATGAATGAGGGTGTTGCCACATGGCTTAACAATAAATGCTAGTTAAAAGGTTTCAGTTTATCTCCATTCTTGGCCGAATAAAGAGAAATGTGTGAGGTAATGTTTGGACAAGATCTAGTAGTATCGAATTAATGGTACAGATGCAGTTACATGGCAAGCACAAAATCTTTACGACATGTGTTGAATATATGGAGGATAACTCATTAATGACTAGGTCTTCGAGGAGTTGTGGCGCTTAGGTAACCTTTGCATAAAGATGAGTAACCATTAGGGCTACACCAACATCGAGTTACGATTGATAACTGGTTATCGTGATAAGGACGTGTTTGACAGAGGCGATGTATGATTGAATAAAGGCAACTGCCACTTTATAGTTGGTAGTATATGGCATCACTACATAAGCATCAGTTACTCTCACAACGTCACCATGAAGTCCATAAATATTAAAGGAGAACGCCAAGCGAATGATGATATATCAAATCCAGAATCAACCCAACCATCAATGAATCAAACCAACTCTAGTGCAACATTATTTATCCAGTTTTTTGGGACACTTATCAACTTCGCGCTCATTAACGTGGAACCCTTGCCTTAGGAGTAATTTAGTCCATCCCTGCTATATGCCAGACCAATTTAGTCATAACTAGTAGCTATAATTTCCTTCCATCTATGCTTGCATGCCGTATCTAAAGAAAATCAGTAGTAGGATCCGTCCACCTACGCTCACATGCTGGGTTAACAGTACAATAACTAGTAATCTTGACATTGCTCATTCTTCACTCATCAGCGTGTTATTTGGTTAAGCAGAACGATGATCTTGTTTAGTATTAAGTTTTGTTTTTCTGTCTTCATCTTTGCTTTCTGTTCGATCAAATACTTGTTGCACCTTTGAAAGTCTTTAGTTTCCAAGGCAAAAAAGAACTCATTGGAGGAAGAATCACAACATCTGCAAATTGACTGATCAGTGCACTTCTTGACAGTTAGTAGAATAGATGATTGGTCTGTCGACCATTTAATTACTCACTCCTCTATCTCGACACCAGAGGTCAGTGGCATTTCAATTTGCACTTCTTGACAGTTAGTAGAATAGATGATTGGTCTGTCGACCATTTAATTACTCACTCCTCTATCTCGACACCAGAGGTCAGTGGCATTTCAATTTGAATCGGACTGCAAATCGGTTCTGGCATGCTCACAAACTACACACGTGTATCACTTGCCCGAATTCCAAATTCCACTGTCTAAATTGTGGAAGATAATAATTACATGCATTTCACAACTAGTCACAATCTTAAATATGAACTATTGGATTTCAAAATTGCATAACTCTCTTTTTAATATTTTAATAACATCACCTGTTTAAGATTTCAACTGTTGAGAGGAAATGAAAATAAAATTAAGAAATAAACGCAGCCTAAGATTGTGAAAGTAGGTAATAATGGATGGAAAATGGACTTTGATGATTTGATTGAAAGGAGTGAGTTGGTTCAAGAAGAATGACTCCATAACTTATGGTTTAACTGATGATACTGTTTTTGGTAGGGTTTAATGGTGGAAACGGTTTTGTGTAGCTAAGGCTCATATGAAAACCGCAATGATAATGATGATTTATACATAAAACTCCTTGGCAAAAAGTTCTTTTTTTTCCCCTTGAGCCTCCTTATAGAAGATCCCCGCCAAAAGTCGAGCAGATTCGTCATCCCATGGTAGAGTGGAGGTCTTTTTGTCAAATTTCCATCATTGGCTGGTTGTTTTCTAACCACTCATTTGAAAAAACCAAAAGTGAAACAATCGGATGGCTAGGATCATGAAACTGGCATAGTTTTTATGTCATGGTCGAAAACAACAGATGGACGGTTACGATAACGCGTGTGTGAATATTGGGAGATTAGCTGATCCTTTCTCATGTGGTTAAGAAATCATATCATTTTGTACAAAGCCATGAGCATTTATGTGTGGAGATGTTAACATAAACCTACTCCAACCACGGGCGCATTTCTCGTGGTATTTTGTCAAAATATCATTTTCATCATCCCACGATTCCTTGCCATTTTCCCGAAATCTTGAGGGAGAAGATATCATTTTCATCATCCCACGACTAATCACTATGATAGTTCACCACCATTTTTAAAACAGTGGGACCCATTGTATTCAATGGTTCAAAAAATTGAAACTTAGACTTGACTCGAAGTTCCACTGAGCTGAGTGTGGATCCATTTTCTGATGTTAACACACCTGATGAAGGAATATAAGGAAGAGGGAAGATTATATATTTGGATCATCGATTGATGACACCATACTTCCTGTCATCCCTGTCCTTGCTTGCATATATGCATCAGTGGATGGGAAGTACTTATTATATAAATTTAGAATGCAAGCCATTTTTACAATAAAGAATATATGAATCATTTTTACTGTGCGATTTTTGTGTGCATGTCCCAAATCCCAACTAGACTCTACCACTTCCCCAATAAAGAATATGATACTCTAGGGTTACACAAAAGGAGTTGTAGGCACTCTATCTAGAGTATGATACCCTTTGATTTTCATCAAACTAATCCAAGCTAGCCATCCACATCCTCCATTTACATGCATGTACTATGTGTGACCTACCACTTGGTTAAACTCCAACATTCTTCCACTTGGGTCACATGCGGTATGTGGATATGCCAAGGATAAGTACACCTAGTCATTAACTTTAGAGCTCGAAACTTTACCAGCTTTTTATAAAGGATCGTGAGTAGTACCCAATATAATTTGGTCCATTGAGACCACTGATATGATACCACGGTAGTTGTTACTTCATTATTGAAGTTAGACCAGGCATGATCACATATACCAACACTCCCAATTACATGAATCCTGATAGATTGAGCGCGTGGTATAAAATCTTATGCCAAGTGTGAACTCACATGCAGACTTCTAAGCGGCCCAATCATCTTCACCAAGAGATGTCTACCACCTCAATAATAGCAAACTCTCATTGTTCATTTTACCTTATGCATGTATAACAAGTATATTTTATTGAATAGAAATTAAAACCTGAATAGTCAATTAAACCTTATTGAAAACGCATACGCAACTGTAACAACTGACTCTCACTAACCCGAGAGCTGTCAACGGGCGAGCATAGAGTTGGTCTTGGCCCGAATTTTGAACTGTTTCGGGTCGGGCTGATGGGCCAGGCTTAAATAAAATTTTGATTTTGGCAAGCCCGAGCCTAACCCATTAACACCCCTAATTGACCCTGAGCATGTTTTGAGACGAGATGAAATTATCAACTGGGATTTACATACACTTGACATTTATAGATCCTCTTCCATTCAAGGTTAACTTACAGTCGTTTGAAAATGAAGATCATTTCGAGATCTTCGAGCATGCCCTTATCTTAATACAAATGAGTGTGATACTACAACGTTTAACACCTGGCTTCATAATAGACGTTAAAATTATGTTCCACAACGACACTTATGTTATGAAACAAAACTTGAGAGTTGACTTCCCACTAATGAGACACTTAGTGTAATCTAAATCTTATCCCTATGTGAATTCTTATGAGATATTTTAAGGATGGCTAGTTTCTTTACTTTAGAAGGGGCTTTAAAGTGTAGTTTATATGTTTGTAGGGAACCTAAAAGATCTTCTACATACATCTCATCTATGTTTTTACACTCTTCTATTAAGGTTATCTTGGGAGTGAACATATCCGAAAATGGATCTAAGTATTTTCCTACATATATGACTATCCGGGATCCTCTCTCCTAAAACCAACATGGAGTTGTAAATATCATTAAGTTTAGAATAAAACTCTATGAAAGTTTTGAACTCTTTCATTTTAATGTTTTCAAATTGGGTCATTAAGAGCTAAAACTTCAATATCTTTACTGTGCTAATTCCCTCGTGTGTGACTTCCAATATATCTCATGCTTCCTTACCCGTTTTACATGTGCAAATACATTTAAATTCATTGGGGTAAACTGCATAATAAATAGCATTGAAAGCTTTAACATCATAGGTATCCACGCTCTTTCATTGGTGCTCCATTTGAATTTATCTTTGAGAGCTGCTAATAGTTTTAATATCAACCACAACTTGTTCTACAGGCATAGTCCATCTTTATTTGATAATTGCCCAAACCATAGGGTCAAAGGATCTTAAAAAGACCCCCATCATAGCCTTCCAATAGGTATAGTTAGACCCATCAAAATAAGGTGGTTGTGTGACAGCACACCCCTCTTGGGTAGACATCATTCTTAAGCTTTTTGGTTCAACTTAAGGTGGTTAAGCCCTTCAAGAGCTACCCGCTCTGAGGCCAATTGAAATTGCATTGAACAGTTTACAATGGCACGCGAAAGCTTGGTGGAGCTATAAAATGAATGGTTACGTCTTGAGGGAGGGTGATTAGGACCAATACAAAATTTACCATTAAAACTCAATTACTTAAACTAATATGCCAATTAAGTTAAGCAAGGCAATTTAAAACTAAGGATTCCAAGGAAATTGTGGGTCCAATCACATAAATTATTAATGATATACCAATTGTACAACTAGTCTATAATTGATAGTGAGCTTGTTTGTGCATTACAAGTTGAGTGCCTAGTATACAATTCAATTCAAGCATTCATATGATTTACCAAATCAAACTCATAAGCAAGAATAAGAATGTAAGCAATTCACAATCGTAAACACGAGCATGTATGGTGGTTCAGTTTTCCTACTCCACTCATAGCGGACGCACTCTCCCTGAGTGTACTCGTATTCACTATTAGAGGTTTTAAATCAGGTTCACCTCTAACCTATACAAGTGTACATACACTCCTTATAGTAGCATACACAAGGACTTACCCCACGTACTCACCCGTGTTAGTAGCCTACATAAGGACTTACCAAGTACACACCTGTGTCGGTGGCCTACACAAGGACTTACCCACGTACATACTCGTGTCGGTGGCTTACACAAGGACTTACACACGTACTCACCCGTGTTAGTGATGATATTGTCCTACACAAGAACCTACTTGAGTTTGAGTTACAAATTCTACACTCAATCCTATACAAGGAAGGATTGTGCAGACTCTTATAATTTGACAACTTGTCGGATTGAGCCCCTTTTGTAGCATCATCTCTGGTTGCTTGATTGATGTTCTCCCATCCTTCAATCAGCTCCCTTTGTGCTTCCATGATCGTTGATGTTGATGCTTGCTAATGCTTTAGCTCTAAGATCAAATACCTTGCATGTAATGCTCCATTGAGGTGACTAAGGTGATGGGAGGATGATGAAATATTTTATAACTAATGAAATGTTGTAATCCTAAGGAATTCACCTAAATGGGTCTTTTAGAGAATTAAAAAAAAAAGATATACCAATAAGGTTGGGTTTAATCTTTAGAAAATGGTGGAGTTCAAGATTATCTTCAAGGTGTAGGTTGGAATCCTCATTAGAGTGTTAATCTCATGGAAGATAACTTGGAACTCATTGATTTAGAGGCTTAGGATGAGTGATATAAACATGGAATCACATAGGCTTCTATTCCACCAAAAAATCAATCCTTTTGTCTAAGAACCGAATATCCTTTTATAAGCAGCCAATTTGCAATGGTCGTAAAATGATTAGTTAACGGCTATGTCGATCTGATTAAAAGGCCCTTCAATGGGATCGAAGGTCCGTTGATAGGATTGAACAATCTGTTGATCCCATCGAGAAAATCCAAAATTTTATTTGTTGGGTTGCTAGACTGATTCTTCGATCAGATTAAGTGGTCCTTTAATTCCATCGAGTCCTATTGATATCCTATCGATGGGATCGAGGACCACTCGAAAAATGTTATTTTGGGCATACAATTTCAAAGAAGCTTTGTACCTCTTCTAGTGTTACTTATAATTTCCAATTAAGCTTCTAACGGTCCGGGATGATCAACAAGGTTTACTTATTAAGGTTAAGATCATATAGATATGTTCAAGGGTTAGGGTCACCAAGGGACCTCATTTACCTGTTCTTCATTCATTGATGCTCCACGTCCACTTATGTCTTCGGTCTTTAGCTTCCAAGAGCTCAACCGACTACATGACACACAGACTCACATGATTGACAAATAAGGTGCACAAATCAATGCACTAATAATACTTAGCACCATGGGGGAGGGATTAGTGATTGCATTCATAGTCTCAAACTTGAAACTATGATACAAGATGTCCTCCTCTGAATGTTAGATGTTAATGACGGGAATGTCATGCTCAAGTGCAGAGTAATTGGTAGGAATGATGAATTTTAGCGCACCTAGAACGAAGATTACCTTATTATCCTGAATATACTTTACTCTAATAATACTTAGCACCATGGGGGAGGGATTGGTGATTGCATTCATAGTCTAAACTTGAAACTGTGATACAGGATGTCCTCCTCTGAATGTTAGATGTTAATGACGGGAATGTCGGGCTTAAGTGCAGAGTAACTGGCAGGAATGATGAATTCTGGCCCACCTAGAATGAAGATTACCTTATTATCCTGAATATACTTTACTCTTTGATGGAGGGTGGAAGGAATATCTCTGACTTTGTGGAGAAAAGGTCTCCTAAGTAGTAGATTAAAGGAAGCTGATATGTTCAAGATTTGAAAAGTAATGGTTGAGATGTCAGGACCGATCTGTACCTCAATATCTACTTCTCCCTCCCCTATTTTATGACGATTATCGAAGGCTCTCACGTGCATATGGCTGGGTCAGAATGAAGATGGCTTAATCCCTAGTTGAGCTGCAATCCTCAGTGGGCATATAGTTAGAATAGAGTCATTGTTGATGAGGATCAATGAGATTCTAAGGTCCTTACGATGTATGACTATATTTAATGAGTGCCCATGATTGTGTCCCTCTAGCGGTAGCTCCTCATCGGCGAATGTAATAGCTTAGGGAGCAAGAAGTTACCCAATCATAAGAGCAACCATCTTGGGTGGTGTATCTGATAAGATGTGTACATCATTCAAAGTTCTGATGAACACTTCTCGGTGCATGCGCGAGGTGCACAATAGCTCCAAAAAAAAGAAATTTGGGTAGGAATTGACATGGGTTGGGTTGTAACATCGTAGGCGACTTCATTTTTATTGCTTAGTCCTGTCAGAGCACCTCTGGAATTTCCTTGGCTAGGATTATCTCTTCGGATACACCGTCCATTGGGATTCATGTTCTCCACCTCGGCACACTCCGAGTAATGCCAAGGGACTACATTATAGGATGAAATTACTTTTCCTTGAAGAACTATCAATGCATTGGGACTTGATGTCCCAGGAGTGGGGGTTGATGGTTCCTCGTATGAAGCTTTTTCCTATAAGACCACCATATTTCTGTTGCCATGTTGGATATGGCTAGGTCGTTTGTCATTAATCATATAGGGTTAGGGCTCTGGGTTGGCCATGTAAAGAGCAAGGGGTCTAATAGGGATGAATATCAGCCTAGTGAAATACCTTCTTGTTGTTGACAATTATTCATTAGAGAGTCTTCCGGTACAAGCTAGCTGAAATTTGGATTATCATAGAATGCACTTCGCATGGTTGGCAACAACGATGAGGGGTGAGGGGAGAAGGTTCCTTCCAGGATCACTAGCTATTCTATAATATGGGGGGCAGTTGCGTCTTGCAGGACCAAGGGTTCAAAGGGATTGGAGGGTGCCCCTTGTAAGACTAGGGGTGCATCCACCTAGTCTTATGGGACAATATATATGGACTATGTGAGAGAGAAGAATGCTCAGGATATTCTTCTTCTATGTTGTTGATGGCAGAACCATTAGATGAGCTGAGGCCTACTTAGTGTTGTGCCAGGGGGTCTGAAGAATGTTAGTTAGTGCGAGAGAAGCTCCAGACTTCGAGATGATGATATTTCAGCCGTCGATCAAATTTTGATTACGCACATTAGGGAGAAGCATTAATCCGTTATATGACCACGACCTTGGTGATATGCAAGTACTCATTTTCATTATAGTTGGGAGATAGAGGGTTCGGAGGAGGCGCATGTTGTAAAGGAGTAAGAAGTTGCTTCTTCACCAACATATTCATGATTTGGCTATACATTTATGTGAGTAGGGTAAACTTCCTAGGCTCCCTCACCATCTGTCAGTTTTTATAGGGGTTTTGTGCATTTTTCCCTGGGCTGTTGCTGTTGTCGTGGTTGTGACTGTTGCAGTTGTGGTTGTGGGATTTATTATGGTATTGCAGGAACTATTGACATCGTTATTAGAGAGCATACTGGTTGCCTTGAGCAATGGTGACGATGTTGTTGACTTTCTATCGAGAGTTGGGTGGAACCATTTCCATTCCTATTTCCATACCTTACGGGTGTTCTTTCAACTTTGTTACATTTTTCCAGGGCGGCCTGATGAAGCCAAGGGGAGATCGTCCCACCCCTTATCCAACTTCGACTTGTTCCCCAACATAGATGAGTTGAGTGAAGTTCGTGTAAGGGTATGAGATCAGTTATCCAGAGGTACTCGGGTTTGCCAAGTGGATGATTATAGGGATTTTCTCTTCGTTGTTAATGGGGGTTCTCATTCTAGTGGTCGTGGCTCGCCAACGTCCTATATAAGCTGATAATGTCTCGTCGCTTTGCTACCCTAGGGCGGCTAGGTCTACTCTCCTAAGAGTCACGTTGAGGTTGTATGTGAACCGGTCAATGAAGGCCTGAGAAAGATGTTCATAGGCCCTAATTTGATGGCAATCCAGAGAGATGTACCAATCTATAGTGTCACCCTTCACAGACTTTTAAATAAATGGATGAGGGCTCTGTCGTTCCTTGCTACTACTTGAGATCTTCACAAAAGGCCTTGAGATGAGTTGTTGGGCAGTTGCTACCATTGTATCTTTTGAATTTGGGGACTTCGAAGTTGTGAGGTACCCTAACATCTAGAAAGGGATATAAGTCCCTGAAATTTGTTAAGGGTAAATCCACCTCCTGTTATATTTTGAAGTTGATTTTGCATGGCTTAGAGCTTCTTTCGCAACTCATCCATTTATGTTTGGCTCGTTTAAAGGACCGGCATCCTCCGCGGCAAGGCTTATTCTGCTTTTTTGGCGTAGTGGTCGATGTCTTCGAGCTTATAGCTCCCGTGAGGGGGAGCTTGCTAGAATTGAGCTAGAGTTTCCTGGGACTGAACTGGAAATTGTTGGAATTGAACTGGAGATTGTAAGAATTGAAAAAAAATCCTAGTTGGGGGGGGGGGGGGGGGGGGGGATGAAAGGTTGGGAAGTAGGCCCTTGGTGGGTATTCGCTACTATCCGCTGATTAAACTAGGCTTGACACTAACCCCGTTGTGAGCATCTATTAGTGTTGTCCTTGGGCTTCTGATTAAGGAAGCTGTTGTTGCTAGAAATTGATTGGAAATCCCGACCATAGAATTGGCTGGAAATTGAATTGAGATCCGGCTACGTGATTGTTTTAAAGTTGACTCCCATTTATGGGAGAGTATTGAAAGAAATGCCCTAAGGTTGAGGGTCGTGCTTGCTAGTGTCAGATGTCTTGAATATATTTTGACAGTTGTGGTCGAACCGAACTTGATGTGGGCTAGATTGCGAGAGCCGGCGGTTGTTGTTGTAGTGCAGGCCCAACTTGGTTGCTAGCCATTGTAGCCTGAGATTGTAGGAACTGGAGTAACATTTCCTGCATTGCTCTTACTTCTTGCACCAACTCTTGGATGAAGGTGGCTGGCATGACTTCTACTGGCTATTGTTGTTGAGGATGATCCTCGAGTAGGCTAAGAGCCAGAAAGAGATGAGTTTCTTCTTCTTGGTTAGCCATGACTATTTTTGATAGGGTATGGATTATACTGCAGAAGGATGGGTTTGCTCGTGGGCCTCTAGCTCGAAATGGCACAATGGTTTTAAATTTTGAAACTTTTGTTATTTTTATTTTTTGAGTTTTGGGATTGGAATGAATGCTAATGCAGATGTAGGCATGTGAGAACTATTGATCCTTAAGAATTTATGAGATCTTATTTTCAATTGGGTCGTGACTAGTGGGACTATCATATCCCTATTTAAGTCTCCATTCTATAGACATTAGATCCAGGGGTGGATCTCACTCACTCGAGCTGACTGGCGTTTAGATGTGAAAAAAATGGTTATAGTTGACTGAAGTTGCCACTAGCCAATTAATCTGATTCCATAGTTGGCTAGACCATGTAGAAACGTCAGGAGAGAGAATCCGGTGATTCCCTGTCCTAAATAATTCATTAATTTGCTGCTAAATATTTTGAGTAAGGGACCACAATTATAGAGAGGGAAGGTGTTAGGACCCGCTTTGTTCGTACAAACTTATGGTATCTACTTCACAAGATCTCATGAAGTATGGAGGATTAGGATTGGTTCTTGCACACTAATGGTGCAAGGTGTGTGCAATGCCATGTTAGATACAACACTTATGATAAGTAGCCTAGGCTTGACTCTCCTATTTGCCAAAGCGATAACTGACCAATCCAAGTTTTTGATTAGGGGTTGAGTGCTATGTATGCGATGTAATTATGTATGTAAATATGCGTGTGTGATGCAGTGTTGAATGCAATGCTTATGACAAGATGCATTTTGGCTTGATAAATTTGCTTTGAGTCCTCCACTTTCGAAAACATAAAGTAATCGACTAGAGTTTTTTATGGGCAAGATCCGATTATATCCGCAAATCATAGAGCATACGCTCGTGATTGATTAGGTGCATGATGCTATGTGATGTAATGTTGTCAGTTGGGCAAGGAGGGGGTGAAGGGAGTAGATATTGCACTATGTTTGTGTTAGATGATTAAAATTGATTGAAAGTTAGATGGTAGGATGGATGGTGGTGTTACAAGGATTAGACTGAGTGGCTTGGATTGAGGCTTTGGTTGCTCAAGTGGCTAAAGTTTTGGGCTAGACCGGCTTGACCTTGGTTGGACTCTCTTATATCACTCTTTCATCTCCTTGGTAGTGAAAATTGCGGTTTACACTGCTGTAGTGGACGTATGGAATAGTTCAGGAGTCATAAAGGTGCCGGGGGGGGGGGGGGGGGGGGGGGGGGTTTGAATAGGAATTTTTAATGATTATACCAATTTAAAACTTTATTACCTAACTTCAATTGATTTACAAATAAACTAACCAAGGCAATATAACTCTAAAGGCTTCTGAGCCAATAGAGGGTCCAATCACATAGGCTTCTCAAGATATGCAAATAAAGCAACTAGCCTATAACATTGTGAACTTGTGTGTGGAATGTGCCACCTGTCAATTTCAGGCATTCATTCAATCATGCATAAGTAATTAAACATTCAAACACATAAAAATATGATTAAATAGATGTGCAAATAACAATTCCAAACACAAGCATGTATAGTGGTTCAGCTACGTGCCTACTCCACTCCTGGCAATCGCACTCTATCCTAGAGTGTGCCGGATTTCACTATCTGTGGTTTTAAATCAGGTTCACCACAAACCTTTACAACCCTACACAAAGGACTCTACAGTTTATGCCCTATGCAAGAGCAAAAGTCCTACACTAAGAAATCATGTTTAAGCCAGATAGACTAAGGTCCCACATTAGGCACCTACGTTTAGGCCACAAAGGCTAAGGTCCCACACAAGGCACCTACATTTAGGCCACACAGGCCAAGGTCCCACACTAGGCACCTACGTTTAGGCCACATGGGCCAAGGTCCCACACTAGGCACCTACGTTTAGGCCACATAGGCCAAGGTCCCACACTAGGCACTTGATTGAGTTTGAGGATATCAAACTCTTAGCCTCAATCCTTCATAAGGAATGAGGCTAACCTTTTGACTCTTAACAATGACACTTGTCGGATTGAGTCCTCTTTTGTAGCTTGTCTTAGATTACTTGATCTTTGCTCTCTCGTGCTTGAATCAGCTCCCTTGTGCTCCCCCGATCACAATGTTGTGATTTTCCTGTTATTTCAGCTTCACGATCAAGTACCTTGCATATGATGTTCCTATTAAGGTAACCAATGTAATGGGAGTGGGTTGAAACTCCTATCAAAGGTAATGAATGGATTTCCTAAGAGATTCAATTGATGGATGCTCTAGAGTATCATGGAGACTAAGAATTTGCCAATAAGTTTGGTCTCTATACTGTAGAACAGGCTAGAGATCATGTTCTTCATTAATAAGAGCTTTGAATGCTCATTGAAGTGGGGAATCACAATGAAGGAATATGAATCTCGTGTGGATAAAGTCTAGGATGAGTGGGATGAGCTTGGGATACATCAGGGACTCTAGAATGCCTTAATCCACACATTTCACAAGTTTCTAGTTGCCGCTTTTATAGAAAAAAGGTTTTAACGGATCTATAACTGCTACTTTTCGGTCCTACCAAGGGAACCTTCGGTGGCACCGAACTGTAGTCGGTGGCACTGAATTATCTCTCGGTGGCACCTAATTAAGTCCTAAAGTTGCTGGATGAAAATTGTCACTTTCGGTGGCACCAAATATTGTCTTCAGTAGGAGTCGGTGGCACTGAAGGTCTTGTCGGTGATACCGAATTAACTTCAGAATGTTGCTAGTCTGTTTTGGTCACATTCGGTGGCACCTATTCCAATCGAAAATGAGACAGATTTTCCTATTTAAGTTCTTGTCCTTCAATTCATTCAACAACTTTGAACTTTCTAAAGCCAACTCTAGAATGATGGAGAATATGAACTTAGAATGGCTTGAATAGATGATCTAAGTAGGTTTTTCTATTTGGGGTCAAGATTGTAAAAGTTTTCTCTTTACTTTGAATATTGCTTGGTGCTTCCGCTCCAGTTGTGTCACCGGTCTGCATTTTTCAAGGACTCAAACGACTACCTAACACAACTAGTCATGTGATTGACAAACAAGTATGCAAGGTGAGTGCACCAACAATCTGCCCCTTTGTCATTTTCGTGACAAAACAACCTATCTTATGACAGTGTCATGGTCCATACCAATGACATACCAAAAATAAAACAATAAGGATTACATTTTCATATATCAATTTATAACTCAAAATTTTGACATGTAACCCAATAATGCTGCTCCCCCTGAGTTTCTTCTATGATCAACCTGTAACAAGGGAAAAAGCAATCTCTGCAGAAAACAACAAATTATTTTGGTGGGTAGGTTTCTTCTCTCCTTTTTGGTTCATCATTAACAATGGCTATTCCAAGAAGTAAGCTAATAACAAAATATGATGAAGTAGATTAGAGGGAAAGAATATACAAATCATATAATGTAACGTCCCGAAAAAATCCGTACAAAGACCCGAGTACCACTTCAGGCAGAAATCATTAAGGGTCAAGTTAGGTAGAAATTAGATGAAAATTATAATCAGTGGAATTAGCTTGAACTACTTTCTATACGAACTACAAAACCCAAAACCATTAGAATCGCTAACTCTACATTACCTAAAAACCTAAGAGGAATCTCAAAACCTAGTTGCTCTCGGGAGCACATTGAAACTCCATATCGGACCTGTATCGCATGTCGAAAGTCGGATAACCGCTAAACTATACGGTTATTGTAAGACCCGTATCCTAGACCGTACCGTTCCGTAGGCTTCCGCGGTCTTTCCGGTCGAATTCCGATAACCTTCGACCCTTAATCGGTATTTGCGCACGAACCTGATTCACACGCCGCTAATTCAAGTCAACTCAACCCGAGACTTGTACCCTTGCGACCGTGCCGTCCCCGCGACTCGTGTGCCGATCCGATACCCTGGTCAGGAGATGTGGGCCAGCGTTCGGTGTGAGGAAAACGCCGAGCATGCGAATTCTGAGAGAATCTCTACGAGATGTCATATCAATCAATTAACAATCAATCCCATCATGTCAAGTACACATCACCTTTCACCCTTTTCCAAGCAACCCCAAAGTCAAGAAGTTTCTTACAAACCCATACCTTTCTTATACCAAAAACCACAAAAGTCAAAAAGTTCTTACACCCATCACCCACCACATCCATCACTCCATCAACCATCTTTCTCTCTCTCTTTCCAACCATCACTCTCTGATTTTCAAACTCACCTCCCAAGTAACCCAAGAGCACCATCCATCCAAGCTCTCCAAGCCCTCCCAAGCAACAAGGGTGGCCCACCTTTCCTACCCTTTCATCTCCCATCTCAACCATCCAAACCTCATCTCCTCCATTGGAATCGAAGCTAAGGAGCTAAGGAAGCCTAGGGTGGAAGACGAAGCCGGTGGGTGATCTTAGATTTTTGCCTTCCATTCATTTGTTTGATTTAAGGGTCCATATACATGTGAGACCCATCTTAATGTAGGCTTTGTATCAAAGAGGAGCCCATAGTGGCGGGGCCCCTCCATCTTTGCCGGTGTCCTTCTCTTTTTCTCTCTTTCATGATCTTGGCCAACTTATGATGTGTGTATTTCATCCATGCCATCTACTGGTGGACCCCATCTATATGGGACACACCATGAAGTTTATATGCCATCCCAACCATCCATGGGGGGGCCCACCTTGATGTGGCTAGAGTGGGGTGTGGTTGTCAGTGGAGTGTGACCTGACGTGGGCCCACTCGGCTCCATAGCCCAAGTGGTAGACCGAGTGAAAGATGCATCATTTCAACACTGGAGGTCTCCGTGGAGGTGGCTAACATGGAGCGTGGGTACTAACGTGGGTGTACTTACGGCAGTAGCCAAGGAAAAAAAGAAAAAGAAAAAAAGAAGGGTTTAGGTGGGCCGCTCATGTAGGCCCCACCTTGATATACGTATTCAATCTGTGCTGTCACTCTTGTTCTTTGGCTCATTTTAGGCGTTGAGCTGAAAATTGAAGTCAATCCGATAATCAGACGGGCCACACCATAGAAAACTGTATTTTTCTGCCGTTCAAAGCTATTAGGACCCACCTTGCTGTACCTACACACCAAACATGATGTATATTGGACTTGTTTGGTGTATTTCGAGCCCTAGAATCCATTGGACGGAGTGGATTCTCCGGTAGCGAGCCCCACATGTAATTTTTCGCAGGAAAATTAAAAAAAAAAGAAAGGAAGCAGCAGCGTTGCTGCTGCTGTCAGAAGGCAGCAGGCGCTGCCTACGCTCGAGCGGCGGACGGACGACAACAACCCACGACCCCAGCCATGGGCCCCACCATGATGTATATTTGTCATCCAACCCGTTCACTAGGTGGGCCCCTCCCTGGAGTGAGCCCCCTCCAAAAATTAGGTCCATTCAACGCTCAGGTGGCCCACATCATAGGAAACAGCGGTGATTGGACGGCTGCCATTGAAACCCTTTTTGGGTCCACAGAAGTTTTGAATCAAGATGAAATTTGTTTTTCCTATTCGGTTAGGTCCGTGCGACCTTATCAACGGGTCGGATGACTTATAAACATTACAGTGGGCCCCATGTGGGATCCATAATGATATATATGTTTTATTTCCACCGTTCGCCTGGATGGTGGAGCCCACAGAGTGGTGTATGCAGGTGCATGCGTGTGTGCGCGTGTGTGTACGTGTGGGGTTGTGCATGTGTGTATATATATATATATATATATATATATATATATATATTATTGCATATATATTATATATACATATATTATATTATATTATGTAATATACCTGATGGTGGGCTTTCATGGGCCCCACCATGATACATGAGTTGCATCTAATCTGTCCATCCATTTTAAAAGCTCATTTTATGGCATGAGTTAAAGAATGAGCCAGATCCATAGTTCAAGTGGACCCCACCTTGGTATGTGGATGAGGCCTATCTTGATTTATTTGTGGTAGCCCATGGTTGAGGCCTACTTTGATATATATATATATATATATATATATATATTATATAAGGCCCATGTTACGAGGCCCATTTTGTTGCATTCAAAAGCCCACGGGTTATGGCCCATTGCAATGTACATAAGACCCATTTATGTGGCCCACTTGATGAATATAAGGCCCATCTGATATGACCCATTTGGTGTATTTAAGGCCTAATGGAATGTACCTAAGGTCCATTGCCATGTGTGATCCCAACATGGTTTATGTAATGATGTGTATGACAGCCGTGCCTTGGGAGCAATGTTGGTTTGACGTCCACATTGTAAGAATAATGTTGGTTAAACGTCCACATTATAATTCTCCCTAGGGCCCATTGTTAGGCCATACTTGTAAACCGTCTAGGCCCATCTTCATTATGAATAGCATCCATCACCATATAACATGTTTAGTATAGTTCCATGATTGATGACATACGCATCATATGTATGCTTGATATGAGGAGTGACTGATCATAGCATATGCCTTCGGGTAGATTGTCTAGGGGCTCCCGGCTAGGCGGTGTTGCCCCACATGGGCGCACGATACGCACAGGATTGCTGCATGATTAGATAGTGTGATTCATGCATTCACATTATGTGACATGGTTACCGTACGCCCTAGCGACATCAGGGTCGTAGCCTTCACAGGCGTATTGTGGTTGGCAGGATTGGATACTGAAAATCTTATTCTACATGGGGTGCTATAGATATCCCTGGGTGGAAGTCCCTAAATCCTTATGGTACCAAGAGGTTGCTCCAACGTCTAGACCGAGTGGGTGCATGAGCGCCGAGTGCCGATTACCAGAAGTCAGCGTTTTCCACTGTGTCGTGGTCGGTTGGAAGGGGGTGCGGCCTTATTTGCCCGAGAGGAGGGGACAAAGGTAGGCTGAGTTTGACCAGCTCGAGGAATGGGTTCGCTATCAGCGAGCCGCGCCCGATATTGGTAAGCGGATAGTGGGGTCTCTTCTACTTACCTTATTGCGCGCGATGGGGCGACAATCTGGTTTAGAGTGTACTAGACCCTGGTGATATTCCAGATTTGAGCTGTATTGATATGTGGACTTAGATGATGATTTGTATGCTTGAGTTGCATCTCACATTGTATGGCCTTGTTACGGCCAATATCATTCACGCCTTGCATCGCATAGCCTTGGTACGGCTAACAGTATTCATGGATTCACCAGCATGTTCCGCGTTACTCTGATACTGCATAATCATATTACTACCTTGCGCACACACTTTCACCGCCCTCTAAGCTTTCTATAAGCTTATGCACGACCGTTGTGTGCAGGTGACATTGGAGCGCAGCAGCGCTGAGGCAAGAGCACTTTGCAGATCATCTTGGAGCTTTTTGTTCATCATCATTGTATTTTCCTTTATGCTCATTGTACTTATAAAGTTTTTGATCATAGTGGAAATGTGATGGAGTTTTTGGTTGTTGTTTGTGGGTTATGCATTTGGTTATGCTTATTACGAATCAAATTGATGTTGAAAATCATCCTCGTAGCATCCTAGGATCGGAACCTGGCGAATGGGCGCTGGGAGCCAAGAATGGGGTTCTACGGAGGCTGTCGGCGCCGGATTCGGCGACCGAGAATTTTGTGAGCCCGATTTCCGAGTTTGGAGCATGACAGTTATGACCACCTTATTGGGCTTAACAACCATTGTGGGAATCGAGCCCGAATAGTATCCAGAAACAGACAACTAGAGCCCTGAGTAAAGTGTGTGAGAAAAGCGAATATCTTTAGAAAATGAACTCTGATTTAAGTGAATTGGTCCGTTCGCTTGCAGGCCAAATTTAAGATTTCAGACCGTCAGATTCTGACCCAACTACACCCTTGGATCGAGGAAATTTTCCTACACATGTTAGTGTACTTGTGACCCTGATCGAGTAATGATGACTGTTGAATTGAAACTGGTCTGCCGCGGCTGATCCACAAATCTGATCAGACTGAAATCTTAACCTGACCTAGATCCATTGTCAGGAAACTTTCCCCAAACCGTATGCAGGTAATGGACCTCCAGATGAGCTCCATTGGCCCGAAACAAATGACTTTTGGCTATATCCTAAGTATACCATGGCCATGGGGCCATTGACATCACTTCTGGGCATATAATGCCCTAAACCCACCCCTCTCTCATTCCATATGAATTTCCTAAACCCTAAGAGAGAGAAGAGAGAAAAGAGAATGAAAGAGTGAGGAGAAGAGAGGAAAAGTGAGAGATCATTACTGGGATTCGATCCCACCACTCCACGTGCCAAGTCATCCTGCCTGTATCGCTACACCGGCGAATCCAAATCCATTTATGGGTAAGAAATCCTAATCCTAATCTGTTTTAGGGATTCAAATAGAGGAATTGGTGAAATAACTAACCTATTTCATTGAATTAGTCAGCCATTGTGCCGTAGACAAAGGCGTAGTGTTCGAACTGAGTTCGATACGAGTTTACCGATGAAAGGTGCAGACTATAAGCACTTAGGTTATAGTTTTCAAGGATTTCAATGTCAGCTAATGATTTATGTCTGACTTGATTTCGACCATATGATCTTAGTTACGATGTATTCGATAATTTATACATGTGTGTGAACTATGTGAATATATGATGCATTCTATGTGTTTGTTGAAATGTTCGAATGAATATGAAATCATGATTTATGTTTGCCATGACTATTAACCTAGTGTACATGATTGTTGTATGTACGATAACTCTTTTGTGAAAGGATTTGCCATAATATATGCTATAACTAATTTAGTTCATATATGTGGTAATGTGTAGTCTAAGTGCTTGATAAAATGTCTGAATGAGAAATTCTCCGATGAATTGTATTTATTAAGGGTGTTGAGATAGGATTCTCAACTACCTTATCTAGATATATAATTTCCTTGATGTAGTCTTAATTTCAACTACGTGATTTATGTATAAAATGCATATGTATAATAACATGTTTCATGTGTTTGACAAAATGTCTGGATGAGATATTGTTTGATGAATTGTATTTAATAAGGGTGTTGAGATAGAATTCTCGATTACCTTATCTATATGTATAATTTCCTTCATGTAATCTTAATTTCAACTATGCAATTTATAGATGAATTGAAATGTTCGGTAGCATGTTCAATATGTTGATAAAATGCTCAAATGAGTGTTGTATTTGGATTGTTTGTTAAATGCATATATGATTATCACATGTTTCTACATGCTGCATTTGAGTATGATTGGGACTACTATGTAGTCTAAGCAATCGGTAACAATTTCTGTTTGGGGGCTGAATTAATCTTGCCACATTTGATGCGTTCGGTGAATCCGAGTCGTATGATGATCGTCGACAGTGGTACCATGTCGATTAATTCAGCGTACGCTCGTACCAGTCGAACTTGTCTAATAAACCGATTGGCCTATTGTGTGTTTACCATGTATGGACGCTATTGCTTAAATCTAAGGTACCACTTACCAATGTAAAACCCATTTCAACCATGGTACCATGATTCTCTAAGACTCATGAGTCGGGCATGGTAGTATGGGACACTGTGGTCGAGCTGTCGACCTACGCTAAGGTGACGAGACTTCCCATAGTGACCTTAAGTATAAACGAGGCCTACTCCGACACAGCCTGACTGTGGTCCCCAGTCGGGTTGGTGACGAGCTTTCGAAAATAGACTGACAGTTGGTAGGGTATCGGTGGAGCAACCTCGAGTATAAAATAAGCCTACGCTGAGGTGACGAGCCTCTCCGTAGTGACCTAAACTTGCTTATCGTATGTGACAAGCTAGGATTGACGACCCTAGATGGATCATTGTTTGGGTAAATGATATAAAGGGAGGTACCTTAGCTTCCCGAATCTGTTGTATGAATAAGTCTAATTAAGAACTTGACTAATCACGCACATACACCGCATTGCATGTGCCTTTGGCGTTAGAGTTGAACACAGTGGGAGTGTTGCATGCGCGACCGTGAGATGATGTCGTAGAGGGAGTGCAGGCGAGGGCATGTATCATTACAGCATATCATCCCTACATTAATAGGAGTAGCTAGGATTGTTTAATGTATTGCTTTATCATTACTGCTTGACTGAATTGATAATATGTTAACCTTTACTTTATAGTTCCACTGAATTAACTACTCATTCCCACCTGGGATGGTATTTTAAAACACCAACTAGACTTTGTTGTACATGCAGGTGGCGACGGTGTCTACGCTGCTGATTTGAATTTCATAAGGAAGGAGGAGGAATTCTCCTATGTTCAGCTATCAGGCAGGTCTTTGTAGACCTTGTTCTGATTCGACGGGATTATAAGGTTACAGGGATTAGCTGGACATTTATACTTCAATATTTTGTAAATTTTGGAACCATACATGTATGTATTCAGCCTGGTACCATACTCATACTCTGGAGGTTGTGAAGTACTTATATACTTTATATATCTATCTCAGTCTTCCGCTTGCCTAATTATGATATGCTGATTTAGTATAATCCCAGTCATGTTTAAAAGCACTAATATGGACAACATTTAATCATCATTATCTATGTTGCATAAGTGATGCGTTGGAACTCGGGAGTTGAGCTTTTCTCGACCCTCGATTTTCAGGGCGTTACACATAATGACAGAATATAGGAACAAAAAACTGTAAACATTACATGGAAATTGCATGCCAGAAACAAAATATAACCATGAAACAGAATAACTGACATGAACATAAGGATATCATCATGAAATCATCAAAATGACTACCCCAAGCTTGGGTAGTACCATTCATCATCCAAAAAGTAAATGTTAAGCCCTTAGGGGCATAAGAAATCCAAGATAAAATGTATCATGATCCATCAACAACACAAAAAAATCATGCCAAAAGCATGAATTTGATACTCAAGAATCACTAAGGCAAGGGATGGATCTTAGGAGACCAAGATTGAAGAATTCACATGTCAAAGATCTAAGAAAACCAAGTGAGGAATGAAGAGAATCAAAGATTTGAAGTGAAGAAAAGGAATCCTGAAATCATCCTGAAAAAGCATATTCTGAAACTCTGGTTCATTTTGTGAAATTGCGCAGAGTGAAGTCTATTTTGGGAAACTGCGCAGAGTGAAGTCTATTTTAGCAAACTGTGAAAATTTGAGGCGGTTTCTAGATTTTTCCAACTAGGTACAAATGTTAGAGTTCCACAACTATAAATAGGAATCCCTAAGATGTTCCTAGGCATCTTCTAGGGTTTAGGGAGTGGAGCAAAAGGGTGGAGAAGCCGTCGCCAAGAGTTTTTCTTCTTCTTCCTTAGTTGTTTTCATGCTTTCTTCTAGGGTTTTAGATCCAATCATGTCTATGGTTGGCTAAACCTCTTAGCTAGGGCTAAGAGGTGAAGCTTATAGTATGATGAGATATTTCTATTGCTTTGATTCATGTTTATGTTGAACTTCATGGATTCTAATTTAATATTTAAGGAATACTTTCAATTTTTAATGGTTTATTGTGACTTAAATTATAGTAGATCTATAATAGATTTGAGTATCTTCTTTTCCTAATTTGAGATTGTGAAATTAGTAAGTCCTATTGTTCACCATCGTCCCTTGGGCATGGTAGGGTGATGGAATCCTTCCTAATCTTCACAATTCTCCTACTTTGAGATTATGGGATTGGTAAATCCTGTTATTTGCCATTGTCTCCTGGGCATTGTTTGGTGATAGAATCCCTACCAATTATCATAGTTCTCCTTTATTAAGAATTGGCTAATGGAAGTTCATATTTGGTTTTGTTGATATATTTTCCAATTGGATAGGATAGGACTCCAATTCTAATTGTGTTACTTGAATCAAGCAAGAGGGCTCCCTGATCACTACAAGTGGATCCTTAGTACCCTAGTTCCCACCTTTAAATTCTTAGTTTTAATTACTCTATTCACAATTACTCTCTCAAATACTTCAGAATTAGTTTAACATCTTCTTCTAGTTCTACTTCTAGTTAATTTCATAAATGTACAAGTTTTAGTCCCTGTGGATTCGACCTTAGTCTTACCATGATTATTACTACATCGCGACCCTACACTTGGAGTTGTGAACACGGTGAAATAGAAGCAACTCCGTGATGTGCTCCCCAGTATATTGAAGAGCGTCAAGACATAGTTCAATCCTGGAGAGACGATTTTCGCATTGCCCTTCAAGAAGAAGACGGATCGAATCGTTCTGACGAAGGAGGCGCCCAATGCTGATTGACAGCGGACTTGGTGCAGGCATTGAGATGCGACAAGAGTCCCAGCCAGTGGCCATGGAATTGTTTTGAGCTTCTTCTCTGCTTCTGCATTCGTGATTCTCCTCAAATGTAGTTACAAATACATTCAGTTGATTTAGAGTCTCCTTGGTAAAGCACACCGTAGGATATACCGTATCATGGGTAGGTGGCAAACCAAGGAATTTTGAGAGTTTGCAGATAACACTTGAAAAGGAAAGGTTAGTACGATGAACGCTCTTGACTACTAGGATCAACTGTTTCAAGATAAGAGTGGGTAGGCATACCTCAATCCCCTGAAAGATGTCATACAGTATATTCAGAACAAATGGGGAGATTATATCTCTAGAAACTTCACATGGGTATGCATTGGTACTTAGAATGTTGTGTAGTACTTTTATGGTTGAGTCTAAATGCGATGAATGGAGGTAGTTTCTTTTATTCCAGGGGATTGTTGAACCATCACACAAAGATCGACTTAATTCACCCCAAACTCCTAGATGACTTAAAGGACGATCAGTTGGGGGAATGTATGCAACTTTGAGGTTTAGTAGTTTACTCAGCACCAAAGGAGTGATCTCCTTAGTTTTGTTCATGAAGTTGATGCTGAGTGATGGCGGGTCATTTTGAGTGTCATGACAGGAATTTAAGAATTGATGAATGAGGTTATACTGGACCTCTCCTCCAAAGTATAATTGGTTATCCCACCCAATTGATCCTAAATAAAGATCAATCTCATATGGTTCTATGAGAAGGGATCTGATCAATCTATCGAAGACAGTTTTGTTTGACATAGCCATTTCAGTAGGATTGGAATAGGAAGAGCGACAATTGTTAGCTCTTCTAGAGGAGTTTTCTCCTCTGGTAGGAGCCTTGCCTTTGTCTTTAACCGTTGATGTGCTGTAATCATATATTAGAGATATTAAGCAAAAAATTAAGATAATCAACCAATCTTAACAATATGCATATGAAGTTTCAGATTTTTAGATATAACAATAAAAGCAGGTGAAATATTTCAGCAAGAATTAAACCATGCATATGCAACTTCAGCAGTAGACGGAGATAAAGATTTTCCAATAAACCTATAACTGAAGGTCATTCAATAGACATACCGATGAAATTATGAATGACTATTGACAAGTTAATCTAAATCATGTGATTTGAAGAGTAGCATCTCTACAGCTTAGATTACCTTATCACGAAAATGAGGTTTAAACCTCAGATTTACCAATCATACACAACATGAGGCTTAAGTCCTCTTATTTGCTTATATAGATTGTAATATCAGCTACCAAAACGATAAATGATTGATGCATTAATATACAAAAAAAATATATGTTTCCAAGTGTAAACCAAAGTATCTAAAAATCTGAAGTACATACAAAAATGTATATCGATCCTGACACTCAGTTAATCTAGGAAGGGCCACCATTAGCATCATCTTGTTGGCGTGACAGATATGCCGTAATCTGCTCCACTGACTGTTGGAGTGAGTGGAGCTTCTCTTCCATTGATTTCACCATCCCCCCAAGTCTTGATTGTTCCTCCACAATTTGCATAAGAGTATCATTCAAAGGAGTAGAGGCTATAGGGGCAGAGGTTGGTAGATGAGTATCTGGGGCGTCCTTAACTGTTTTATCCTATTTGTCTAAAAATTCTTCTTCTTTCGACATTAGATTACCAGATTCATGCACAGAGGAGAGATTCATTTTCCTGATACTCTGTGCATTGAATTATGGGGCTGATAGGGAATCACCTTCAGGCTCACTGAACCCACATTGACGGGCCAACTTGCACAGCAAATGTCCAAAAGGTATTGTTGTGGAGTTAGACTCGAACCCTGAAACTATTTGGTTGTATATTAGAGTGGGTAGACATAATGGCTCCCCTTTTCCAACGTGATAAAGGGGTTCCACCATGAATGGTGCGAGCTTAGTGTGATTAGGATAGACGTTTGAAGTGTAGATTAGATGGAGTATACAGTAATCATGGGACATATTGGTGGCTCACAATGCATTGTCATGATGCTAAGGTATATTGTGCGCATTGCATAAGAATTTAGTCTATACACCCCTTTTTACTTCTGTGGGTAAGTGTAATTTGGTAGGTTGTTTGGAGCACAATGGTATCCCTATAAGATTTGATATGCGAAATGGAGTGATTTTCACTATTCGACCATCGCAATCAACTTTAAAACCCCTAGATAGTGTGCAATGTGACAAGAATGATCGGACTAAGTTTTCATTTACTGGCCCCCCAAAGAATAGGACTGGAAGCCATCCTTGTCAAGAGAGAATTTCTTGGACCTTAAACTTCTCAAGACAGTTCACATCCACATTTCTTTCACATACAATCTTCCTCTCCAAAAATTTGGCAGCAATGGGCTTAGAAGAATTAGGGTTCGAGGAATATGAGGGTCTATAGGTTTGACTAGAAGGCCATCCTCGCTTTGGAACACAGGGTTTATGTCTAGTTTCGGTTGATTCTTTAATGTCATGTTTCTTCTTAGATCAGCTTTCTCTTGGCAGAGATGACTCCATTTGGTGGAAATGAGGTGGAATGATAAAGACCTATCAAGAGAGGGATAGTCCTAAGAAAAATAAACATTAGTTTTTGAGATTTAGAGAAAGGAACTAGAAGATACCTTAGATCTTGCTGATTTTGGTTGGATAGCCCTCCATCCGAGTTTGAGACGAATCAGGAGAAGTGACAGGCTAAACAGAGAGGGATTTAAATATCTAGACGCGGTTTGATTTCAGTTACACTGAAGGTAGGTTCGGTGCCATCAAAATATCCCTGGAACACAAAATTTGCTATAAAGATTTTCCTATTATGTATATAAATATGTTGTGTTCTAAGGTAGAATTCTATGATTTGTGTAGAAGTGAGAATCTTTCATGGAATCACCAAAATGGCTAGAGGCTAAAGAAATCCTTAGATCTTACATTTAGAGCATTCACAAGACTTAAACCTTTGATTAACCTTGTGTTCAGATATGAAACAAAAATTCTCTAAATTTAACAATAATCCTTATATAAGAGACATGATCCTCAGATATACCAATTCAGCTCAAGTGGACCCTTGGGGTCGCTACTCAAAACTTTTTAGGGAATGATGTGGTGTGAGCCAATAGACTACACATTTGGCTCTCATCATTTATTCCTGAATGCTTATCCTCAATCTTGTTCTTTAGTTTGGGAATGACAGTGGTCATAGATGCCATAAGTATTTTTAGTGACTTTTGGTCATCATCACTTTCGAACTCACTGTTTTCAGAATTGGAGTCATCTGTGTCATCCCGTGTGGCTGCCATGGCTTTTCCTTTTGATTTCTTCGTCGGAGATTCAGTTGATATATGTCCATACTTTTGGCAATTATAACATTGGGGTTCTTTGGACTTTTTAAAAGGTTTGCCTATTTGGCGTTTGTTGTCTGGTTGTTTCCCCTTAAAGGATTTTTCGTAGTTCTTGTTGAAAAACTTTTTGAACCTTTTAGCCAGGAGATCCACTTCTTCATCATCATCTTTATTTTCAGTTTCCTCTTCCTCCATTATGGTTTTAGAAGCTTTAAGGACATTGTGTTTTGATTTTGTGGGTGGTTTGAAATGCAATTCAAATGTTTGTAGAGAACCCACGAGTTCTTCAACTTTCATTTAATCAATGTTCCTACATTCTTCTATTGTGGTGACTTTGGAGTTAAATCGTTCCGGTAGGGATCTTAAGATTTTCCTACAAATTTTTGGTATTGAAATTTTCTTTCCTAGTCCCCCCATGGAATTATATATGACATTTAGTTTTGTGAAAAATTCCATGAACGTTTCATGTTCTTCCATCCTTATGTTCTCGAATTGGGATGTCAATAGTTGCAGCCTTGATCTTTTTACTGTGTTGGTTCTTTCATGGGTTGTTTGCAATAGATCCCATGCTTCTTTTGAAGTTTCACACATGCTGATTTGATTGAATACTTCTTGTGAAACTCCATAGTAATTGACATTCATGTCTTTAACTTCATATGATTTCATTTCTTTATCATATTGGGTCCATTTCTCTTTTAGTTTCGGTTTGGAGACAGTTCTGTCGTTGTCGAGTACTACTTGCTCAGTGGGTGGTACATATTCATTCTCAACAACTTCCCAAACGTCATGTAACGTCTCGAAAAAATCCGTACAAAGACCCGAGTACCACCTTAGGCAAAAGTCCCTAAGGACCGTACTCCGTAGAAATTTAGGCAAAAATTAATTAAGTACTAAACTAAATTAATCGGTGGATTTAGCTGAACCACTATTTATACAAATGGCAAGACTCAAAACCGTCAAAATCAGTAACTCGACACTACTTAAAAACCTAGGAAAAATCCTAAAAGCCTGTTGCTCTCGGGAGCATATTGAAACTCCGTATCAGACCTAGACCGCCCGTCGAGAGTCTGATGACCGCAAAACTATAGGGTTATATTCCTCCTACTGGGCTTGACAACCATCGCGGGAATCGAGCCCAAATAATATCCATAAACGTACAACTTGAGCCCTGAGTAAAGTGTGTGAGAAACAAGAATATCTTTAAAAAGTGTATTGAAACTTAAGTGAATTGGGCCATTCACTCGCAGGTGAAATTGAAGATTTCAGACTGTCAGTTTCTGACCAAACTTCACCCATGGGAAAAGGAAATTTCCCTGCTCTTATGCGTATACTTGTGGCTCTGATCGAATAAGTACGACCGTTGAACTAACACGGGTCCCCTGCGGTCGATCAGCTAATCCAATCCCGCTGAAATCACATCCTGTCATAGATCCATTGTCAGGGAGCTTACACTATGATGCATGTATGTAGTGGGCCTCCCTATGTGCCCTGTTTGTTAAAAATAGTCGCCCGTTAGATATAACCTAAGTATACCATGGCCCTGCGGCCATTTACATCACTCTTGGGCCTATATATAGACTATATACCACCCCACCTCTCTCTCATACAAATTTTTTCATACCCTAGGAGGGAGAAGAGAGAAAAGAAGAGAAAAGAGAAAGGAGAGAAGAGAGATCTTGGGAGATTACTGCAGTGTTTCTCTCCCACAACTCCTCGCCTCGATTCACTTTCCCATTTCGCTACATGACCTATTTCAGCTCCGATTTGGGTCAGAAATCCTAACCCTAATACCTTAGTTGAGATCTAGAATGGTCGTTTGTCAACCTAGCTAACCGATTTCACCATTTAGGTACCTGACGTTTTGTTTTCGGGAATGTAGAATTCGAACCGAGTCCGAATCGAGTATTCCGACAAAAGGTGCGGACTATAAACGTTTAGGTTATGGTTTTCAATGCTTTTAATGTCAACTAATGATTTATGTCTAACTTAATTGCTACCATATCGTCTTAGACACGTCAATTTCGACGTATTATACATGTATGAGCTATGTTGGACAAATATGCATCCTATGTGTTTGTTGAAATGTTTGAATGAATATGTAAACATGATTTGTGTTTGCTATGCCTACTAATCTAGGATTCATTGTTGCCATATGCATGCTGACCTCTTTGTATAAGGATTTGCTAAAATATATGTTATAACTAACCTAGTCTATTGTTCACACCCCAAGTATAGGGTTGTGATGTAGTAATAAACTCAGTAAGACCAAGGTCAAATCCACAGGGACTGAAACCTGTACGTAATCTGAAACTAAGTAGAACTAGAACTAGACTAAGATGAAATCTAAATCGAATGTAATTTGAGGATGAAATAATTATCTAAAACTTAAAGAATTCAGGGAAAGGAAACTAGGGATTCAGAGGATCCACTTGTAGAGATCAGGGAGATCTTATGCCTGCTTTAAGAACTCAACTAGACTTAGAATCCCATCTTCATCCAGTTGAAGAGTGTAGCCATGAAATCAAGACTGAACTTCCTTTGATATAGTTTTCAAGAGATGAAAGGTATATGACTTAGAATGGATTTTATCACCAAACCATGCCTAGGAGACAAAGTAAACAAAAGAATTAAACTAATTACCAACCAATCAACAATGTATGAAGGTTAGGAAGGGTACTGTCATCCGACCATTCCCAGGAGACAATAGTGAACAATAGGGCTTCCTGACGTCATAATCATAAAAAGGAAAGGAACATGCTCAAAGCTATCGTAGTCCCATTGTAATTTCAGTCACCACAGACCATTAAAAACTAAAAACATTCCTTTAAATTAACCAACAATCAAGATTCATTCAGTCTAAACAAAAGGCACAAGCACAAAGTTTCCCATCACGTTACAAGCTTCACCTCTTAGCCCTAGCTAAGAGGTTTAGCCAGACATGATTAGGCTAATGGCTCTAAAAAAAAGAAAACATTAAAGGGAAAACAAAAATAGAAAAAGAAAAGGAAGAAAAACCAATGAAGCTGGGACGCTCCACGACTCTTTCTCTCGTGCTCCTCTCCACGTCTAAGATGAATCATGCTCTCCACTCTCTCTCTCTCTAACGTCTTTTATAGGCTGGAGCAAGTCGGCTGGCTTGGAGATGTCGGTGGATGCGAATTCTTTACGGAGCGTCGTGCACACTTAGTGAAGAAAACCCAAGAATGTTGCTCCCGTTGGTTCTCCTAGTGTCCACCAAAAGCATTAAAAACACATCCCTTTAGACGGTTTTCGATGGTCTACAAGATGGACGGTTTGGATCATACATCCAATTAATGATGGTGGGCAACTGATTTCTTGAAATTCCGGTTTTCCCAGACGTAATTACGCATGAGAATTCGCTGACGTGTTCGGTGGGGCCCACTTCTTGGTGTCAGGTGAAATATCCACACCGTCCATTGAGATCTACTCGAAAAACCATTTGGATATGGTCGTTTTTGGATTGAATTCGGTGTGGCCCATACACTCTTTCACTCTTCCGTCCAACCTGCGTTTGGACGATTGGAAATCATTTTTCGATGCCTTTTGGGAATCTGTCACCTAGGTCGTGATCATAGGACCCTTTAAGATCTGATGGACGGTTCGCATTGGATCGTTGTGGCAAGGTGGTGGGCCACAAGAACCCAACGCAACTCTCTGTTACGTTTCGCAGCAGAGGAATGGATTTGGAAGAAAACGTCGGTTAACATGCGCTGACCGACTTTTGTGGCATTCGGTGCACAACGAATGTGCACACTCTATATGCACGCTCGCTTTGGTGTAGGCCCATTGTGATGTACGTGAGAGATCTGCGCCGTCCATCTGTTTTGTCGCCTCATTTAAGGTGTTGAATACAAAATTGAAGCATATCCAAAGATCAGGTGGGCCCCGCTTAAGGATTAAGGGGCTGATCTGACCGTTGGGCCACTTATACAGGGATCCAATGGTTCAAATTTGACGTGTACAGTTCATTTATAGTCCTTAGGCTATGTATGAAGTTTTGAGCCGAACAGATGATGGAAACCCTGTGATCTTTCATTCTGGCCGACTTTCAGGCCACTTGAGCTTCAGTTTCTCAAATTTCTCGGATCTTTGGTATGTAAATCCATCGATCTTGGTCCCCTGGAGTCCGTCCCTTGCCTTAGTGCTGCTTGAGCGTTAAATCCATGCCTTTAGTATTCTTTTCAGTCCACGCTCGTAAATCCACCTTGCAACATAAGCATGATTAAAATAGGGTATTAAACAGTATCAAGTTCATAAAAGCAAGTAATAACTGGGGTCTAATATGCAATGTTCGACCCTCAACATCTATATATTTGGTGAGGCGTAGCCTAAGTGTTTGATAAATTGTTTGAATGAGAAAATATTACTGATTTGTATGTATTAAGAATCTTAAGATAGGATTCTTCATTACCTTGCTCATATGTATTGGTTCTTTCATGTAATCATATTTGCCGCTACGAAATCTATGGATAAAATGCAAGTGTTTGGTAACATGTTCAGTGTGTTTGATGAAATGCTTAAATGAAGGATTCACTTGAATTGTTTGTTAGATGTTAATATGATTATCACATGTACTTACCTGCCACATCTGAGTAAGATTGGGACTACAACGTTGTCCAGGAAATTGGTAACCATTCCCGTTTGAGTGGCCGAACTAGTCTCGCCACATTGGATACGTTCGATGAATCTGGGTCGTACGACGATTGTCGACAATGGTTAGGCCACGTGGAGTGTTTATGCGCTCCATGTCGATTAAGTCGGCGTGCACTCGTACCAATCGAACTTGTCAAATAAACCGATTGGCCTATTGTGTGTTTACCATGTATGAATGTCATGCTTGAATCTAAGGTACCCCTTACCAATGTAAAGGCCCATTTTAACCATGGTACCACGATCTGCTAAGACTCATGAGCCGGGCATGGTGGTATGGGACACCGTGTCGAGCTGTTGGCTTACGCTGGGGTGATGAGCCTCCCCGTAGTGACCAGTGAGCAACTCGAACTCGTGAGCCGAGCATGGTGGTATGGGACACCGTGTTCGAGCTGTCGACCTATGCTAAGATGACGAGCCTTTCCGTAGTGACCGCGAGTATAAACCTTTGAATTTGCCTATCGAATGCATTTCATTAGGGGTGATGCCCTATAACTTGCCTATCGTATGTGGTTAACTAGGGTTGACGACCTTAGATGGATCATTCGTTTGAGGTAATGATATAAAGGGATGTACCTTAGCTTCCCGAACTTGTTGTATAAATAAGCTTAATTAAGTACTTGGCTAACACGACCATGCACCGCATTGCATGTGCTTTGGCGAGGAAGGTACACTTTAGGGAGTTTGTCATGCACGAACTTGGTTGTCAGAGTCGCTTGTGAGGGAGCTTTGTACGAGGGCATGCATCATTATTGCACTCCATTCTTGTATTAACAAGAGTAGTTAGGAAGTGATTGTTGTATTGTTTTATCATTACTGCTTGATTGACTTGATAACATGTTAACCTCTGCCTTATAGTACAACTGAGTTAATCACTCACTCCCACACTGGGATGGTGTTTTAAAACACCAACCATACTATGGTTTAGATGCAGGTGACAATGTAGTCTACGAAACAGAGCCAGACTTCATGGATAAGGAGGAGAAATTTTCCTATGTTCATCTATCAGGCGGGTCTACATAGACCTTGTACTGATATGATGGGATTACAGGGTCTCATGGATTAGTTGGACATCTACATTTTGACATTTTGTATATTTTGAAACAAAACATGTATATATTCAGCCCGGTAACCTACTCATACTCTGAAGGTTGTGAAACACGTACATACTTTAATATATTTGTTTTAGTCTTCCGCTTGCTTAATTACATTATCTCTGGAGTATGATATGCTGATTTAGTATAATCTCACTCAGGTTTAATACCTTGATATGGACAACATTTAAACATCATTATCCATGTTGCATAAGTGATGCGCTGGATCTCGGGAGTTGAGCTTTGCTCGACCCTTGAAATTCAGGGCGTTACACGTTATGATCCAAAGATTGTAGAAAATAAAACATCATGGACTTCCAATAAGGATAATTTAAACCATCAAAGATGGGAGGTTGTGAGACGGATGGTCATTCTTTGCTCATTATTCCAACTTCTTGTTAGGATCTCCCTCTAGGTTGTTAAACCCTTCAAGAGGAACCTGCTTTGATACCAATTGAAAGTTGCAATTTAGACCGCTGTAATGGAAGTATGGAATAGTTCGGGAGTCTTAGAGGGGGGGGGGGGGGGGGGGGGGGGGGGGTGAATAGGACTTTTTAATGATTATACCAATTTAAAACTTTATTGCCTAACTTCAACTGATTTACAAATAAACTAAGCAAGACAAAATAACTCTAAAGGCTTCCAAGCTAATAAAGGGTCCAATCACATAGGCTACTCAATATATGCAAATAAAGCAACTAGCCTATAACATTATAAACTTGTGTGTGGAATGTGCTACTTATCAATTTCAGGCATTCATTCAATCATGCATAAGTAATTAAACATTCAAACACATAAAAACACGATTAAGTAGATGCATAAATGACAATTCCAAATACAATCATATATAGTGGTTCAGCTACCTGCCTACTCTACTCGCGGCAGCCGTACTTTATCCTATAGTGTGCCGGATTTCACTGTCTATGGTTTTAAATCAGGTTCACCACAAACTTTACAGCCCTACACAAAGGACTCTACAATTTATGCCCTACGCAATTGCAAAGGTCCTACACTAAGAACCCACTTTTAGGCCATCTAGGCCAAGGTCCCACACTAGGCACCTACGTTTAGGCCACACAAACCAAGGTCCCACACAAGGCACCTATGTTTAGGCCACACAGGCCAAGGTCCCACACTAGGCACCTACGTTTAGGTCACACAGGCCAAGGTCTCACACTAGGCACCTATGTTTAGTCCACATAGGCCAATGTTCTACACTAGGCACCTTATCGAGTTTGAGGATAGCAAACTCTTAGCCTCAATCCTTCACAAGGAATGAGGCTAACCTTTGGAGTCTTGACAATGACATTTACTTGTCGGATTGAGTCCTCTTTTGTAGCTTGTCTTGGGTTGCTTGATTTTCGCTCTCTCATGCTTGAATCAGCTCCCCTATACTCCCTCAATCACGATGCTGTGATTTTCCTATTGTTTAAGCTTCATGATCAAGTACCTTGCATATGATGTTCCTATTAAGGTAACCAAGGTAATGTGAGTGGGTTGAATCTCCTATCAAAGGTAATGAATGAATTTCCTAAGTGATTCAATTGATGGATGCTCTAGAGTATCATGGAGACTAAGAATTTTCCAATAGGTTTGGTCTTTATACTTTAAAACAGGCTAAAGATCATGTTCTTCATTAATTAGAGCTTTGAATGCTCATTGAAGTGAGGAATCACAATGAAGGATTATGAATCTTGTGTGGATAGAGTCTAGGATGAGTGAGATGAGCTTGGGATACACTAGGGACTCTAGAATGCCTTAATCCACACATTTCACAAGTTTCTAGGTGTCACTTTTATAGATAAAAGGTTCTAACGGATCTATAACGGCTACTTTTCGGTCCTACCGAGGGAACCTTTGGTGGCACCGAATTATCTCTCGGTGGAACCTAATTAAGTCCTGAAGTTGCTGGATGAAAATCATCACTTTCGGTGGCTCCGAATATTGTCTTCAGTAGGAGTCGGTGGCACCGAAGGTCCTGTCAGTGATACCGAATTAACTTCAGAATGTTGCTGGTCTGTTTTGGTCACATTCAGTGTCACCAATGTTGCTTCGATGACACCAAAAGTGTCATTCGGTGGCACCTATTCCAACTGAAAGTGAGACAGATTTTCCTATTTAAGTTCTTGTCCTTCAATTCATTCAACAACTTTGAACTTTCTAAAGTCAACTCTAGAATGATGGAAATATGAACATAGAATGGCTTGAATAGATGATCTAAGTAGGTTTTCCTATTTGGGTTAGGATCATCTATAGGTAAGGCCAAGATCGTAGAAGCTTTCTCTTTACTTTGAATGTTGCTTGGTACTTCTGCTCCAGTTGCGTCGCTGGTGTTCATTTTCCAAGGACTCATCCGAATACTTGACACAACTAGTCATGTGATTGACAAACAAGTATGCAAGGTGAGTGCACTAACATGTAGAGGGATGGAATGGACAACTAAAGGGGTATAAGGGATCTACAGGTTTTTATTTTTTGAATGAGGAGGATGCTTGAAATAAGAATGGGAGGGGGCTATTTATAGCCCTCAAACCCGAATTTCTATTAATACTTGTCAAGTTTAGGGTTGAAAATGGCTTGAAAGGCTGGGATATGAGATTAACAAATGGCGCAATCTGGACGGTTGGATTGATAGGAAAAAAATTTGTGATTTTGGGTTGAGGGTAGGGGTACCGAGGTCATTTCATATCTCCACACGCTTGTACCTTGCAACGCAGAGAACTCCACATGAAAAAGACCCCCTGCCAAGATAGGAGGTGTGCCACATGGTAGGCATCGCCCAAGCCACTTCACACTTCCTACTTTAGTAGGAGGCTTCCCACATGCATGTGAGAGCTTCGGTTTTCTAAATAGTATTTTGTTGTAGTTGTTTCAAACCTCTGGTGGGCCATTATGTCTGATCTTGGACTTGAATTTGGGTTGATTTCGGGCTTGTCTTTGGTTTGACTAGGTGAGATGGCTAGGGTGTTGACTTGGTAGGTCAACTCGGTGAGTTGCATGTAGGGCTTCTATTTTTGGGTCCTTAGGGTTTAGGCTTCTAAGGTTAGGGTTTCTATGGTTCAGCCATTGAGTGGGTTTTGACTGGGTAGACTGCGGAAACTGGGCTGTGGTTCCTATGGTTTAAGCTTCTAGGATTAGGGTTTGGTTACCTTGGTACAATTCAATCAACTTGTCTGCTCGAGGTGGGGTGTTTACACTGGAAAACTAGAGCATGAATGAAGGCTATCCAATAAGATTTAGACCAGTTCACACTTGGAATTGTAGTCTAGAAACTTTAGTAGTAGCCTACATGCACTTTATAGAGAAGGGGATTGTAGAAGGCCTAGAACCATGCCCAAATCCAAAATTGGGTCCCATAACCTCCAATGGGCCTTACTTTCAGGTAGGCTATATATTCCACAAATAATGTAGAACAAACATCTCAACGTACTTTATCTCTAAGGCATGGTTTATTGGAATCAACATATCAATAAGTGTAAGATTATTTATAACAAACCAAGGGCTATTATGAGTCTTAAAGAATGCTTACAAAACATTATTTTTCGTCATTGGTCTTTAGCTTGGCCTCAGATATGTCCCAGAAATAACCAAGCTCAATAACCCCTCATGCAGGTGCCACAGTCAGTTGACTCATCATATCTCACATAAATGGGCTCCACAACAAGAAAAAAAATGGTTAGGCCAATTAGCTAACCAGAATTGGGCCATCAAACAGGCTCGGATTAGATCCCAAAAAAGGCTTGTAAACTAGCCCTGAAATTAGGCTAGAAAATAGTCCAAAAAAAAAAGGCTAAACTATTATTGGTCATTCCTATTTTCCATTGGTATCTCTTGAATGACCATAATTAGCATTCTCCTTGTTTTTAATATTTATATGCACCATATTCCCTTGTTTGTATGTGTTTATAGTAATATGTATTACTTATAGAGTTTTTTCTTATTATGTTTTTATTGGTATATTCTTGGAATTAACTTTTTGCAAATATTGACAAAAAGTGAGAGAAAGATCAAGTCCCATCAAAACAAGTGAATTATGCTTTACAAGTTCTATTTATTTTCAGGATTGATGAAGATAGGGGGAGTAAGGGCCTGTTTGTTAAATATGAAGTTGGAAGTCTGAATCTGAAATTTGAATCTGAAGTCGAAAACCTAGTATTGGATTTAGAACAACCCGCTTATTAACTAACGTCTAGAATGTTTGAAATATGTTAATTTGACACATTTGCCCTTATGAAATAATCATGATTGAATCCCTACTATTAAAATCTTCATGGATTCAATCAAAATGTTTATTTACCAACATGTTTATAAGGTAAAAAACACATAGACGAAGAGACCACACAAATACCATCTTAATCCAAAGCTTTTGTAGCTCGTAAGAAAATTTTAATGGTCATTTACCACTTTTTCTTGTACCATGGCCCATCCAAGATTTGGATCTGCTTCATTTTTTGGATTATGCCTAAAAATGAGCTTTCAATATGGAGGTGGATCTAGATTGCATACTAATGACATCAATAGCCCCTAGCTCTTGGACGGTATTGTGTGGCCCCCATCATAATGTATGTGTTTTATCCATGCCGTCCATCCATTTTTCCAAATCATTTTAGGGATTGATCCCAAAATGAGGATGATCCAAATCTCATGTGGCCTAGAGCTTTCTTGGTCCATTAATGGTTACTCACCACTATTTCCTACGATATGGCATACTTGATAATTGGATTTGCTTCATTTTTTGTATAATGCCCGTAATGATTTGAAAAAAAAAAAAAAAAAACAGATGAACAGAGTGGATATAGGATACATATATCAAGGTGGGCCCCATGGTTAGGGCCAAGGTAGGTGGCATGTGGCACACCACGCAATATGCTAAACCCCATGATCGGACACGGATGAGCTACTGTTAGGTTAAGTAGAGAGACTCGCTATTGAAGTGACGTCACCAAGTTCTGTGGGTCCCATCATTATGTATGTGTTGTATCCACACAGTTCATCTACTTGGAGAAATCATATTAGGGCATGATCCAAAGAATGAGTCAGATCCAAACCTAGAGCGGACCCCACCATAGAAAACAATGGGGAGAGTGATGCCTACCATTAAAAACTTCTAAGGGCCACTATTTTCGATCAAGCTAATATTTTTTCCCTCATTTCATGTTTATGTTAACACATGAACAGGTTGGATCTCAAATAAATATCATGGTGGACCTTAGGAAGGTTTCAACGCTGGGCATCACTCTCCCCATTATTTTCAATGTATCTACCTTCATTTTTTGGATAATACCCTAAAATGATCTCTCCAAATGGATGGATGGTGTGGATACAACACATACATGGTGGGCCCACAGAACTTGGTGACATAACTTCAGTAGCAAGTCTTGCTACTCAACCTGATCCGCTCCCCCCAAATCTGAGTGGGGGTGGGATTGCGTACTACCCCCACTCGGTAAACGGTATAGCTAGAGATGGACGGTCATGTCAAATGGCTCTATAGGCATACTATGATGTATATGTTTTATCTACACCACCCATTCATTTTTCCATATCATTTTAGGGAAAAGGATGAAAAACAAGTCAGATTTAAGGCTTAAGTGGGCCACACTATAAGAAACAGTGGGAGTTGAGTGACGATCATAAAAAATTTCTTGGGGCTACATAAGCCTCTGATCAAGCTGATTTTTGTGTTTTCCCTTCATCCAGGTTTGTGTGACCTTATGAAGAGGTTAGATGGCAAAAAAGCTTCACAATGAACCCTAAGAAGGTTTTAATGGTAGTCATTCCATTCCCATTGCTTTCTATGGTGTGTTCGACTTGAGGTTTGGATGTGCCTCATTTTTTGGGATCATGATCTATGACGATATAGAAAAGTCGATGGGCGGTGTGGATCTAGCACAAATTATAGTGGGCCAGAGAAGTGTCATACATTAAAAGTTAGGTTATGTTTTACGCAAAGGAGAAAGTGCGGGGCAATTTTGGAATTTAAAAAAATACATGGAGCACATTCTCCATTCACCATTAAGCTAGACTTTCATTGCTGAAAAAATTCAGCCAAAGTACATAGAGCGCTTTCAATGTTCCGTGTTAACAAATAAAACTAAATGCCTATTGCTTTCCAATTCCGCATTAAGTCAAAATTTTCAGTGTTACCAAATACGCCTTAAGTATGAGGGAGTATGCAAGCGTTACATGTCTCTTTGTATCGAGTTGTAAATCATTTGTAATTCGACATGTAATATTTTGAGTTGTTTTGATTTGTTATTAGTATATATGGACCGTGACAAGGTCTAGGTTAGATTTTAGTCATGTAATATTTGACAAATGGGAAAATTATTAGTGCACTTATTATGCATTTTATTTATCAATCACATGAGTCAGTGTATCATGTAGTTGGTTGAGCCCTTAGAAGCTAAAGATCGAAGACACAAGAGGACGTGGAGCATCAAAGAGCAAAAAATAAGTATACGAAGTGCCTTGGTAACCCTAACCCTTGACACAAAATAACTCAAACCTTTGATTGATCATCTATTAGCCTTAAGAGCCCCATTTGAATATGCTTAAAAAGGCTATAGAAGCCTTGAGCTGTTGTTAAACCAATCTACCCAAAAACAAGAGATTCATCAGTACCATCAATCGCTCAATTGATCTATATCGATCGATCGGTTTTGAGCGATCACACATGGCCCAACTCGTCGAGCAATAAATTCACAAAATGCTGGATTTGTAGTGATCGATTGATACATCGATTAATCGATCGAAGGGGAGTTCGATCAATCGATGACTCGTATCGATTGATTGGACCAGGTGATTTCCGCCAATATTTTACCGCTGGGACTTAGTCAATCGAGTCAAGTCAACTTGTTGGTCTACCATCAAATAAAGATTCCATGATACGACCTTATAGTTAGGAATTAACTTAGAGATATTTCTAACTATAAATATTTCAATTTCCTATAAATAAGTAATAAAAAAAAATGGCAAAATGTAACACTTCATGGGTAACTTCTTGTTGGACGAGACACGAGAAATTATTAATCAGGCCAGTCGAAGGCAATTGGTAACGAGTCGGGTAAAATCCGAGTTTACGAGAGAACTCGGTTGAGTTCCCAATCAAGTTACTGTGTTTTTTAACCATGTTCCTCACATGTGGAAGTACGGATATCAAGACCATTGAAATCGTGGGGCACAATGTGAACGGAGCGTATCTCTCAAGTCACACTAATCAACCAATCCTAGCCATTCAATTGGTTGCTTTAAGTGGATGAGTAAAATCAAAATTGTGAGTGGTCTTCAAAGAAAGAAGGAAAAAAAAAGAAAAAAAAAAAAAGAAAAGAAGAAGAAGAAGCAAGCGTTTAGTATCATTTTCTCAGTATAATTTCTGGATTATGGTCCAACCATGATTGGGTCAGTGATTTGGGTGGTCAGATCGGCCTACTATTGAAGAGTCACCACCATTTTTAAATGGTGTTGAACTGTTGTAGAAGTCCAGCCCATCTTATCATTCTATTGTAAAATGCTAGATTAAATAGCTAAAATACGTGAATTTAAACCAGGTGGTTTATTCTACAAATTATTACCTGCACATGTAACAGTTATTCACCTGTGCCGAAAAGTTATTCATTTGCTTATTCACCTGCTTGTACCCTACGCTACAAATGTAGGGTCCAACACACGTGTTGGGCCCAACCTCTCCCTGGTGTGTGCATGACATCAAACCTTTCCAGCAGGTCCCCTTACCATGAAAGTTGGACGCAGATTGTGTAGTGAGGAGCTCCCGCGACTCTAGCATGATGGTGTGGATACTCTGTGGGGCTATAATGATGTATGTATTTTATTATGCCATCCATCCATTTTTCAAGATCATTTTAGGTAATGAGCCAAAAATTGAAGCATATCAAAAGCTCAAGTAACTCCACAGAAAATAGTGGGGATAGTGACATATACAGTCAAAAACTTCCTAAGGATCATGGTGATGTTTATTTGTCATCCAACCTGTTAATAAGATCACATTGAAGTGGATGAAGGGAAAACACAACTTTCAGCTTGATCCAAAATTTCTGTAGCCCCAAAGAAGTTTTCAAGAGTAGGTGTTCAATTCCCACTGTTTCCTGTTGTGTAGTCCACTGGAGCTTTGGATATGCTTTAATTTTGGGCTCATGCTCTAAAATGAACTGTAAAAATGGATAGACGGTGTGGATAAAGCACATACATCAGGATGGGTATCATAGAGTATCCATACCACACAACAGCATGGTGAGATCCTCACTACACAATCCGTATCCATGAAAGTTGGGTGCCTCAGAAATAGTCCTATCTGACAACCATGTAGGCTATCACATGAATTCGTAAATCTTTGGATGGTTAAACTTATTGTTTTCTGTGTGTGCCCCACCTAATTATTGGGTAGGCCCGATTTTTGGGGCATCCATTATTTCAGTGGGCCCACTTAATGCACGGGTTGGATGTCGCACATACAAAACAGTGCACTTCACACTGGTAATACAAGCAGGTGAGTAAGTGCATGAATAAGCAGATTAATTACTTTTTGCAGGGAAGTGGCCTCAATTTAAAGAAAAGCGAGAAATTGAAGGAGGCACCAGAGCGGCTACTTGTGGCAATTGCAAAAAGGGTCCCCCATTAAGGCTTTGCAAACATCATGAAAGCTTGGCCAATTCACATCCACAAGCTACAGCTACGTTTTCGGCCCGGTCCTTACTCGATTCCATTTCTACCCTCGACAATCGTTAGAATATCTGAATCACCCAAAATTTTATAAAGAAAATGGCAAACGATACCTCCGTAGAGGGCTCTGTGGAGCCCACCGTGATGTAACTGTTTTATCCAGCCGTCCAACGATTTTTTCAGAAAATTTTAACATGTAAACCAAAAAATGAGGCACGTCCAAGGCTTGAGTGGACCACACCAAAGGAACCTGCACCGATATGACACCCACCGTTGAAACATTTCTAAGGGCCCACGTGATGTTTTTTTTACCATAAAACCTATTCATAAGGTCACGTAGACGTGGATGAAGTGAAAACACAAATATCAGCTTGATCCGAAACTTCTCTGGCTCCCAAGACGCTTTTAATGTTGGACGTTCAATCCCAGCTTTGTGGTCCACTCAAGCCTTGGATCTGCCTCATTTTTTGGTTCACATATTAAAAGTTTCTGAAAAAATTGTTGGACGGCTGGATGAAACAGTTACATCACGGTGTGCTCCACAGAGCCCTGCCCGGACGGATTACCGTCCGGGCGGGGGTAGGACGCAATCCGCGTCCTACCGTAGACCATGCGGTACGGGAACGGATTGGCTACTCCCCCTGACACCAGCTCCATCGCTGGTAGTCGGTACTCTGTGGGCTCCATCATGATGTATGTACTTCATCCATTCCGTTCATTCATTTTTACAGATTATGTTATTGCTTGATCTCAACAACGAGAGGGACATAAATCTCAGGTCGATCACACCACATGAAAACAATAGTGATTGGATATCAACCATTAAAATTCTCCTATGGCCCAATATATTGTTTATATGACATCCAATCTGTTGATTAGGTCATACAGACCCAGATGAAGAGAAAAAACAAATATCAGCTTGATCCAAAACTTTTATGCCCCCAAAATGTTTTTAATGGTCGACCCTCATTCAACACTGTTTCCTATAATGTGGTCCACTTGAAATTTGGATATACCTCATTTTTGGAATAATATTGTAAAATGATCTGTACAAACAGATGGATGGCATGGATGAAACACATACATCATGGTGGGGCCCACATAGCACCGACCATCAGCCATTGCCGGTGTAAGGGGAGCAGCCAATCCGTTCCCATGCGGTACCGGGACAGGGTAATGCACCAATCAAAAGATGCCACATGGGTATTAAACACTTTCAAGCAAAAAACAACCTGAAAGGCCTTCGAAAAAAAAGAGAAATAGACGACTCTAGACACCACCTTTTAACTGGCGTCTTTTCAAAACGCTCCCAAACTTTACTTTCTCAAAGTTAACCATTCTATTTGGACACACTATTTGCATACGAATGAATGCAAGGGATGTTCGTATGCAAATAGTGTGTCCATACATAATGGTTTACTTTGGAAAGTATAGTTTGGGAGTGTGTTGAAAAGACGCTGGTAAAAGGTGGCATTTACATTGGTCAATTTTTCATTCAAACGTGCGTGTCATTAGGGGTGTACACGAACCGAGCTAGCTTGGTTAGCTTGCTCGACTCGACTCGAAAAAGCTTGATTTGAAGCTGAGTTCGAGTCGAGTCGAGCTGCTTTTTTTGGCTCGAAAATGAGTTCAAACTGAGTTTGAGTTGGCCCTAGCTCGACTCGACTCGAATCAAATCCAGCTTTTATTGAACTCGGATTGAACTAGTTCGGTGACTCGGTTACTTTGATATTGATGTTGCTCACCAAGTATTTAATGAAATGACTCAACGAAGTGTGGCTAATGACATGGATGGTGGCAAGGAAGGTATGTACATGAAATAAATACCCTTTTTTCTTGGTTTTTATGTTGCTTAGAAGGTGTTTGATAAAATACCTTGAAAGCCATTGTTGCTATTTCCCATACAATGGGATTTTGAAGGTGCAGTTTAGGTGTTTGTGAAAATGCTGCACAAACGAACTTGGTTCGATATTGGCTCGAATTTGGCTCAAATTGGTCTGAGCTGCTGACCGAACCGAGCTGAGCTAGCCAGTTAGGCTCGAGGACCGAACCGAGCCGAGTTCGAGCTGAGGTCAGCTAGTGGCCGAGCCGAGTCAAGCTGAGGCCAACTCGACTCGGTTTGACTCAATGTACACCCCTACGTGTCATGAAAGAGGGGATTAGGTGAGACCCGGATCCACCGAGGTGGGCAAGACCCCCGATTGTGGGGCTCACAGTGATGTATGTTCCTTAAATCCACACCGTCCAACCATTTTCAAAGCTCATTTTAGGGCATGATCCCAAAAAATGAAGGTTACTCAAATCTTAGGTGGACCACACAACAGAAAATAGTAGTTATTGAATCCCCACCATTAAAAACTTCATAGATTCCACCAGAATGTTTATTTGCCATCTTTTTTTTTTTTTTTTTGTTAGCTTGTTGGTACACCCACTGTAAGTTTACACTTCACTGTTAGCCACCCCCTCTAGGGAATTGATACCAAGACCTCAGTGTTGAAACGAGGTATCTTTCACTCACTCAGTCTACCACTTGAACCATGGATCTGGGTGTATTTGCCATCTAACTTGTTGATAAGGTCACAAACACCTAGATGAAGAGACCAACCAAATATCATCTTGATCAAAAGCTTTTGTGGCCCACGAAGTTTTTAATGGTAAATCACCACTGTTTCTTGAACTATGGTCCATCCACCATTTGGGACTGCTTCATTTTTTGGATCACGCCTTAAAGCAAGCTTTCAATACAGATGGGCCGCGTGGATTTAATCACATACATCATAATGGCCTTACAGTCAGGGTTCCCACCCACCTACGTGGATCCAGGGTCTCACCAAATCCGCTGTGTGTCAGGGTATCTGTGCGGCCTACCGTGATTTATGTGTTTTATCCTTACCGTCCTCAATTTATACGGATCATTTTATGCATGAGCCGAAAAAAAAAGAGGCAGTGTACCACCCCACAGGAAGCATTGGGGTTTAAATTCCTACTGCAGAAAGCTTCCATGGGCCCGCCATGATGTTTATTTGCCATCTAACCTATTCAGGATGTCACATAGACCGGTACGAAGGGAAAGCATAAATATCAGCTTTATGGTAAGCTTCTTTGCCCTCGAGAAAATTTCAACGGTGAAAATTTAATCCCCACTACTTCCTATGTGTGTTCCATTTGAACCTTCAATCTACATTCATTTTGAACTCATGGCATGAAATGATCTGTTAAAATGGATAAATGGCATGGATAAAACATATACATTGTGGTGGCCCCACAAAGCCCCTCGCAGGACCGTCCATCTCTAGCTTGGGTCTTGGCGAGAGTAGTACCGAGTTCGCGGAAATCAAATTGCATACTGAGTTACTCAGTAGACTCTTATCGTACTGAGCAAACCCTGTTGGGCTCCCCCGTAAATGTACGGGGTCTATCCATGCATCCATCTTTTTTTCCATCTAATTTAAGGGGTTTATCCCAAAATTGAAGCACATGCAAAGATCAAGTGGATGTTATCGCATTGAGCAAACCCTGTTGGGCCCATCGTAAATGTATGTGGTCTATCCACGCGTCCATCCTTTTTCCATCTAATTTAAGGGGATTATCCCAAAATTGAAGCACATGCAAAGATCAAGTGGATCATACCACTGGAAACAGTGGGGATAATGATTTTCACCGTTTGAAACATTTCTAGGCCCCACAGTGATGTTTATTTGTCATCCAACATGTTTATAAGATCATACAGACATGGATGAAGGGAAAAACAAATATAATCTTGATCTAAAACTTCTGTGGCCTCGAAGAATTTTTCAACAGTAGACATTTAATTCAACTGTTTCCTGTGGTGTGGTCCATATGAACATTGTGATGGGGATTTTCTCCTCGTCGCTCGACCGATGGAGTGCCCTGCTCTACCGGTCGAGGGTGGTGCTCGACCAGTCGAGTGGTGCTCGACTCAAAGTCCAGCGACCAATTGAGTTTATTCTTCCACGCTGCTCAACCGGTCGAGGCTCCGCTCGACCAGTCGAGGAGTCTGCTCGACCAGTCGAGGTTACGCAGATTCATGTTCGGATTTTATGCGGACTGCATAAATTTGAGGTGGCTTTCGCTGTCACGCTCCAAACTCGGAAACCGGGCTCACAAAATTCCCGATCGCCGAATCCGGCGCCGACAGCCTCCGTAGTACCCCATTCTCGGCTCCCAGCGCCCATACGCCAGATTCCGATCCTGGGATCCTACAAGGAGGATTTTCAGTATGAATTTTTTTTTTTTTTGTAATGGAGCATAACCACAAGCATAACCAAGTCACGAAACAACAACACCACATATCCACTATATCAAAAACTTCTAAGTACAATGCGGGAAGGAAAATACAATGTAATGATATCAAAGAAAACTCCAAAAGCTCCAGAAGACTGCTGCACGCTCCGAGCTCAACGCTGCTGCAACCTAACGCCACCTGCACGCATCTATCGTGCATAAGCTTACAAAAGCTTAGATGGTGGTGAAAGTGTGTGTAAGGCGAGTGCCAAGTGTACAATATCAGAGTAATGCGGAAATATGCGGAAAGTCCATGAATGCTATCAGCTATACTAAAGCTATGTAATGCAAGGCATGAATGCTGTCGGTCATACCAAACCATGCGATGCGAGGCCTATGTAGCCAAATGTCATATGCGAGATGCAAAGCAAGAGTGCCAGTACTCATAAGTACACATATTAGTACAGTTCCTCGCTGGATATCACCGGGGTCTAATACACCTCACACTGACTGCCTCCTCCCTAGCTGCACAGTCAAGCGAGTGGAAGAGACCACACTATCCGCCTGACCAGTAGTCTGCCAATACCTACCCGGCTCGTCGATAGCGGACACATTTGCGAGCTGGTCAAACTCAGCCTAGCTTATAGCCCCCTCACTCAGGCGGATAAGGCCACACCCCCTTCCAACCGACCACGACACAGTGGGAGATGCGGCCTACTGGTATTCGGCACTCGGGTGCTCGTGTATCCACTCGGTCTATACGTTGGAGCAACTCCTGGTACCAAAAAGGTTCTGGAATTTTCACCCAAGGACATCCTAAGTGCCCACAATGCTAGAGCCAATATTTCCGGTATCTGGTACGACCACCCACGATGTATCTGTGGAGGCTACGGCCCTGATGTCACTAGGGCATGCAGTGATCAAGTCACACATATGCGAGATGCATGATTCACACCGTACAATCATGCAACAATCTCACGCGTACCATGCGATCATGTGGGGCACTCCGTCTCACAAGGAGTCCCGTAAATGTCTCAGCCCAACGGCTTATGCTATGATCAAACATTCCTCATATCAAGCATACAAATGATGCGTATGGGTATGAATCATGGAGCTATACTAAGCATGTTATAAAGTGGTGAACTATCAACAAATGTGGGCCTACTAATGGGCCCTAGGGAGAGTTATAATGTGGACATTTAACCAACATTATTCTTACAACGTGGACGTCAAACCAACATTTCTCCCAAGGCATAACCTGTCATCAACATTATTACACACACTATGGAGGAATCCCTCATTGCAATGGACCCTAAGGACGTCCTATTGGGCCTCGACCCATGGGCCTTATATTCATCAAATGGGCCGCATCATATGGGCCTTTTATAAATCAAGTGGGCCACATCAAAGGGGCCTTATGTATATTACAATGGGCCATATCCCATGGGCCTTTGAATACATCACAATGGGCCTTATAACATGGGCCACAATTACATTGAATGGGCCTCACAACATGGGCCTAGGCTTCAAAAATCAAATCAATCCGTGACTTGTGTGAGCTACACCACATACAGAAGTTGAGAGATGCCGTGCACCATTTAAAAACATTCATAACCATTTTGAGGGCCCACTGAGATGTGGTCAACAAATTCAGCCCATCCATTTGCCCGGCCAAACAAGCCCTCACCCAAACGTGGGCCCCAAAATAGATGGACGGCATGGATGAAACACAAACATCAGGGGGAAAGGGTGGCCCATCGTCCAGCCTTCTGGACGGTGTGGACCAACACACATCAGAGGTGGGGCCGTCTGGCCGTTCAGCGCCTGCTGGATGGCGTGAATAAAACGCATACATTAAGGTGGATTCCACCGTCCGCCTGGACGGTGGATGTAAGACACATACATCAAATGGTGGGTCCCATGTGGGGCCCACTGTAATGTTTATTTTCCATCCACCCCGTTCATAAGGTCACGTGGACCAGGATGAAGGGTGAAAACAAATTTCACCTTGATTCGAAACTTCTGTAATGCCCAAAGAGGGCTTCAATGGTGGAGTTCAATTCACACTGTTTCATGTGGTGTGGGCCACCTGAGTCTTGGATGTGGCTCAAATTCGGAGGGGGCCCACTTCAGGGAGTGGCCCACCTCATGAACGGCAGGGATGACAACATACATCATGGTGGGGCCCACGGCAGGGGCCGTGGGTTGCTGCCCAGCCGCCCGCCCGAATGACGCAGGACGCCTAGCGTCCTTCCTGTCAGCAGCAGCAGCAGCAATTGCTGCTATTGTTATTTTTTTTTTGAAAATCAGAGATTTTGTGGTTTTCCATATGTGGGATCCAAATCTGGAATCCACCCCGTCCATTGTTTCATACAGCGTTCAACAATCACAACGAGCCCAATATTGGGCATATATCAGGGGTACGGGATCAACAGGGGGGTTTTCAATGGCAAGGAGATTGTTTCCCATGCCATGGCCCACTAGAAATTCCGATCGGCATAATCTTTTGGCTCAACGCCTAAAATGATCTGAGGAATAGAATGGATGGCGTGGATTAGATCAGTGCATCCAGGTGGGGCCTGCACAAGTGGTCCACCCCAAGTTTTAAATCAAACTGATATTTATTTATTTATTCCTTGCATGTCAGGCACCTCACCATCACTTCACACTTCTCTTAATTGCCACGTCCAGCGTCCCTGGACGCTGGACGGTTTGGGAACACAAATTTAAGGTGGGTCCCTCCTACATACATGCTACCAGGGTGGGCCACCAAATGGTTGGAAGGCTTGGGTGAGACACATATCAAGGTGGGGTCCATTCAAGTGGGCCACCTACTCATAACATCACAAGAAGAGAGAGAAAAAAAAAGAGAGAGAGAGAGAGGAAGAGAGAAAGTGGGACACACGTGTGATGGAGGGACCCCGACACTATGGGCCCTCCCTTGCATTCCATCATACATAGAAAGGTAATCAAAGTGGGCCATTGGCCACATCATAGGGTCCCAAGTGAGATCCATACCATTGATCGGTAGGCCTCACTTGGCCCATCTAAGAAAGCATGAAAACTACCCTATCAAAGCACCCACCGTCGATCTTCTTCGGTCCGTTGGAACGCCAACCTCCTTGTGCTCCTCTTTGACGGTGGAGATGGGAAATCAAGGGCTAGGATGGAGGGTTTTGGGAAAGGAAAGGTGGGCCACACAAGGTCATTTTTTCCATGGAAGGCTTGGGCGTGGGAGCTCTCTTTGCTCTTGGTGTTGCTTGGAAAATAGTGTAGAGAAAGAGAGAGATAAGGAGAGAGAGTGATGTGAGGTGAGTGATGGATGTGAGTGATGGGTGAGGGGATGGATTGGTTGACTTTTGGGCTTGCTTGACTTGTGGAGAAAGGAAGCATGGGTGCTTTGTACTTGACATGAAGTGATGGATTGATTGATGGGATTGATTTGATTGATTGGATTGATTTGACATGTTGTAGAGACTCTCTCGGGATCGTAAAAGCGCGGCGTTTCTTCGAAATAAACGTCGGCTCACATCTTCTAGTCAGGGTATCGGATCGGTGCGTGAGTCGTGGCGTTGGAACCGCGGCGACGGTGCGGTTGCAATAATACAGGTCTCGGATTAAACCGACTCGAATCTAAAGGATGTGACTTACGATCGATCGCAACGTCGATTATCAGTCGTGAATTGCCAGACTTCGACGGAAAGGATCGCGGGATTCGTCGGAACAGTACAGACTAGGACACGGGTCTTACATTCGCCATGGTGTGAAAGGGAGTTGCCTAAATTATAAATAGGGGTTCCTAGGGCTTTTCTAGTTAATACAAGAGGGTTTCCTAAAGCTTTGCAAGAGTTTACTAAAGGGTTTAGGGCTATTAAAGGTGTGTGTGTGTGTGTGTGTGTGTGTGAGAGAGAGAGAGAGAGAGAGAGAGAGAGAGAGGAAGCTTGTGGAAGGGAGATTTCGCAGTCGATGTCTCAGTGCTTATACGTCCTTGTGATCGGTGAGATCTCTTCATTTTTCATTATTCTCTTGTTGTTTTTTTACTCATGCATGAGTGAAGAAGGTTTGAGCTAAGTGGTGTGTGCTTATGATCAGTTGTAATGTTCTACTTTATAGTGGATTATTGATTTGGACGAGGTCCCGTGGTTTTTACCTCTTCAAGGGTTTTCCACGTAAAAATCTCTTGTGTCGTATGGTTTATGCTTTGATTTATTTCATTGCTTTATTATACCATAATTCTTGTGGTTTTTGGGAGGCTAAATCCTAAGGTTTTTTGTAATGGCCCCCAACAAAGTGGTATTAGAGCTAAGTTCATTCAACGGAGTGGGATCGGTTCTGAATTATGGAAGGTGTCATCAAGGATGATCAGCCTCAATGGTTCTAACTAGACCATATGGAAGGCTAAAATGAAGGACTTACTTTATTGTAAGGACTTGTATGCTCCAATCTTATGCATATTAGTAAAAACAAAGTATATGATAGATGATGATTGGAAGAAATTAGACCGGAAGGTGGTGGGGTTTTATTAAACAATGGTTGGATGATTCCGTGTTCCACCATGTGTCTATGGAAACCTCAGCCGCTAGCCTATGGTTAAAACTGTAAGGGCCGTATGAGAGGAAGACAATTGACAATAAAATTTTCCTGATAAGAGGACTTGTGAATCTCAAGTTCAAAGATGGTGGCTCTGTGGCTGAGCACATGAATGAGGTTAGCAATATTTTGAACCAACTCTCCTCTATAAAGATGGTCCTGGATGATGAATTACAGGCTTTGCTATTGCTTTGCTCATTGCTTGACAGTTGGGAGACATTGGTGGTGTCTCTAAGTAAGTCCACGCTAGACGGAAAGGTATCCATGAAACAGGTAACTAGCTGTCTCTTCAATGAGGAGACAAGGAGGAAGTCTCAGGGGTCTACTCAGCAAAAGGCCCTTGTGACACAAGAACGAGGGAGTGGAAAGAACAGAAAGGGTGAGAAGGCCCAAGATAAATCAAGAGGCAAGTCAAGTACCAGAAAGGATGTCGAATGTTGGAATTGTGGTAAGAAGGGCCATTATAAGCATGAATGTCGTAAGAATAAGAATGATAAGAAAGGAAAAGGAAAGGAGAAGGAAGATTAATCAGATTCCACTGCGGTTGCTTCAGACGGCGACGTTGTAGTTATTCTTTCAGCAGATCATGATGTTTATCTCACGGCTACGAGTCAGGACACTGACTGGGTGATAGACTCGAGAGCCTCGTTTCATGCGACTCCGCGCAGAGACTTCTTCACAAGCTATAAGTCAAGTGACTATGGGACCGTGAAGATGGAAAATTCTGGCATATCGAAGATCGTAGGGGTTGGTGATATTTGTGTGAAGACAGATGTGGGCTGTACATTAGTTCTCAGGGATGTGAGGCATATCCCAGACATTCGCCTCAACTTGATGTCGACGGGAAGGTTAGATGATGATGGCTATGAAAGCTGATTTGTTGGTGGGTGTTGGAAGCTTATCAAGGGTTCATTGATTGTAGCCTGAGGAAAGAAGTGTTGCACCCTTTATAAGGAAAGTGTTGGTGTGTGCAAGGGTGAGTTGAACGTAGCGGAAGATTCAGTTATTAACATGTGGCACAGGCGTCTAGGCCACATGAGTGAAAAAAGGGCTTCAAGTATTAGTAAAGAAGCGGCTCCTTCCAGACGTGACATGTATACCTCTTAAAACCTATATTGACTGTTTATCAAGGAAACAACATAGAATTTTATTTATTAAATCTGTTTCTCATGTTGATGAAGTGCATGCATTAGATTTGGTTTATTCTGATGTTTGTGGTCCTATGAGGACAAAAACCTTGGGTGGGGCATTGTATTTTGTCACTTTTATAGATGATGCATCTAGGAGGGTTTGAGTTTATGCTTTGAAATCCAAGGATGAGGTCTTTGGTGTATTTAAATTATTTCATGCTATGGTCGAGATAGAGATAAGTAGATCATTGAAGTGCATTTGTACTAACAATGGTGGTGAATACATTGGTGACTTCCGTGAATATTGTATGTCCCTGGGTATACGACATAAACAGATGATTCCCAAGACCCCCCAGCTTAATGGTGTAGCTGAGCAAATGAATTGCACCATTGTAAAGAGAATCAAATGCATGTTATCCCATGCAAAGTTGCCCAAGACGTTCTGAGGAGAAGCAATGCACACAGTGGTGTATTTGATAAACAAGTCTCCATCAGCCCCATTGAATGGAGAAGTACCCGAGAAGGTGTGAACTAGACAGGATCCATCGTACAGTCATCTCAGGGTGTTTTGCATCCGTTCACGTACCAAAGGATGAGAGGTCCAAGCTCGATATGAAGATCAGGTAGTGTGTGTTCTTGGGGTACGGTAATGAAAAGTTCGGTTACAGATTATGAGATCCAACCGAGAAGAAGCTCGTCTGGAGCAAATATGTGGTTTTCTTTGAAGATCAGTGTATAGAAGACATTCGTAAGCCAGAGAAGAACCAGCCTAGTTCAGGTGAGCTAGAGGACATGGATTCGGTTATTCCTCCCGTGGTGCCTGATGACGGGGGAGTACAGTAAGGTGTAGAGGATGAGGGAGTTCCTTTAGAAGATGGACCGGGGGAGCAGTCTTCACCTGATCCACCTGTTGAGCCACAGGTGAGGAGGTCATCTAGGGACAGACAACCGTCTAAGAGGTACTCGCCGCATGAGTACATTATACTTACTGATGGGGGAGAGCTAGAAGATTATTCTGAGGCCCTAGCCGACAAGCATAAGGAGGAGTGGTTGAAAGCTATGTAAGAGGAGATGAAATCCTTGCATAAGAACCACACCTATGATATGGTGAAATTGCCTAAGGGCCAGAAAGCTCTGAGCAACAAGTGGGTGCTCAGAAAGAAGGTTGAGTAAAAGAATTCACAAATGAGGTTCAAGGCCAGAGATGTGGTGAAAGGGTTTGGTCAGAGGAAAGGTATAGACTTCGATGAGATATTCACAAATGAGATATGAGTGGTGCTTGGGTTGGCGGCTAGCATGGATTTGGAGATAGAGCAGTTAGATGTTAAAACTGCCTTTCTCCATGGTGACCTGGAAGAAGAGATCTACATGCATCAACCAGAGGGGTTTGAAGTCAAGCGCAGAGAGCATATGGTGTGTAGGTTGAGGAAAAACTTATATGGGCTGAAACAAGCTCCACGACAATGGTACAAGAAGTTTGACTCGTTTATGTTATAGCATGGATATGACAGAATGGAGTCGGACCACTGTGTGTTCACGCGCAAGTTCTCAGATGGTGATTTCTTAGTTCTGCTATTATACTTTGATGACATGCTCATCATGGGAAAAGACGTAAAGAAGATTGACAGACTGAAATAGGAGTTGGACAAGTCGTTTGCGATAAAAGACTTAGGCCCGGCTAAACAAATCCTAAGAATTGAGATAACCTGTGACAGAAGCAGTAGGAAGCTTTGGCTGTCACAAGAACGGTATATTGAGAAAGTCCTGGAGTGGTTCAATATGAATGCAGCAAAGTCGGTTAGTAATCCACTGGATGGTCACTTCAGATTGAGCGACAGGCAGTGTCCTAAGACGAAGGCAGAGGTGATGAGATGTAGAAGATATCCTACACGTCAGCAGTAGGAAGTTTAATGTATGCTATGGTATGTACACGCTTAGACATAGCATATGCGGTTGGTGTTGTCAGCTGGTATTTTGTGAATCCTAGCAAAGAGCATTGGGCAGCGGTGAAGTGGATACTGCGGTATCTAAGACGCTCATCCAGGTTGAGCCTATGCTATGGTGATGGAAAACCTATGTTAGAGGGCTACACAGATGCATATATGACATGTGACATAGACTCCAGGAAGTCTACATCGGGGTTCATGTTCACGTTTGCAGGGGGAGCGGTCTCTTAGCATAGCAAATTAAAGAATGTCGTAACATTGTCGACGATAGAGGCTGAGTACATTGCGGTCACATAGACATGTAAAGAGTTACTTTGGATGAAGAGGTACCTGCAGGAACTTAGCCTGAAGAAGGAGCAGAACGTGGTCTATTGGATAGTCAAAGTGCTATACACTTGAGCAAGAATCCAAGTCAACACTCCAAGTCGAAGCACATAGAGATTCGGTATCACTGGATCATGGATATTTTGGAACAAAAGGTGTTACAGCTTGAGAATGTCCACACGGACGATAATGGGTCAGACATGATTACCAAGGCTTTGCTTAAGGGCAAGTTTGAGGTTTGTAGAAACTGGGCTGGCTTGAAGAAGGTGAATTCCTCTTGAGTCGAAAAGGGGGAGATTTGATGGGGATTTTCTCCTCGTCGCTCGACAGGTTGAGTGCCCTGCTCGACCGGTCGAGTGGTGCTCGACTCAAAGTCCAACGACCAATTGAGTTTATTCTTCCGCGCTGCTCGACCAATTGAGGCTCCGCTCGACCATTCAAGAACTCTGCTCGACCAGTCGAGGTTACGCAGCTTCATGTCTGGATTTTATGCGGACTGCTTAAATTTGAGGCGGTTCTCACCATGGTGTGGAAGGGAGTTGCCTAAACTATAAATAGGGGTTCCTAGGGCTTTTCTAGTTAATGCAAGAGGGTTTCCTAAAGCTTTACAAGGGTTTGCTAAAGGGTTTAGGGCTATCAAAGGTGTGAGAGAGAGAGAAAGGAAGAGAGAGAAAGCTTGTGGAAGGGAGATTTCACAGTCGACGTCTCAGCGCTTCTACGTCCTCATGATCTATGAGAGCTCTTCATTTTTCATTATTCTCTTATTGTTTATTCACTCCTGCGTGAGTGAAGAAGGTTTGATCTAAGTTGTGTGTGCTTGTGATCGATTGTAACGTTTTACTTTATAGTGGATTGTTGATCTGGACGAGGTCCCGTGGTTTTTACCTCTTTGAGGGCTTTTTCCGTAAAAATCTCTTGTGTCGTGTGGTTTATGCTTTGATTTATTTCATTGCTTTATTATCTCATAATTCTGGTGGTTTTTGGAAGCCTAGATCCTAAGCTTTTGTGCAACGGCCCCCAACACATTGGATATGCCTCATTTTTAAGCTCAAGCCCTAAAATTAACTAAGCGGATAAAATACATAAATCATGAGTTTACTCAGTACGTAAGTGCAGTGAGTTACTCACTACGCAATTGGAGCAATACATTACCCAATACCTTAAAATTAAAATGATTCTAGACTCCTTTTGCCCCTCTCTAATCGGAGCAATACATTACCCAATTGGGTTCTGTTGTAGATCTGGACATGGATTGGGTACTGCCCAGGTCGTCTCGAGATCGAACATGTAGGGGCTCTGAGGAGCCACCATGATGTACGGAGTGGATTAGGTAAGGCCCCTTACTGTGGGGTCCGCTTAGATTTATATATTCTATATCCATGCTATACATCCGTTTCGCAAGATCATTTTAGAGCATGAACAAAAATTAAAGCAAATCCAGGTGGACCATACTTGGGAACTAGTGGTGTTCGAGAGATATTTTTAGAGCATGAACTAAAAAATGAAGTAGATCGAGGCAGACCATACTATGGGAAATAGTGGTGATCAAACATCTCACTGTTAAAAACTTCCTAGAGCCTACCATAATGTTTCCGTGAGGTTTATTTGCAATCCAAATTGGCGAAAAGGTTTTGTAGACCTGGATGAGAGGAAAAAGCAAATATCAACTTGATCAAAAACTTGTGGCCTAGTTTTTAATAATTAATCACCATTGTTTCCCATGGTATTATCCACCTGAGATTGGGATCTACTTCATTTTTTAGTTCATGCCCTAAAATTATATGGCAAAATGGATGGATGGCATGGATATAGAATACATGCATTAAGATGGGCTCCACAGTTAGTGATGTTTATGAGTTGAGTTAGTTCGGTCAGCTTGCTCGACTCGACTCAAAAGATCTCGACTTGGCTTGGCTCGAAATTGGATTTGGATAGAATTGAGCTGATTTTTGGAGCTCGAAAAAATTTCAAGCCAAGTTCGAGCTTGCCTGATCTCAATTCAACTTGGCCCGAACCCCAACTCGAATCGACTCCAATCAAATAGGGCTCATGATCTCAATGCCGCTTACCAAGTGTTTGATGAAATGCCTTAACAAAGCTCTTTATTGGAATGCCCTCATATTAGGGTATTCTCAAAATGCGTGTTCGATGGATGATTGAAAAAACCAAATCCCACAAAAAAAAATAAATTACATTATAGGACTGCTTTCATATCTTGATCTTGATGTTACTCGCCGAGTGTTTGATAAAATGCATGCAAAATACTCTTATTGATTTGCATTTGAAGTGTGGGAGATTGAAGATGTAATATTTGTTTGAGAAAATGTCGCATAAGCTCGAACTCAGCTCGAGCTAGCCCAAGCTACTGACCGAACTAAGCCAAGCTGGCTAGTTAAGCTCAAGGACTGAGCCGAGCCGAGTTCAAGCTGGGGTTGGCTTCTGGCCGAGCCGAGACGAGCTATACCAAGCTCGACTCAGTTCGACTTGTGTACAGCTCTACCCACGATAAGGACTATTCCTTCTTGGGTAAGGTCGGGCCACACCTAATCCACTCCTTGTGATTTATGGAATTTTATCCACACCTTCAATCCACTTTGCCATATCATTTTAGGGTATAAGCCTAAAAATAAGGCAGACCCAAGGCTCAAGTGGACCACACCACAGGAACCAGCAATGATAATGACACTTACTGCTAAAACCTTCTTAAGGTCCACCATTATGGTTAATTGCCATCCAACCTGTTCATAAGGTCACGTAGATCTAGATGACGGGAAAACACAAATACTAGCTTGATCAAAAACTTTTGTCGCTCAAAAGAAGTTTTCTATGGTAGATGTTAACTCCCTATTTTGTGATCCACTTGAGTATATGATCTCCCTCATTTTTGGGCTTATACCCTAAAATGATATGGCAAAATGGATGGATGGTATGGATAAAACCCATAGATCATGGTGGCCCTTGAAAACTCCTTCATGTTTTAATCTCGGTATTGGCTAGGGTGATACCCAATTCCCATAACATCTTTACCATTTCCTAAGTGGTATGAACCTTGCAAATTAAGCATTAGATGGTGGTGTGTTTTGGTGATACATTGTAATTGTCCAACTCATGGATCATAGCTACAATGGTAAGTAAAGTTTAGAGCAATGGTCTAGAAAAAAAGTTTCATGACCAAATGATTAAAAACATCAAGTAAATGGAACAATGAACCAAATAGTTTAAAACATCTAGCAAATGCAAATGCTCTCTCTCTCTCTCTCTCTCTCTCTCTCTCTCTCTCTCTCTCTCTCTTTCTCTCTCTTTCCCCTTTCCCCACTAATTTTTTCAGCAAGAAAAATTTCTTTATCATTAACCAAGGACAAAAGCTCAAGATTATAAAGAATGAAGAGGCCAAAACAGCAATGCAAGAAAAAGGAGGAGAAAAGAAGAAAAAATTATCATAGTCGAAGAAAAAACACCTATACGTTATATCAGGAAAATGCTCCTATATGAAAATACAGTGAAAGATTGTGCATGAAGCCTGATATAAAGGATGTGTAACCTTAACAACCTTCTTACATGATGAAGAAATTAGAGAGATGTTGGGTGTCCCTCATGTGGTGGTGGGACCTAAATTTATAGGTTTGAGTATCCTTTTATCATCAAACACTTGTGCATAAACAGCAAAATAGACGGACCAAGTTAGAAATTAGCGACGGACTTGAACGGTCGCAATTAGAATGCTAGATTGTGACGGATTTGGTCCATCGCCAATAACGACGGCCTTTATCCATCGCTAAATTCCGATGGATTTTAGTGACTAACGACGTCCTGTATCTGTCGCAAAACTTCTGTTCTAAATCTTTTGCAACTGTCACTAATCTTAGGAAAAAGCAACGAACTCGAAACTGTCGCCAATTTCATGCTTATTTGAATATTAGCGACAGTTTTGGTCCGATAATAAATTTTTGCAAAAAAATTTGCAGTAATAAACTTTTCTTTTGGAATCCATTTGACTTGTTTGAAAAAAAATATTTATATATTCAACTAAATATGAGTTCTTACAAAAGCAATAATGAAAAGAGAGATGCTAAACAAGCTATCAAGGTAGAACATTTAGAACATAGAAACCAGGATTTTGTCAAGCAAATAAAACCAAAGTGTGTAGTAATCACCAGAAAGATATCTAAAAAAATAACATGACAACAATTACAAAATGAAAAGTATTAACTATCTTGGAAAATATATTGAAAAACTCTCGAATAAGCCAGAAAATAATGATCACAAATGAGTCAAGGAGACCCACAAAATATATGAAGATGAAAAGAAATAAAGAACTATTCCCTTTCAAAATCATCACAAGTAAAAGTGACACCCACTCATATATTCCTAGTTGTGAGTGGCATAATCTTAAATTTCTCCTTTGCTTGCTTTATCACCCATAAAAATGGTAAGAAAATATTAAATGCATGGAAATTGCTATTTCCTCGAAAAATAGCTTACGTGTCAAAGGCTTAACAATGATGTTTGCTATTAGAGCTTTACATTTCAATTATGAAAACTAGTGTCAACTTGTGTTGGAATAAATTGTTAAATCCAAGAAATAGAAAAGTTAGAAAAAGTGGAAAAAAAAAACTTGATCAGTTGGTGGCAAGGTTCCTAATGTTAGGGCTTCAAATTTAACTAATTCAAGTTTATACTTACCAACACTCTTAGCAATGATTGGCTTGGCAATTTTCGTTGTAGTATCGCAGATTGCCTAAATAAGAAAAACATGAGAATTAAGCAAAAACATGTTAACTAGTGATGATTCAGACATTGTTAAATAAATTGGAGGAACAAGACCAAACACACATCTTGTTCAGATAAGGCACCATAGTCTAAATAAATTCGTTTAGACAATCAATCTTCAAGAAGCAAACAAAGGATGTGCTAATTAGAAACTACAAAGATAGATATAAACATGGAATTTCTCAAACAAAAAGCTTTACAAAAATGAATTGGAAATGGAAGCACTAGGACTAAAAGACATAATCTGAGTAAGGATTTTAACCCATAAAGGTATTTCGGGCATCATGCACTGTAAAGTTTTGGAGTCTTGTTCGACAAGTGACAGAATCATAGGATCCTAATCAATTAAACAGTGAAAATTTGATTAGGGTAGACAACCTTAACATGCATAATTGAACTTTTTTTAAGCTGGCATTAGTCAAATCAAGGGTCCATTTGAAGGCAACTTCCACGAGAGGTGTTTCCCCAAATCTGTTTCAACTTTGTTGGTTGATTTTTCCAAAAATAAATTTGAGGCAAGTGAGAATATTATAAGTTGATTTTCTGAAAACTAATATGAGGCAAGTGGGCTTTTTAATGGTTGTTTCGAAGAGTGGAGGACCAAAGGGGTTTGCGAAAAGTGCATCCAATCACACTACATAAAAAAGGGGCAGAAGACCAAAGCAGTTTGTGAAAAGTGCATCCAATCACACTACATAAAAAGGGGTAGGCTCAAAATTGCATTTGGGCATCAAATGCCCCTTTTAGGAGTATGTCCAAGCACGTACCACATGACAAGAATGCAAAATGCATAAGCCATCCGTTGATTCAACTTATACATGTGTGGATAAAGATGTGTGAGCACAAGTCTTACAAGTAAACTTAATACTTTGATAATGCCTAAATAATGCATATTTATCCTCTCAATTGCACTAGTTTTGGATGCATTTAACTGCTAAATTGATTCAATATCATGTGTTTTCTACATTTGAGGTAATTGGGAAGCCTAAGATGAATATATGCTTAAAGGAGGATTTAAAGCTTAAAAAGTTATTAAGCTTTAAGATGATGAAGACTTGGATATTTGGGGGTTATTATTGAAGAATTTAAGTGCTGAAGATCTAAGAAAATCAAGCACAAATGATGAAGAAGAGATTGAAAAAGTCACACAGTGCATTAACAGAAATAACAGACAGTTCAGTCCCACTTGAGGTTGATCCAGTCCGACCAAATATGCCACGAATAGTCTAGCAATAAATTATGATTTTAGATTTAATTTGGTTCAACATTTAGCCCAACCAAAGTTAAGTTCGGTGCTAGCGAAGGAGTGTTTGGTCTGACCTGAGGGAGACGACGACTTCAGAAGAAATTTAAGAAAATTCAGCTACAACTGAGAGACTTAGTTAGTGATATCGAAGTGATGTTTGGTGTGACCGAAGGCTACGGTCGGTGTGATTGAAGTGTAACAAAGTGCAAAAATCTGAAGTCAGTGCAAAGTTGATGTGAGTTTTCCCCTTTTAAAGGGATATTTTAATCTCTTCTACACATGAATTAGGGCTTGGAAGAGAGACCTAGGAGTGGTTGAGCTTCCAGAGGGTCGTCCTTCTTCGGTCCTTCAGTTTTAGTTTGTCATTTTATTTTTGTTTTTGGATGTTTAGCCATGTTAGGCTAATCTCTTAGCTAAGGCTAAGGGATAAAACTTGTAGTAAATTATAATATTTAGTTTATTTGATTCAATAAACAATGGTTTGAATGATGATAGTAGATTGAAATTTATTTTGATTTTACTTTAAAGTCTTTGAGTTGTTGATTTATGAATTTGTTGTTAACCATGGTTACAATAAATGATTTGATTTAACAATTACTTAGCCTGAATTAAAAAAAGAAGGAATCAATCTGTATAATTGATTGATCTATTGTTGCCTAATGGTGTTTTAGACGCTTTTGATTACCTGCGATTGAGATTCGAATGCCTCATGAGAGAATTGCTCAATCAAAATTATTTCTTATTGGTATTGATTATTAGTTTAACAGAATTGTTTTCTAATTGGATAGGATAGGGCTTCGATTTCAATTGAGTTACAGAAGCTGAATTAGTGAATGAGATACTGTGATTGTTATAAGTGATTTTTTTTTATCCTTAGTTTTTTATTATTTTGTTTAAGCCCTTCTTTACTTCACTGGATTAAAAATCTAAACAATCGTTTACCTTTATATTAGTTGTAAGTTGTGTTCCCGATTCCTTGAGGATTCACCTCGGTCTCATCGAGTTATTATTGCATTACAACCTTGCACTTTGGGTTGTCAACCATTGCGTTCGATCAAGTTTTTGGTGTCGTTACCGGGGAGTGGTGCAAACACAATTAGGTTTAGGTTCCTTAGTTTGATTTCTATTTTAAGTTAGGTTTTTTTTTTCTAACCTCGGATTTTTAAGGTTTTATAATTTCAAAAGTTTTTAGGGTAATCTGATTTTTATAAAAAATTCTCAGATTTCTAACCGTACTAACATTGTTTACTTATTTTTGTTTGTAGGATCTTCAAGTCTAATTCTTTCCTGCCGGTAACATCCTTCCTTACTCCCTCTACTTGTTTTCTTAATTGTTACAGGACTTAGGACTTAGGGTTAGAATTAGGGTTTATGCGGTTCATACCTAAGTAGTTATGGGATCATACATTTAAGATTTTTGAGTGAAAGAGATTTGATCAACGGGATCGCAATCCATCGACGAGTTAGAAAATGCCTAAATAGTCCTGGAATATCGTCTAAAGATATGACTAAAAGTAAAAACTACTTTGATATGAATCATGTGCGGAACACACCACTAGTTAGGATGGTGTGTGATAAGAATGAAGTACACCAAGTTCCATCAATTCGGACTTTACATGATTATTTACAACCGGCGAGAACAAATATACCTTCCTACATAATTTTTCCAACCAATGCAAGAAACGTGGGCTTTAAACTAGGTGTGATCCATTTACTCCTTAAATTTCATGGACTTGATTTAGAAAGTCCATATTTGCACCTAAAAGAATTTGAAGAGATTGTCTCAACCATACGCTTTAACAACATTCCTACTTATGTAATTAGATTCAAGCTATTTCCATTCTCTCTCAAGTAGAAGGCTAAAGCATGACTTCACTCCTTAAGGTCGAGATATATTGGCACATGGGCCAAGATGGCCCAGGAGTTCCTTAAAAAGTTCTTCCCAGTTCATAAAATCAAAACTCTCAAGCGTGACATTATGAACTTCTCCCAAAAAGGAGATGAAACTTTTTTTTTTTTCCAATGTTAGGAATGGTTTAAAGGCTTACTTCTCACTTGCCCACACCATGGCTATGAGATTTGGGGGGTGATTAGCTTTTTCTATGATAGATTAAGCTCAAACATGTGCCAATTGGTAGAGACGATGTGTAACAACGAATTTATGAGCAATGATCTATAAGATACCTGAGACTACTTTGATATGCTAGCTAAAAATGCCCAATCATAAGACACATCTAACCAAACTAGTAATCCCAAGGCAGTGCCAAAAGAGAAGGGGCACGTGCTCAAAGAGGATGATGATGTTAGTGTAACGTTGGTGGATCTCACAAGGAAGATTGAGGCCATAGAACTTAGGAAGGAAAGGATCCAACCCATTAAGGTTGTTGAAACCGTATGTGATATTTGCAAGAGCGAGGCTCACCTAACTAAGGATTTTCCTACAATCCCCGTTTTTCAGGAAGTGATGCATGCTCAAGTGAATGTTATGAACACATATCAACGCCCCTTTAGTGCACTAAATTCTAACATATACACTCCTGATTGGTGAAATCATCTAAATCTCAGTTGGAAGAATGGATCAACTACGAATGCAACCAATAATCCCCAAGGGCCATCTATTGGACCCCCACGAAAGAGAACTCTTGAGAATACATTAAATGCATTCATGTAAAGGCAAATGTAACGCAATCATAGCATTATACAGGCCATCAATGAACTCAAAACTTTGGTTGCAAGAATTGAAACACAACTAAGCATTATGGAGAAATAGACCTTTTCAACCTAACCTTAGCCTAACCCCAAGGGACAATTTGAGATAAGTGATCCCAATTTTTTAGCCCAACATGTTGAACATGTTAAATCCATCGGTACCCTGATAAGTGGTAAAGATATTAACAAGGAGATTTCTAGGAAGGTTGAGAAACTTGAGGACTTTGGAGATTCAAAGGATGATGGTGAATCTAGCAATGCTCCACATGACAAAGATCCAGAGCATGGGCCTAAGCGTATGGCCCTGTTTCCCTAACGTCTTGCCTCATTAAAATGGCTTAGTGAAAATCAGGATATTTTAGAGGTCTTTCAACAAGTTAAGATCAGCATCCCCTTATTGGATGCAATTAGACAATTTCCATCTTATGCCAAATTTCTAAAGGATCTATGTGCAGTAAAGCGTAAGCTAAATGCACATAAGAAAGCCTTCTTAACAGAACATGTGAGTGCAATTATTAATCAAAATACTCCCCTAAAGGACAAGGATCCCGAAAGTCCTACGATCTCATGTATAATAGGAAACTTCTGAGTCGATAAAGCACTTTTAGATTTTGGGACGAGTGTTAACCTAATACCATACTTGATATACAAGCAATTGGACCTTGGTGAGTTGAAACCCACCAAGACAACATTACAATTGGCTGATCGCTCAACTAGAATATCGAGAGGAGTGGTGGAAGATGTGTTGGCCCAAGTTGATAGTTTCTATTACCTAGTAGACATTATTGTCTTAGATACACACCTGGTTATAATTGTGAGCACTCAAATCCTTGTCATTCTAGGTCGACCATTCCTAGCTACTGCTATGGTATAATCAATTGCCGGAATGGAATCATGATAATATCCTTTATGAATATGAGCTTGAAGCTAAACGTGTTTAATTTGCACAAGCTTTAAGAGGATGAGGATGTGATCTCATGAAGTGAATGCTATCATGTCGGTTTAAGTCGGTCCGGCTGACAGCTATCATCGGTCCTACTGATGGACATACGCACTTATATGGTTTTACAAAAATTGAGGTATTTAAGCCTAATTGTGATTAGAGCTTGGAAATTATCAGTGTTTTCACTCTAAGGGCAAGGGTTTTGCAACGTGAGAGGGTTCTCTACACCTATAAGGGCTTGGGAAGAGATTTTCTCAAGGGGGTAGGGTTTTCTTAGGTGTGCATTGCAATGGGAGATTGGACGAAAACTCTAGGTTTTTTTTAATATAGTAGAGATCTTTGTTGCTTTGTACTGTGGATGTTTCTCACAAGGGGTTTCCACATAAAATATGCGTTATGTGTTTGCTTGATTGTTTTGTTATCTAATTGATTGTTCTATCTTTGTTGAACGTGCTTCCGTAAAGTGCATGGATTGGTGGTGCTATTATATCCAAATTTCTAATACTTAGGGTTGATTTGGATTTTTTTGATTTTTGGGATTACAATAAAGTTGTATTAGAGCCGAGCCCAATTTATCATAACAAAGTGGTATTAGAGTGTCAAGTTTAAGAATATTTAGGAATTCGATAAAGATATCAAGGTCGAAGTTTGATATGCAAAAATTTGACGAGATGAACAATTTTAGTTTATAGCAGCGGAAGGTTAATGGTATTCTAGTATCACAAGGGTTGAGAAAGGCATTGTTGAAGACTAAATTGGAGAAGATGTCAGATGATGACTAAAGCAAACTCGGGGAGAAATCTATGAGCATCATCCGTCTGTGTCTATCGGATGAAGTCATATACAATGTTCTAGATGAGGAATCACCCCTAGAGATGTGGAAGAATCTAAAAGATCTATACATGCCAAAATCCCTCACTAACAAGTTATTTGTGAAGAAATAACTTTTCGGGCTATGGATGTAGGTATGATCTGATCTCCTAGAGCACATGAAGTCATTTACAAAGGTATGAAGTGAGTTTTTAAGGCTTGGAGTGATGATCGAGGATGAAGATAAAGCAGTGTTACTTTTAACATTGCTTCCCGCATCATACAAGCATATTGTCACTACTTTGTTGTATGGGAAGAATACAATAAAGCTGAAAAAATTACCACAACTCTCATTTCTAACTATTAGTGCACTGATTTGTACACCTTATTTGTCAACCACATGAGTCATTGTGTCAAGGAATCGGTTGAGCCCTTGGAAGCTGAATACCAAAGACACAATTGGAGGTGGAGCATTAAGGAACAAAAAATAGGTATACGAGGTGCCTTAGTGATCCTAAGCCTTGACCCAAAACAACCTAAACATCTAGATGATCTTAGCGCTAATAGGTAAACCCCTTATTGATCATCACTTAGCCTTAGGAGCTTTAATTGAACATACTTAGATTGGCTTTAGAGGTCTCGAGTTGCTGAAAAATTTGTACAATTTTAGAAACCTTCAGTCTCATCGAACCCACCCTCAGTCCCACCAAAATCGATTAAAGAATGTCAGTGTGCTTGTAGAGAAATCAGGAATTTTAGCTACAACTGAATGCCACATTCGGTCTGACTGAAGACCATATTTGGTATGACCAAAGACTACATTTGGTGTGACCGAAAATGGAAAAATATATTCAACAACTTTCCTGTTTAATTCGGTGTGACCGAAGCTTAATTCAATTGGACCAAAGGCTAGTCATTTCTACCGATTTTATGACCATTGGAACTCGATTCCTTTATATAAAACATCTGATCTTTGGGTATGATGATGAATTTTTTGTGTAATAGAAGCTTATGTGAATCTTCATTCATATCTCACACCCCAAGCCTCTAATACCATGAGATTTGATTAATCTTCTTGAGCTTTATCATTATAATGAGGATTTCAACCTCAATGTTGAAGATGAACTCAATCTCCACCATTTTTTGGAGATTAGATCTAATCTTATTGGTATACCCCTTTTTTTTTTTTTAAAAAAGAATCCTTTAGAATACCCATCTAAATGAATCTCATAGGAATTACAACCTTTTATTAATTGTAGGAGATTCACCCGACTTCCCATCACCTTGTTCACCACATCAGAGCAGAGCATGTAAGGCATTTGATCTTAAAGTTGAAACATTAACAATGAATCAACATCATGATCGGGGGAGAAATTGAGAAGAAGATTTAAGCATGTAAGAGCTTGAAAGAAGTGACTCAAGATCGCCTCAACAACAGGGCTCAATCTAACAAGTAAGGTTGTTATTTATAGAGTCCATGTACACTCCTTCCTTATGTAGGATTGAGTGCAAGAACTTGATTGTCAAACTCGATTAGGTTTTTGTGTAGGACTTAAATTAAGTCCTTGTGTAGGCCACCAAACACGGGTGTGTACATGTTAGTCTCTGTGGTAGCATCCCAATGGAGTAAAAGTGAGTCCTTGGACTAGAACCAAGGTTCGTAGTGAGCCTATAAACAATTACACAAGTCTCCGAGGTGAAATTGCGATAATGACCGCTTTAATAGAAGTGGGAATACACCAATGTGTCCTATAGGGGGTGAATAGGACTTTTTAAGATTTTATGATGATTTAAAAACCTATCAACCCTATCCTAAATTAATATGCAAGTATCAGGATTTCTTCAATGTAACTCTATTGGCTTCCAAGCCAAATAGAGGATCCAATCATAAGACTATTCAAAACATAAACAAGGTGTATAACATAGTTCATGATGGTTATGACTGTGTATGAGATGTGATTCTAATTAGTTCTAGGTAATCATGTAAACATGCATTATGAGAACATTCACAGAGATCACACAAGCAGTAAGAGTAAATAGCAATCCCAAACACAACCATTTTTTATAGTGGTTCGACTACATATCTACTCCACTTCTGGCGGACGCACTCAACCCTTGAGTGTATCGGATCTCACTGATGGAGGTTTCAAATCAGGTTCACCTCAAACCAGTACAACCTACACAAGGCTGACTCTAGGACCTACACAAGGTACCTAACATGTCTCCATAAGACACAAGTTTATGCCCCACATAAGAACAAGGGTCAACACACAGCATCCATATTTTATGCCACACAGGCCGAGGATCTACACAAGAAACCTAACAGTTTATGCCCTACACAAGAGCAATAGTCAACACACAACACCAAGATTTTAGGCCACACAGTGAGCAATACCTAACAGTTTATGCCCTACACAAGAGCAATAGTCACTGATGGAGGTTTCAAATCAGGTTCACCTCAAACCAGTACAACCTACACATGGCTGACTCTAGGACCTACACAAGGTACCTAACATGTCTCCACGAGATACAAGTTTATGCCCCACACAAGAACAAGGGTCAACACACAGCATCCATATTTTATGCCACACAGGCCGAGGATCCACACAAGAAACCTAACAGTTTTTGCCCTACACAAGAGTAATAGTCAACACACAACACCAAGATTTTAGGCCACACAGTGAGAAATAGTCAACCTAACAGTTTATGCCCTACACAAGAGCAAGGGTCAACACACAACACCCAGATTTTAGACTGTAGGTGCTATATTTTATATCCCTGTTTGTTGTCAAATTTGTGGTGCCAAAATCACTGTTATATATCTTGCATAAGTGAAGCTCTCTCAAAGATCAACATTCATGAACAAGCTAAGCTCACAACAAACAAAGCTCACGAGTACAAAGATCAAACTTGAATGCAAGAACTACTCACAAGACATGACTCAAGCTGCAAGACTTCAAGAAGAGTACAAGGCAGTTCATAAAGAACTCAAGACACCTTCAAGATTGAGCTACATCAAGATTTCAAGATTGAACTACATCAAGACTTTAAGGCTCATACTTCAAGGTCACTAGTTCCTAATGTTTCAATGTCCTTATTTCATGGTTAAGGTTTGACTGACCTTAGGTTGACCTTAGAAGTAGGTCACTTTGGATACATAAATCGAATGTTTATTTTACATAAGTTTGGTCTGTTCTTCGACTAGTCCTAGGCCTTCTTCGACTAGTCCTAGAGTTGCTTCGACTAGTCTAAGAAATTCCTCTATCAGTCGTAAGTTTGTTACAAAAATCGGGTAATTTCTGTTAGGCTTCAACTGGTCCAGGAATCTGTTTGACCAGTTGAAGGAACAGTGTCGACTGCATCTTCGACCAGTCGAAAGTCTTTGACTCAAAGTCCAGCGATGATTTTAAGTTCTTCGACCAGTCGAAGGAGACATTCGACCAGTCGAAGGTGACCTACGACCAGTCGAAGGAGTCCTTCGACCAGTCGTAGAACGGTCAAAGCTTATCGCGCCTGATTTTTCAAATATCTGTTATTGCTTCGACTAGTCGAAGAGCTCTCTAGACCAGTCGAACACGCGATCTGCTCACCTATAAATAGAGCACGAATTTCAGAAGAAATCATCGAATTAATTAATCCATCCAAGCCAATCTTCGTCGAACTTCTGAGAGATAATTCTGTGCTCCATCTAAGCTAAGTGTGCTTATTTAATATTCTCTTTCTTTAGCTTTATTTAATTGATTTTGTTTCTGCTATTCCAATCTAATTTGATAAGAGGAATTGTTATTTCCTTTCTTTGGAATCAAAATCAATTAAGGCAAGCCCTACTTGGTTTAATTTAAAATCTATTAGAATTAGAACCATTGTAATTGAGTACTGGACATTGAACTTGGACATTCAATCATCTGCTCTAACTTGGTTCTACCGGGCTGCTACAACGAAGGAGATAATCAGGTATTTTACATTTAATTGTAAATTCCTTTCTGTTTTGGTATCTTTCAAGATTTGCTAGAAAAATCTTGTTATATTGGTTATCTGAGGAGAGACAGGAAAACTCAGAAGTGGGGTTTTTTTAATTGTGTAAGCCCACAGACAAAGACACAATTGTAAAGGTTTTTGGTGAACCTGGGAAAACCCATTTTGTTAGTGAATGCTAATATCCCCTGTGTGAGGATATTAGGAGTGGAGTAGCATTTTGTGTGGCTGTTGTTTAACAGTTGGTGAACACACAGGCGAACCACTATAATCCCTTGTGTTGTGGTTAAATGATTTATACTTCTAATCTTTAATTATTCTTTTGTGGGATGTATGTATGGTGGTGAATGTTGTAATCATTTAATTCAAGCATTGTGAGAATTTTGTAATAGCTTAGAATTTATTTTCTGCTATTCCTTTATCAGCTTGATATTCAATTTCTTTTAAAAGTTATTCCAGCAAGGTTGCCCTGCCATTTTTATGGTGTATGGCTGTCCCTAGAACAATACATTTGTGATTACAATTTATTTCAATTCAGTTTGTATTTATTTCTTTATTCCTCTTTGGTTTGAGATTTGATACAAAGATCTTTCTAGAAATAAGGTTGTCCTACCATAAACTCCGGTTTTTGGTGAAAGGTTGTCCTTAGAACAACATTTGTATCAACCTCTCAAGATCTAAATTTTGAGGTTGTTTCACTTTCCTGCATTGTGATTTAATTTGGCTATCATATTCTTTTTAATTTCGCTGTTATAAGTTTTATTTGGCATTATCCTATTCACCCCCCCTCTAGGACATATAGCTAGGCCTTTTCAAGTGGTATCAGAGCCTAATAGCTCTTTTTTAATTCTTGGATTTAATTCCTGAGCTAATGATTTAAGCTATTTAAGATGTCAAATTTTGATAGCCTTTCAGTCACAAGGCCTCCACCCTTTGATGGCTCCAACTATGCTTATTGGAAAGCCAGAATGAGGATTTTCCTTAAATCAACGGATGAAAATGTGTGGCAAGCCACAGTGACTGAATGGAAACCTCCTATCATGGAAGTTACTGGGGTTGATGGTTCAAAATCTATGAAAGTCATACCATATTACCAATGGACCACTCTTCAGAAAAGTAAGAGTAGTGCAAATGCTAAAGCACTAATTGCAATCACTTGCGCACTATCACCGGATGAGTTCAAAAGAATCATTTCCTATGATACTGCAAAACAATCTTGGGATATATTAGAAATGACACACGAGGGTACTACAATTGTCAAAAAATCTAAAGTCCAACTCCTCACAACCAGATTTGAAGAAATTCATATGGAGGAAAATGAAATGTTTATGGACTTTTACACTAGATTGAATGATATTGTAAACTCAATGTGGGGTCTTGGCGATAAAATCCCAGAAAGTAAAGTGTGTGCAAAGATATTACGCTCACTTCCTGAACGGTTCAATTCTAAAGTAACCGCAATCTAGGAACTTCGTGATACGGATGATATGAGGGTAGAAGAACTAGTTGGTTCTCTACAAACCTACGAGTTAAACTTTAAAGCTCCTAAAAGTAAATCTATCGCACTAAAATCTTCTAAATATAATTCAGAAGAAAATTCTGATTCCGAAGATGATATGACTCTTTTAGCTAAGAAATTTTACAAGATTTTCAAAAGCAAGAAAAGGGTTGATTTTCAAAAATCGAATGATAAAAAGAAGTTTAGACCCAAATCTCGAAAATCTTTGAAGATAGTCAATGTTACAACTGTCAAGAATATGGGCACTTAGCAAATAGATGTCCTAAAAAGGACAAACCCAAGAAGAAGGGTATGTTGGCTACATGGGATGAATCATCTGATTCTGAAGCTTCTTCTGAATCAGAAGATTCTGAAACTGAGTTGGGCAATGAGGTTAAAGCTCTTATGACTCTAGCCAAATTCACATTTTCAGATAATGACTCAACAAGTGAAGAAAATCTGAGTAGTGAATGTGAAAATGAAGATGATCTTCAAGACGCTTATAATGCCCTATATAAGGAAAGTTGTAAAATTGCTGTCAAACTTAAACTTCAAAAAGAAAAGTTTTCTAAACTCAAAGAATGTTTTGAATCACTTGTCTTAGAAAAATCACAAATTTCAGATTGTTTTGAAAAATCAAAATGCGATTTGGAATTCAAGAACTCCCTAATTATTGATTTGAAATATGAAATTGAGAAACTCAAAACTGAAGTATCTTCTCTTCTGAGTCTAAAGGACACATGGAAATATGCCCAAGGAGATCCAAAGTTAGAAAAACTTTTATCCGGATCAAGAAAATGTGGCGATCTATCCGGGTTGGGCTACGATAAAAATCTACCTCCTAAACAAAAGTATACTCCTCCTATGTTTGTTAAAGGAGAGTCCTCAAACTCAAAAGGGAAAAGTACTTATCAAGATTTTTCTAGAAATTCAAAAACTTTTCAAAAACCTAGAAGCAGCCATGTCAACTTTAATCAGAAACGAAATCCACTAGCTGAAAAGATAGTTGATTTACTCAAGGAGCTCTTAAAATCTAACTCTATAGGTCATTCTTACAACTATAAACAAAAGAAGACCAACTATGTTCCTAAACCCAAAACTGTTTTGAAATGGGTTCCTAAAGTTGCCTGCTTGGTTGCTCACACTGCTTTCAAAGCAACAAGTCATTCAAAGTGGTACCTAGACAGTGGATGCTCCAGGCATATGACAGGTGACAAAGCTTTATTCACGGATCTGGAAGATATGACTGATGGTTCAGTCACATTTGGTGATGGTAGCAACTGCAAGATTATAGGCCAAGGTACGGTTCAACTTTTTAATCTTCCTGTGTTTAAAAATGTCTTATATGTTGAAGGCTTAAAACATAACTTGCTTAGTATATCTCAAATATGTGATAATAACCATAGTGTTCAGTTCTCTAATCAAAGCTATGAGATACTAAATAATAAGGGTTCTGTAATATTAACTGGACGTAGAACGTCTGAAAATTGCTATATTATTAGCGAATCCAGCTCATCTAATCAAACATGTTACATGGTTCATACAGACGAGACTGATTTATGGCACAAGCATCTTGGACATGTTCATTATCAAAATTTATATAGATTGATCAATCAAGAACTTATAAGAGGTTTATCCAAGCTTCAGAAATTAGATAAAATATGTGGTGAATGCCAGATAGGCAAACAAACAAGGAACTCACACAAAAAGGTGAATTTAAATACCACATCAAAACCACTCGAACTTCTTCACATGGATCTAATTGGACCTACTAGAACGGGAAGTCGTGGTGGTAAAAAGTATATTTTGGTAATAGTTGATGACTTTACCAGATACACTTGGGTAGTCTTCTTAAGGGATAAATCTGAAACCCTTGAAGAAGTAAGAAAAGTTCTCAAAAGGATTCAAACTGAAAAATCTTCTCAAATCAGTAAGATTCGTAGTGATCATGGATCTGAATTTGAGAATAGCAATTTTGAGAAGTTCTGTACCGACCAAGGAATATTACATGAATTCTCAGCTCCCAAAACTCCACAACAAAATGGAATTATGGAAAGAAAGAATAGGGTGCTTCAAGAAATGACTAATGTCATGTTGAATAGCATGAAGCTCTCTAAAAATCTTTGGGCTGAAGCTGTAAATACAGCTTGCTATATTATTAACCGAGTTTATACTAGCAAAGATAATAATAAAACGGCTTACGAATTATGGTTCAACAAAAAGCCTACTGTCAAATACTTTCGAGTTTTTGGCAGCAAATGCTATATTTTACGTGATCGTGAAAATTTGGAAAAATTTGATACAAAGAGTGATGAATGGATTTTTCTAGGACATTCCTTAAACAGTCGTGCTTATAGGGTTCTGAACAAAAGGACTGGTGTGATTCAAGAATCCATCAATGTTGTCATTGATGATCACTTAAATAAGCCAATCTCGAATTCAGATAATGATGAAGTTCTAATCATTGATAAACCCGATACTTCATCAAATCAGACTGAATTTGAATTGAGGACTGTTAAAGATCATCCAACCACTCAAATTCTTGGAAACCCTCTCACTGGTGTTCACACCCGTAGACAACTTGAGGATTTATGTAATTATGTATGTTTTACATCCCAAATAAAACCATCCAATTTAAAAGAAGCTCTTGCTGATGAGAACTGGATTGTTGCAATGCAAGAAGAACTTAATCAATTTGTAAGAAATGATGTTTGGTATCTCGTACCAAGACCTAAAGATAAACACATCATTGGAACAAAATGGATTTTCAAAAATAAGTCTGACGAATGTGGAAATATAATTAGAAACAAGGCTAGACTAGTGGTACAAGGTTATACTCAAATTGAAGGGATTGATTTTGATGAAACTTTTGCACCAGTAGCACGTCTTGAATCTATCAGACTATTTATATCCATTGCATGTTTTAGAAAGATAAAGATCTATCAGATGGATGTGAAAAGTGTTTTTCTAAATGGCGATTTACATGAAGAAGTCTATGTTGAACAGCCAATGGGTTTTGAAGATCCCAAAAATACTGATTATGTGTATCGGCTTAAAAAGGCACTTTATGGATTAAAACAAGCACCTAGGGCATGGTATGAGAAACTAACGAAATTTCTTTTAAGTCATAATTTTCAAATGGAATCTGTTGATAAAACTCTATTTGTTAAAAAACATAATGATCATATCTTAATAGTACAGATTTATGTTGGATATATCATCTATGGATCAACTTGTACTAACTTGACTACTGAGTTTGCAGACTTGATGAAATCACAGTTTGAAATGAGCATGGTTGGGGAATTAACTTATTTTCTTGGTTTACAAGTTAAGCAGCAACCTGAAGGAATATTCATCTCTCAATCTAAGTATGCCTTGAATCTAATCAAGAGATTTGGATTTGAGAATGGCAAGAATTTCGATACTCCTATGAGTACTACCCTGAAACTCCTATGAGTACTACCCTGAAACTCTCAAAAGATTATAATGGTAAAAATATTGATTCAAAACTTTATCGGAGTATGATTGATAGTTTGTTATATTTAACTGCTAGTAGACCTGATATTTCTTTAAGTGTTGGTATTTGCGCAAGATTTCAATCTGATCCAAAAGAACTCACTTGATTGCTGTTAAGCGGATTATTAGATATGTTGCAAGTACTATAAATCTTGGTCTGTGGTATCCTCATGAGACTAGTGTCCAACTTGTTGGGTACTCAGATGCTGATTGGGCTGGTAATCTAGATGGTGGTGGTTGCTTTTACATTGGAAATTGTTTAGTTTCTTGGTTTAGTAAGAAATAAAATTCTATATCACTATCAATAGCTGAAGCTGAGTATATCGCAGCTGGTAATGCATGTACGCAGCTAGTTTGGATGCAACGAATGCTAAGTGATTATGGAATTAAACAGGATTCTATGTTATTACATTGTGATAATTCCAGTGCAATAAATATTTCAAAAAATCCTATTCAGCATTCTCGTACTAAGCACATTGACATTAGATTTCATTATATAAGGGAATTAGTAGAAGAAAAAGTTATATCTCTAGAATATATTCCTACCGAAGATCAATGAGCTGACATTTTCACAAAACCTCTCGATAAAAATAGGTTCAAAAAGATGAAATTTGATCTTGGCATGTGCATTTTGAAATGATTATTTATGCCTACTTGTATCATAGTGTATATATTTGCTAGATTGAATTCTAATTTTTGAATAATTTCCAAGAAATATAAATTTTTTGACATTCTTCGACCAGTCGTGAGTATACTCGACTAGTCGACCTTCGACCGGTCGTAGATATCCATGACCAGTCGTAGATCTCGGAAATCACTTAAAATTTGGGGATTTTTGCTTTCTTCCTCATTTCATTTTTCCTCTCTAAGGAGCCGAGCTTCGACTTGTCGAACCCATCTTTCATGTTCTTCAAGGTTAGTGTTCCAAATCACATTTTTCTTACAGATTTGTGTCTAGATTGTTTACTTTTCAAGCTTTAAGCTTTGTATTTTGGATTTCATTGAGATTTGGGGTTTGGATTTTGAAAAATCTGTTTTGTGTAAACCCACTTCTCAATCCTTTGCAATTTCTTAATTCCTTGATATCTTTGTTGCAAATGGCTTCTAGAGGTAGAAAAACTACTTCCCGTGGTCCTTCTTCTTCCTCCAGATCGACCATTATCTCTAAGCGTCATCTTCTTGTTCCCAATGATGATCCATCTTATGTTAGGGACATCAGATTACGTAATGTTATTGTTGAACATCCTGTTGATGTTAATCATATTGCACCTTTTAACATCCTTCCTATGCTTGAAGCTGTAGGTTGGGTTAACTTATTACATTGGGGTGGGCCTGCATACCGGTCCATTGCTCAATCCATGTTTACATGTATTAGTGCTTTTTCACAGGATAATTTAACTTTTAAAATATCTACTAGAGAAGGGCCTTTTGACATTGATCGTCATTTAATTTCAGCCCTTATGGACATTCCTGTGAATGATGAGGGTATTCCTATCCATAACTTAACTGATAAACCCTCAATGTCTGAAAAACGCATGCTCACTAGAGACTTGTGCAACATGGATGTTCAATGGACACAAAAAGGGAATGCACTTCCCTCAAGGTATTTGTTACCCAAGTACAGAATTCTCCACAAAATCTTTGTGTCTAATTTGTATCCTCGTTCGGGTAATAAAACTGACTTGACTTCGTTTATAGTTTGTGTTATCCATGCTATCTCCAAAGGTACTCAGATTTGTTTACCATCCTTAATCTGTCATTTCATTCTTCAGTTTAGACTCCATCCTGGTCATAGTGACATTCCTTTTGCCTATTTAATGATTGTATTAGCTACACATATGTTAGTCGATATGCCGGTTGATGAGGCACCAATCCATCATCTGATCTTCAACAATACTAATATCAATAAGATGAAGCTGGATCTACTTCCTGAACAAGGTGGTGGTGGTGGTGGTGGTCATGAAGAAGCTGGTGATGACATTAATATGGATGACATTTTTGAGGAACTGGATTCTGACTCGACAAATGATCCAGATTTTGAACCATCTGATGTTGATGCTCGTCTGAGTGCATTAGAGGATAAAGTTGAGAATATAAATGTAAAGATGGAAAACATATCTGTTGCTCATGATTTACAATTCAAGTACATGCACAAATATCTTAAGCGATTGAACAAAGGCATGCACCAACTTGATCTTTCTATTCCTACTCCGTCATCTGGTTCTAGTTCTGATTAGTTTATATGAGACTTCTGGTCTGTAATAACTTTTTAACTTAGCACCTGGTTGACTGAGTTTGAGTAGGATATTATCTATGTTTTATGCTGGATATTTATTCTATGTGAAGCTGTGTTGAGTATCTCTATCTCTGTTTTGCTATAATCTCATAACTCCTCATGTTTACTCTCATATATCCCTTTATTTAGTTCTCCTTTATTGTTGTTTCCTTTGTCATATTGTGACAAAAAGGGGGAGAATGGTTTATTCTTAACGATATGATTGTGAGAGGAGTAGCATTGGTTATGTTACTCAGGGAGAGTATGTTTGAACTGGTTGAATGTTGAATGTTGAATGTTGAATATTGAATAATGATTTGCAGGTAAGCTAGTTGATATGAACTGGTTCATATCTCTTTAACCAGTTGTTTTATTTTATGTTTATCTTGGTTATGTGTTTTGTCACTAATTTGACAAAGGGGGAGATTGTAAGTGCTATATTTTATATCCCTGTTTGTTGTCAAATTTGTGGTGCCAAAATCACTGTTATATATCTTGCATAAGTGAAGCTCTCTCAAAGATCAACATTCATGAACAAGCTAAGCTTACAACAAGCAAAGCTCACGAGTACAAAGATCAAACTTGAATGCAAGAACTACTCACAAGACATGACTCAAGCTGCAAGACTTCAAGAAGAGTACAAGGCAGTTCATAAAGAACTCAAGACACTTTCAAGATTGAGCTACATCAAGATTTCAAGATTGAACTACATCAAGACTTCAAGGCTCACTTCAAGGTCACTAGTTCTTAATGTTTCAATGTCCTTACTTCATGGTTAAGGTTTGACTGACCTTAGGTTGACCTTAGAAGTAGGTCACTTTGGATACATAAATCGAATGTTTATTTTACATAAGTTTGGTCTGTTCTTCGACTAGTCCTAGGCCTTCTTCAACTAGTCCTAGAGTTGCTTCGACCAGTCTAAGAAATTCCTCGATCAGTCATAAGTTTGTTACAAAAATCGGATAATTTCTGTTAGGCTTCGACTAGTCCAGGAATCTGTTCGACCAGTCGAAGGAATAGTGTCGACTGCATCTTCGACCAGTCGAAAGTCTTCGACTCAAAGTCAAGCGATGATTTTAAGTTCTTTGACCAGTCGAAGGTGACCTACGACCAGTCGAAGGAGTCCTTCGACCAGTCGTAGAACGGTCAAAGCTTATTGCGCCTGATTTTTCAAATATCTGTTATTGCTTCGACTAGTCAAAGAGCTCTCTAGACCAGTCGAACATGCGATCTGCTCACCTATAAATAGAGCACGAATCTCAGAAGAAATCATCGAATTAATTAATCCATCCAAGCCAATCTTCGTCGAACTTCTGAGAGATAATTCTGTGCTCCATCTAAGCTAAGTGTGCTTATTTAATATTCTCTTTCCTTAGCTTTATTTAATTGATTTTGTTTCTGCTATTCCAATCTAATTTGATAAGAGGAATTGTTATTTCCTTTCTTTGGAATCAAAATCAATTAAGGCAAGCCCTACTTGGTTTAATTTAAAATCTATTAGAATTAGAACCATTGTAATTGAGTACTGGACATTGAACTTGGACATTCAATCATCTGCTCTAACTTGGTTCTATCGGGCTGCTACAACGAAGGAGATAATCAGGTATTTTACATTTAATTGTAAATTCCTTTCTGTTTTGGTTTCTTTCAAGATTTGCTAGAAAAATCTTGTTGTATTAGTTATCTGAGGAGAGCTAGGAAAACTCAGAAGTGGGGTTTTTTTAATTATGTAAGCCCACAGACAAAGACACAATTGTAAAGGTTTTTGGTGAACCTGGGAAAACCTATTTTGTTAGTGAACGCTAATATCCCCTATGTGAGGATATTAGGAGTGGAGTAGCATTTTGTGTGGCTGTTGTTTAACAGTTGGTGAACACACAGGCGAACCACTATAATCCCTTGTGTTGTGGTTAAATGATTTATACTTCTAATCTTTAATTATTCTTTTGTGGGATGTATGTATGGTGGTGAATGTTGTAATCATTTAATTCAAGCATTGTGAGAATTTTGTAATAGCTTAGAATTTATTTTCTACTATTCCTTTATCAGCTTGATATTTAATTTCTTTTAAAAGTTGTTCCAGCAAGGTTGCCCTGCCATTTTTATGGTGTATGTCTGTCCCTAGAACAATACATTTGTGATTACAATTTATTTCAATTCAGTTTATATTTATTTCTTTATTCCTCTTTGGTTTGAGATTTGATACTGTAACGACCCGTAAATTTCTGTACTTTGGCTCGAGTACCATCTCGACCAGAAATCAATTAGGATTAAATCCTTTAGAAATTTAACAAAGTTAACTAAGTGCAAAACTCGATTAGCCATGAAATCCGTTGGGATAGCTTTAAATACGATCTGCAAGACCCAAAATTTGCAAAATCATTGACTCTAGGTTACCCTAAAGTTTAGGATCAAACTCATTACCCGGCTACTCTCGGGAATGACTTGAAACTTCGTATTAGGTCTAGACCGCACATCGGAAGTCCGATTAACACGAAGTTAAGGAACTAGGACCGCCTCACTGGGGTTGACAACCATCTCAGAAATCAAGTCCAAACGATGTCCTACGGCCATTCGCTTGAGCTCGGAGCGAGGGAGTGTGAAAACTACTATTTTCTTTACAAAATAAATATCTTGAATAGTGATCTGGCACCATTCGCTTGCGGATCAGTATTAAGCAACCAGACCGTTAGAATCAGACCAAATTACACCCTCGGATCAGGAAAAATTTCAGGAACATTTACATGTACTTGGAATTTCGGATTGTGGCCCACTGACTGCTGAACTGAAAATGGTCCGCCACGTGTGATCTGGGAATCCAACCAAGACGAAAACATAATCCCACGTAGATCCATGAGTTGTCAGCTTAAGTCTGACGTTTGGCTCAAAGAGGGCCGCCAGAAACCCTCTTTTGAGCAGGAACAGCGCCGAAATGCTTATACTAGACGTACCCCTTGAATAGGAGTCTATTTCGGAGAGGTTTTAGGCTATATAAGGGCCTTAGAACAACCCCTCACAGCCATACGAATTCGGGATAAAACCCTAGAGAGAGAGAGAGAAAAGGGAGAGAAAACTTGGGATTTGTGAGAGTATCTTCCTCCTAGTGCTTTCGATCACCATACGGGCTGCACCACCTCTTCCTTGACATTTTTCCGGCGATACCGACTCCGTTTCTAGGTAAGGAACCCTAACCCTAACCTGTTTTGGAGTTGTGAAGGGTGTGGGTTATGAAATAGCTAACCTATTTCATGTCTTAGGTTGCCGTTGTGCCTTAGACAAAGCGAGGGTAAACGAACTGACTCCATTACGCGTTTATCGGCGTAAGGTGAGGACTTTAGGTGTATAGGTTACGGTTTTCAACATTTTCAATGTCAGATAATGATAGATTCATGATCTGCATGCAAATGCACATGTACAAAGTGCTTTCCGTTTTCTGTTTCGATTAAAGTTGTAGAATATGGAATTTCACATACTCTAGCTATACGTAGAAATACCGTATACGTATTTTTTTGAAAAAGTGATTGACATGTTTATTTGATGTATGGTTATATGATATATGGATAAAATACTTGTATGGCGAAAGGAATCGCCGTAATACATGTGCGCTTGTAAATACTATGTATGTTGAAATTGTGTATTCTAGAAATACCGTATATGAGTAAATTTTGGAAATGCAATTGTCATGATTATTTGCTGTATGATTACGATATACACGGATAAAATGCTAGCTTGGCGAAAGAATAGCCCTAATACATGTTTTACTAACATACGTCATGTATGTTGAAATAGTGTACTCCAAGTGTTTGTGTAAATGCTTGTGAGAGTAAATGCTTGGATGTTAGCACCGTAGGTCGGTGCTGAGATGGAATTCTCGACCACCTTAGAGACGTGTAGGATTCCCTCCATGTGGTTGTTTACTTCAACCACTCACATATAATGTATATGTGTTTGTATCCCTATCTGTATAGTGCTCTATTACATGCTTTACAACATGCTTTATATCATGCTTTATAACATGCTTTATAACATGCTTTATGACATGCCTACTAGCATGTTTGTATTACTTTGTTTATCATGCTTAACTCCACATGCTATTGATGAGAACTGTTTGAGTTTGGGACTATGTCTATAGTCCAAACATTCGGTACCAGACTTGAGATTGTGGCTGAGATTCATGTCGCCACAAGGGATGTGTCTGACGAACCCTAGTCGTACTTCGGTTGGCGATAGTGGTTGGCCACACGGAGTGCTTTTGAACTTCATATCGCCCAACTTGTCGTACGCTCGAGCTAGTCAGGCTCGTCAAGTAACCCGATATGTCGAATGTGTGTTCACCATGTTTGGTCATTACTGTTTGAACCTAGGGTACCAAACTTACCAGTGACAATCCCGTTAACCATGGTACCTCGATTCGTTAAGACTCATGAGCCGGACATGGTGGTATGGGACACTGTGGCCGAGCTGTCGGCCTATGCTGGGGCCAAGTGCCTCCCCGTAGTGACTATTGAGCAACCCAAACTCGTGAGCCGAATACGGTGGTATGGGACACTGTATTCGAGCTGTCGATACTTACGGCGAGAGCCGAGTACGGTGAGACCTGTACTCGTGCTGACGGGCGACGAGTCCTCTGTTGTATCTTCGAGTATAATCCAAGGTCTGTGATTGACGACTAGTCTTTCACAGCAACTAGAGTATGAGTTGAACCGAGTACGGTGAGACCTGTATTCGAGCTGACGGCTAGTGATTGAGCCGAGTACGGTGAGACCTGTACTCGAGCTGACAGTCAGCAATTGAGTCGCATACGGTGAGATCTGTATCCGTGCTGACGGGTGACGAGCCCTTTGCGATGCCTCTCGAACCATAATACCGTATGAGCTTAACTAGGATTGACGGCCCTAGAATGGATCATGTTTGGGAATGATACAAGAGAGGTACCTTAGTTTTCCAATACTGCTGTTTGAAACGGACTAATAACAACTCGGTAATCATGCTCATCATTGCACCGCATGTGCCTAGTAGATGTGGAGCACTGAGAGAGGTATGCATTCGCGAACGTAAGATGATATCGCATGAGGGTGGTTTGGCAAGGGCATACATCATCATGTCATTTCATGCTTGCATTTAACAAGAGTAGTTAAACTTGTTTGATTTGTACTGTTTTATCATTTCTGCTTGATTGAATTGATAACATGTTAACCTATGCTTTATTGTTCCACTGAGTTAGCTACTCACTCCCACGTTACGGGACGGTGTTTGCAACACCAACCAGACTCTGTCACAGGTATAGACGGCGTGTCGGTTTAGGAGCCGGAGCCCGATTTTGACGAGGACCAGGATGAGTTCTCATTTATGCAGTACTCTGATGGCTTTGCTTAGGCCGACTACATTACGGGGATTTCAGGACTCATCTTTTAGACTGTATTTTGATTTTTGATTCAGAAACAGTATATGTATATGGGTACTCAGTTAGTGTTCATATTCTGGTGTTCATAAAAATTTTGTTCTTTACATACCTTAAATATACAATTTCAGTCTTCCGCTTGCCTTTATACATTTGAACTGGAGTATGAATTACTGTTTTGGTATAATCTCTTTCATGTTTATTGCTCTAACTCAGACAACATTTAAACATCATTATGTATGTTGCATAAGTGATGCGTTGGACTCGGGAGTTAAGTTCATACTCGACCCCCGAATTTCAGGGCGTTACAAGTTGGTATCAAAGCATGATTTTGATTAAACCGGACCTGAGTTATGTTCCCACGACGTCCACTGACGCATTACAACTTAGGAGGGTGCGTAAAAATATAGAAACAGTCTTAGAGTCTCCCGATTTCACCGTTCGGCGAAGTTCATTGAAAATGGGCATTTTGATCGAGTTTGTACTCGATCCCGACCGCACATATGGATCCCAGACCACTTCTAGACCGTCTATTGACGTGTCTAAATCACAATACACCTTACTCAGGTAGTCAAAAACCTACAAAAGTCAGCGTGTGTTCGGGAGTGCCCGAAAGTGCTCGAAATAGAGCAAATCGGGGTCGAGGGCCTACCCACGCTGATCCAGGGGTACCCAAGGTGGGACCCAGATATTTTTGGGGCCCAGGGGGCTGTACGAACAGGGCCACGGAGCCCCTTTTTGAAAAATCAAAATTTTTTTGGCGAGGCCCTCTGCGATTTTTGGGTTGGGCCGGGCTCGCGGCCTGGGCCGGACGACTTTGGGGGTCCCTACAACCCCCTGCCCTAGCTCCCTTCCTAAATCCATTTAAAAAAAAACCCCTTTCCTTCACAAACCCCCTCCCTTGGCCGTTTTTCCCTTCGACCTTGCTGTCCTCTCTTGCAAATCGCCTCTCCACCTCTCTTCTCTACCGATTTCGACCACAACTCACCTCCCTCCATCGTGGAGTGCTACCTTCTTCCCCATTTCCTCTTTGTTTCACTCGTTTGGACCCCCTACACGTTGTTGGAGGTCCCAAAATCGTGGGAGCTAGCTCCCAAACTGTCCTTCCCATTTCCTTTCTTCATTTCCCTATTTTTTTCACCCTCCTACGTCTGTTGGGTCAGCTGATCGTGGAGAACTTGGGAGATCAGCCCCTTTTCCCCTATTTCATCATTTTTTCATGGCCCTTTTTGGTGTTGTGGCGGCCATTTTCTCCATCTCCACCATCCTCTCTCTGATGGGTAAGAGGAAGAGTGCCGCTGATGAGGCCGGGCCTAGTTGCCCTACACGATCAAGGCGACCGTGAAGCGCCGCCGCTAACTCGAGCTTTGCCCGGGAGTTTTGCACGAAGCGGGACCTTGATCCCCGGATCCCTGCCGAACGGGTGCAGTTGGCGGCGCTACCTCATGGTGTCTATGAGGACCGCAGAGTTCTTTTCAAAGCCCAGGTGGATGGCCGGCTATTTGGGGAGTATTATTTGTTTGAGCAAGTGGAGGCGGCCCTCTGGGGTCCGTTATTTGAGGTCAGGGGTCGCGCAAATTCCGACACTGTCAGAGCCTTCTACACCAACATTCGCGAGCCTTCACTAGACCCTTTGCAGTTCCGGCTCATAGTTGGGGTGGATCTGTTCATCACCGTTGATGTTAGGATGATCGCGCGGCTTATGAATATGCCCCTTGGTGACGTACATGCTAGCGAGCTGAATTTGGCGACTGCTCGTGAAAGGAATCGTCGCACCCGATACCTTTGTGGTGGCCGACTAGCTGAATGACAGCCGAACAAAAGCCTGCTAGCGTCCCACATGTCTGAAGACTTTCGCCTACTACATCACATCTTCACATACAATCTCTACCGCAGATACAGTAATCGCAGTGAGTGCACGCGCCTTATGGTTGATTTTCTGTATCAAGTGGGGCAGCGAGCGAATTTGTGTGTACCCACTTTCGTGTTGCGACAGATCGTAAATGTTGCACGCTCCACCAGGAGCTCTGATTCCCTTCCTTTCGGCAGACTCATATGCAGGATTGCACGGGAGTATGGCTATAGTCTGGGGGCGAAAATGCCAGTACCGGTCCACCAGATTGATGAGAATACTCTCAAACAAATGAAGCTTGGGGCACAGCGACAACGGGCCCGATAGGGGGAGAGTGAGGATGAGATTGAGAGCGATGAAGACACGAGTGAAGATGGAAGTGAAGTGGAAGAAGAGGAAGAGGAACCTAAGGCTCAGGACACTGAGGAGAGTTCACCTCCTGCGGCTCAGGAACAGGGCGTGGATCGGGATGCCTTTGATGCACGTTTAGCCCGTCTTGAGGAGGGTCAAGCCGCCCTGCAGTAGGAAGTCGGGCGAGTCCGAACCAAGCTTGGCAAGGTGTCTCGTACCTTGAAGGCCATCCTGTGTTGTCTGCAGGACAAGAATGCCCCTCCTCCATCGCCTGATTCGGATGCTTAGTCATCCATACTGCTTCTTGTAGTTGTTTGGGTTTTCTCTGTAGTAGTCGTATGTTGCATGTTGATGATGTAGTAGTTAGTTAGATGTTTTAAGTGTTTGATTTTGTGGATGTATTGGCTCGCATGTTACTTCTGTCATGATTCATGTAACTCTGTATTCCATGTATTATGACAATTTTGGTTAAATGAAAAGCATGTAGCCTCTTTTGCTATGAGATGTGTGGAATGCTTAAAGTGCTTATATGATGTGTTGCTGTGCTTTATCTCACTAATGTTATATCCTATATTGTATAGGGCATGCTGCGACAGTATACGTGGAGCACGGAACACCTACGGCTTACCGGCTCTATGGACCAGACTCCTTCTGGTAGTGGCGGTCCTGCGGACCGAGGGTTAGGTTCTGACCAGCCTCCTGCTGGTCCTACCGGTGGACTGTCACCTTACAGGCCCCCGGTCCGTGAGCAGTACCGGCCGTCTTCGTCTGCGCAGCATGACTCCCAGCCTGCTCCGTCGACTGATAGGATCGAGCAGCTGATGTTGATGATGCATCAGCAGCAGATGCAGTAGCAGCAGATACAGCAGCAGCACCACCAGCAGCTTATGGCCACTATCGCTGAGGCCTTATCCCATGGTGGTAGTGCGACTCCACCTACGACATCCGCACATCCTGATGAGCATTCTGATCCTCCTGCTCGGTTTGAGGATGTGCCTCTGCCCACATCCGTCGCACCTCCTACTGGAGATGTAGGTACACGCGGTTTACTCGAGCGATTTCAGCGCTTGAGGCCTCCCTCATTTATGGGTTCTCACAGACCCGAGGAGGCAGAGTTCTGGCTTGACTGCATCTCCAAGATGCTACGGATGCTGCACTGTTCAGAGGCAGAGCAGGTCGAGTTGGCCTCCTTCATGTTTGAGAGGGAGGCCAGTTTATGGTGGGATAGTGTACTGCGGACGGTCGCAGTGGACTACGTGTGGACCTGTGAGGCTTTCGAGTTCCGATTCCGCGAGAAATACTACCCGTAGACTTATCGACATGAGCGGGAGGATGAGTTCCTACGCCTCAGGCAGGGAGGCATGACGGTTACAGAGTATGAGCACCGCTTCACTGAGTTGGGCCGCTTTATCCCAACTATCCTCGTTAATGAGCAGATGAGGATGCGTCGCTTTTCTGGAGGCTTGCGACCTGACATACGGTCGAAGATATGCTGTCTCAGTATACCCACCTACGCGACACTGGTCCACATGTCTATGACGGCCGAGCAGGATGTGGACCTATTTGCCAGATCGCGTGGTGCTATGGTTGCGAGGCCACGTCAGGAGTTACAGAGCAGGCCTGTTCTAGGCAAGAGGCCTCGTTCTGATTCGCCACCCAGGGCCGTGGCACCAGTAGTTCCTGTGAGACGCCCGATTATGACCTGCACGTATTGCGGGAAACCAGGACATCCTGCTGAGAGTTGCTTCTCGCATATGAGGGCTAGCGGATTTTCACCACCGCAGCAGTTGGATCGCCCTTACCCACAGGCCATATCAGCTCCACCGCTACAAACTGCTCCTGCACATCCTTCCTTCCGACCTCCTGTATCGCGTTTCAGGCCGCCACAGCGACCCTTGGCTCCTCAACCGAACCGCCAGCAGCAGACTCGCGTACACACGCTTGTTGCCAAGGCACGTGAGACGTCGATTTCAGCCCCGACGGCTTTTGAGGGTACGACTTATATTCATAGTACTTCCGTTTCCTTATTGGTGGACACTGGGTCCACGACTTCTATTATTTCTTGTGGGGCAGTTAAACGTTTATCTTTGCGTACTATTCCCACTAAGGGACTGAGACTTACTACGGCCAGTGGGACCTGTTCGGATGTCACACGGTTATGCGAGGGTTGCTCGATAGTTTTGGGTAGCAGCACAGTGCTCGTCGACCTCATTGTTGCTCCACTATGGCACTACGACGTTATCTTTAGTATGGATTGGCTCGCTAAGATGAGGGCGGAGATAGATTGCGATACTCGGATCGTGACTGCCTATGGGTCTGATGGCACAGCTTTCACATTTCCAGTGTAGGTCAGTTGGTCCTGTCGTGTTGATTGTTATGCTGCTTTATTAGTGCCGGTTGATGGTCTGACATTGGAGGGTACGCCAGTGGTTCAGGAATTTGTGGGTGTGTTTAAGACTATTCCTGGTTTACCTCCTCGGCGCGAGATTGATTTTACGATTGATCTTACGCTTGGTGCGACGCCCATCTCGTTGCCGACTTATCGTATGCCTCCATGTGAGATGGAGGAGCTGCGGAAACAGATTGACGAGCTTGTAGAGAAGGGTTTTATACGGCCTAGTGTGTCTCCTTGGGGAGCACCTGTGCTATTTGTGAAGAAGAAGGATGGGTAGCTACGGTTATGTATTGATTACCGTAGGTTGAACCGGGTCATGGTGAAGAACAAGTATCCTTTGCCCATGATAGATGATCTGTTCGATTAGTTGAGAGAGTCGAGGTATTTCTCGAAGATTGATCTTCAGTCGGGGTACCACCAGTTGCGCGTGAGAGAGGAGGACGTGCAGAAGACAGCCTTCAGGACGTGCTTTGGGCACTATGAGTTCCTAGTGATGTCGTTCGGCCTTACGAACGCACCAGCCGTGTTCATGGATCTGATGAACCGGGTATTTCGGCCCTTCCTGTACCGATTAGTCATCGTCTTTATTGATGACATTTTGATATACTCTACGAGTTGGAAGGAGCACGAGGAGCACTTGAGAGCGGTGTTGGGTACACTGGAGAAGACCAGTTGTTCGCACAATACAAGAAGTGCGACTTCTGGCAGGAGGAAGTCAAGTTCCTTGGACATGTAGTGTCCAAGGATGGGATAGCAGTGGACCTTGCTAAGGTAGCCGCGGTTCAGGATTGACAGCAGCCTGACTCGGTTACCGAGGTGAGGAGTTTCCTTGGTCTGGCTGGGTATTACAGACACTTCATTCAGGATTTCTCGAAGATCGCCAGGCCATTGTCTCAGTTGACTCGGAAGGACCTGAAGTTCGACTGGAATGAGAAGGCGGAAGCAGCTTTTAAGGAGCTGAAGGACAAGTTGACGTCCGCCCCTGTGCTAGTATTGCCAGAGCAAGGGGAGAAATACACGATATATACTGACGCATCTCGCGTTGGTTTGGGTTGTATTCTGATGCAAAAGGATAAGGTGATTTCGTATGCCTCGAGACAATTAAGGAAGCACGAGGAGAATTACCCTACACACGACCTGGAGTTGGCAGCTGTCATCTTTGCATTGAAGCTCTGGAGACATTACCTCTACGGAGAGGAGTTCGAGCTTTTCTGTGACCACAAGAGCCTTAAGTACATATTCACACAGCGAGACTTGAATATGAGACAACGCCGATGGATGGAGACCTTGAAAGACTTCAAGTTCGAGGTTTCCTACCATCCTGGCAAGGCGAACCTTGTGGCAGACGCGTTGAACCGCAAGAAGGCGATAGCATTTGCGGCACCATTGATGATAGTTGAGTGGGACATGGTGGAGTTCGTACGGTACTTCGAGCAGAGACTCACTGTGGAGGAGCCATTTGAGTGTGTTGCGCACGTTCGGGTGTGACCACTTATTGACGACAGGATTATTGAGGCCCAGAAGGGCGATATGCGGCTGTCTGAGCTTCGAGAGCAGGCTAGCGACGCCGAGGACTCCGAGTGGAGAGTTGGTTCTGATGGGGGTCTACGATTTCGTGGCCGCCTATGCGTTCTTGATGTGCTCGACTTGAGATGCGAGCTTCTCGAGTCTGCCCATAACTCGAAGCTTGCGATGCATCCTGGTAGCACGAAGATGTACCGGGATATGAGACGGACGTATTGGTGGGATAACATGAAGGCCCACATCGCTGAGTATGTGTCTCGATGCCTGACGTGCCAGCGGGTCAAGGCAGAACATCGCCGACCTCCTGGACTGCTTCAGCCCATGCCCATAGCAGAGTGGAAGTGGGACTTCATCTCCATGGATTTCATATCAGGGCTGCCGAAGATGAGGAGAGGACACGATTCCATTTGGGTGATTGTGGACCGGTTGACCAAATCGGCCCATTTCCTCCGTATCAGAGTTACGAACTCTGCAGACGAGCTGGCTAGGTTGTACATCAGAGAGATTGTCCGTCTGTATGGAATTCCTTTAGAGATCGTGTCAGAAAGAGACACTCGATTCGCATCTATCTTTTGGACTCGTATCCAGAAGGCGATGGGTGTGAAGTTGAAGTTCAGCACAGCGTTTCAACCTCAGACTCATGGGCAGACAGAGCGGGTGAACAAGATTCTGGAGGATATGTTGCGGGCATGTGTATTAGATTTCGAGGACAGCTGGGATGACTGTCTTCCGTATGCAGAGTTCGCCTACAACAACAGCTTCCAGGCGACTATTGGCATGGACCCATATGAGGCCCTATATGGTCGTCCTTGTAGAGCACCGCATTGTTGGGCTGAGGTTGGCGAGCGTAGTCTGATTGGCCCGGAGATGGTACAGGCGACTACAGAGAAGGTCGACATTATCAGGTGTCGACTACTTACAGCACAGAGCAGGCAGAAGAGTTACGCCGATACGAGGCGGCGACCGCTTGAGTTCGAGGTCGGGGATCATGTGTTCCTTCGAGTTTCTCCTATGAAGGGAGTTATTCGGTTTGGGAAGAAGGGGAAGCTCACACCGAGATTTATTGGTCCATTTCAGATACTGGATCGAGTGGGTGATGTGGCGTATCGTCTCGCTTTGCCCACACCACTTGCGTCTGTACACAACGTATTTCATGTATCTATGCTGAAGAAGTACGTTCCTGATCCTTCACATATCATCAGATGAGAGCAGGTACAGCTGAGTGAGGATGCTACGTATGAGTTGCGCCCGACGCGTATCCTTGACCGGAAAGAGCAGGTACTGCGTAGCAAGGTCATTCCACTTGTGAAGGTACTATGGACACATCATTTCGAGGAGGAAGCTACTTGGGAGACTGAGGCCGAGGTCAGGAAGAACTACCCTCAAATTCTCGAGGAATACGAAAAGGTATAAATTTCGAGGACAAAATTTTTGTTTAAGGGGGGGTATATTGTAACAACCCGTAAATTTCCGTACTTTGGCTCGAGTACCATCTCGACCAGAAATCAATTAGGATTAAATCCTTTAGAAATTTAACAAAGTTAACTAAGTGCAAAACTCGATTAGCCATGAAATCCGTTGGGATCGCTTTAAATACGATCTGCAAGACCCAAAGTTTGCAAACTCATTGACTCTAGGTTACCCTAAAGTTTAGGATCAAACCTATTACCCGGCTACTCTCAGGAATGACTTGAAACTTCGTATTAGGTCTAGATCGCACATCGGAAGTCCGATTAACACGAAGTTAAAGAACTAGGACCGCCTCACTGGGCTTGACAACCATCTCGGAAATCAAGTCTAAACGATGTCCCACGACCATTCGCTTGAGCCCGGAGCGAGGGAGTGTGAAAACCACTATTTTCTTTACAAAATAAATATCTTGAATAGTGATCTGACACCATTCGCTTGCGGATCAGTATTAAGCAACCAGACCGTCAGAATCAGACCAAATTACACCCTTGGATCAGGAAAAATTTCAGGAACATTTACATGTACTTGGAATTTCGGATCGTGGCCCACTGACCGTTGAACTGAAAATGGTCCGCCACGTGTGATCTGGGAATCCGACCAAGACGAAAACGTAATCCCACGTAGATCCATGAGTTGTGAGCTTAAGTCTGACGTTTAGCTCAAAGAGGGCCGCCAGAAACCCTCTTTTGAGCAGGAACAACGCCGAAATGCTTATACTAGACGTACCCCTTGAACATGAGTCTATTTCGGAGAGGTTTTAGGCTATATAAGGGCCTTAGAATAGCCCCTCTCACAGCCATACGAATTTGGGATAAAACCCTAGAGAGAGAGAGAGAGAGAGAGAGAGAGAGAGAGAGAGAGAAAAGGGAGAGAAAACTTAGGATTTGTGAGAGCATCTTCCTCCCAGTGCTTTCGATCACCATACGGGTTGCACCACCTCTTCCTTGGCATTTTTCCGGTGATACCGACTCCGTTTCTAGGTAAGGAACCCTAACCCTAACCTGTTTTGGAGTTGTGAAGGGTGTGGGTTATGAAATAGCTAACCTATTTCATGTCTTAGGTTGCCGTTGTGCCTTAGACAAAGCGAGGGTGAACGAACTGACTCCGTTACGCGTTTATCGGCGTAAGGTGAGGACTTTAGGTGTATAGGTTACGGTTTTCAACGCTTTCAATGTCAGATAATGATAGATTCATGATCTGCATGCAAATGCACATGTACAAAGTGCTTTCCGTTTTCTGTTTCGATTAAAGTTGTAGAATATGGAATTTCACATACTCTAGCTATACGTAGAAATACCGTATACATATTTTTTTTTGGAAAAGTGATTGACATGTTTATTTGATGTATGGTTATATGATATATGGATAAAATACTTGTTTGGCGAAAGGAATCGTCGTAATACATGTGCGCTTGTAAATACTATGTATGTTGAAATTGTGTATTCTAGAAATACCGTATATGAGTAAATTTTGGAAATGCAATTGTCATGATTATTTGCTGTATGATTACGATATACACGGATAAAATGCTAGCTTGGCGAAAGAATAGCCCTAATACATGTTTTACTAACATACGTCATGTATGTTGAAATAGTGTACTCCAAGTGTTTGTGTAAATGCTTGTGAGAGTAAATGCTTGGATGTTAGCACCGTAGGTCGGTGCTGAGATGGAATTCTCGACCACCTTAGAGACGTGTAGGATTCCCTCCATGTGGTTGTTTACTTCAACCACTCACATATAATGTATATGTGTTTGTATCCCTATCTGTATAGTGCTCTATTACATGCTTTACAACATGCTTTATATCATGCTTTATAACATGCTTTATAACATGCTTTATGACATGCCTACTAGCATGTTTGTATTACTTTGTTTATCATGCTTAACTCCACATGCTATTGATGAGAACTGTTTGAGTTTGGGACTATGTCTATAGTCCAAACATTCGGTACCAGACTTGAGATTGTGGCTGAGATTCATGTCGCCACAAGGGATGTGTCTGACGAACCCGAGTCGTACTTCGGTTGGCGATAGTGGTTGGCCACACGGAGTGCTTTTGAACTTCATATCGCCCAACTTGTCGTACGCTCGAGCTAGTCAGGCTCGTCAAGTAACCCGATATGTCGAATGTGTGTTCACCATGTTTGGTCATTACTGTTTGAACCTAGGGTACCAAACTTACCAGTGGCAATCCCGTTAACCATGGTACCTCGATTCGTTAAGACTCATGAGCCGGACATGGTGGTATGGGACACTGTGGCCGAGCTGTCGGCCTATGCTGGGGCCAAGTGCCTCCCCGCAGTGACCATTGAGCAACCCAAACTTGTGAGCCGAATACGGTGGTATGGGACACTGTATTCGAGCTGTCGATACTTACGGCGAGAGCCGAGTACGGTGAGACCTGTACTCGGTGCTGACGGGCGACGAGTCCTCTGTAATATCTTTGAGTATACTCCAAGGTTTGTGATTGGCGACGAGTCTTTCACAGCAACTAGAGTATGAGTTGAGCCGAGTATGGTGAGACCTGTATTCGAGCTGATGGCTAGTGATTAAGCTGAGTACGGTGAGACCTGTATTCGAGCTGACGGTCAGCAATTGAGCCGCATACGGTGAGATCTGTATCCGTGCTGACGGGTGACGAGCCCTTTGCGATGCCTTCGCGATGCATCTCGAACCATAATACCGTATGAGCTTAACTAGGATTGACGGCCCTAGAATGGATCATATTTGGGAATGATACAAGAGAGGTACCTTAGTTTTCCAATACTGCTATTTGAAACGGACTAATAACAACTTGGTAATCATGCTCATCATTGCACCGCATGTGCCTAGTAGATGTGGAGCACTGAGGCAGGTATGCATTCGCGAACGTAAGATGATGTCGCATGAGGGTGGTTTGGCAAGGGCATACATCATCATGTCATTTCATGCTTGCATTTAACAAGAGTAGTTAAACTTGTTTGATTTGTACTGTTTTATCATTTCTGCTTGATTGGATTGATAACATGTTAACCTATGCTTTATTGTTCCACTGAGTTAGCTACTCACTCCCACGTTACGGGACGGTGTTTGCAACACCAACCAGACTCTGTCACAGGTATAGACGACGCGTCGGTTCAGGAGCCGGAGCCCGATTTCGACGAGGACCAGGATGAGTTCTCATTTATGCAGTACTCTGACGGCTTTGCTTAGGCCGACTGCATTGCGGGGATTTTAGGACTCATCTTTTAGACTGTATTTTGATTTTTGATTCAGAAACAGTATATGTATATGGGTACTCAGTTAGTGTTCATACTCAGGTGTTCATAAAAATTTTGTTCTTTACATACCTTAAATATACAATTTCAGTCTTCCGCTTGCCTTTATACATTTGAACTGGAGTATGAATTACTGTTTTGGTATAATCTCATTCATGTTTATTGCTCTAACTCAGACAACATTTAAACATCATTATGTATGTTGCATAAGTGATGCGTTGGAACTCGGGAGTTAAGTTCATACTCGACCCCCGAATTTCAGGGCGTTACAGATACAAAGATCTTTCTAGAAATAAGGTTGTCCTACCATAAACTCTGGTTTTTGGTGAAAGGTTGTCCTTAGAACAACATTTGTATCAACCTCTTAAGATCTAAGTTTTGAGGTTGTTTCACTTTCCTGCATTGTGATTTAATTTGGCTATCATATTCTTTTAATTCCGCTGTTATAAGTTTTATTTGGCATTGTCCTATTCACCCCCCCTCTAGGACATATATTTAGGCCTTTTCATAGACCACATAGGTCAAGGACCTACACAAAGGACCTAAGTTTATGCTCTTCATAGATCAAGGGTCAACACACAGCACCCCCACGTACTCTCCCGTCGGAGGCCTCCTATGAGGACTTGAAAGGGGTGAGAAGCACCTTTGACCTAATCCTTCAAAAGGAATGATCAAAAGGTTCTTTGGACTCTAATGACTTACAGATAAGCAGATGAGCCCCATTAAGCATGTTGATGAAGATCTCCTCCTTTGATTATGAAGAATCTTCAGTTCTCTTGAACCACAACACAGATGATGCTCCAATGTAAGGCGACGGATTAGGTCAAGGCTATGTTGGAATCCTACTCTAATAAATGTTTTCTTATTTTAGAGATGGAGTGATCCCAAGTATCTAAGCATTCAAGGTATCCCAGCTCAATGATTTACCATTAAGGTGGTAGCTGGAGGATCCTTGAATGCGGAAGTTCATTCCCCAATCCACTCTATTGAATATCAATGATGAGGGTGGATTGGAGGATGAACTCCCATGAGAGAAAAAGGCTTAGGGTAGGTAATCTGAATTAAACACTCAAAAGCTCTATTTATTTTCTTTACCAACAACCAAAGGTAAGCTCTCATTAAATAAGCAAAAAGTTCTAACAGAAATAAAATAATCATATTTTTGACAGAGTTCGATATCATTGAGCAGGTTTCGATAGCATCGAGCGTATATTCTCGATAACATTGATTTGTTGCTCGATGACATGAACTCAATCTGTCAAACGCTTTTGAACCTTTTTGCCAACTGGTCGAGGATATTGAACATGCTTCGATGTCATCATATTTCGAACTCCAATTTTATCGACGCATGGTTCGATTACTTGACATTTGAAACTTTAGAGCAGACTTGCCTTTGAAACTTAGCAGGTATTGATATGATCGACCATCCCTAGATATCATCTGAATTTGAATGTTGATGGTATCGATAATAGTTTCGATTCATCGATATTTTCAAGGACTTTTCCTATAATCTTGCTGGATAGTTTGTGTCCTATTTCGATGACATCGACCTTGTCTCGATATGGTCGATATTTGAATATCGATATCATCGGGTACTCCTCGATACTTCAAATGAATTTACCTGAAGGCTTGCTGATCTGATTTGTGTCCCAATACGATATCATCGAATGTCCATCGATATCATCGAGGTTTGAATTTCGAGGATATCGAGGCTCTCTTGGAGATATCGAAAATCACATGATTTTCTTTAACTGTATATTGGACAGAACTTGACAAGTTTGTCGATTTTATCGAGCTGTCTCGATGAACTCAAGATTCGAAAGTCGATGATATCGAACATGCCATCGATTCATCGATAATTCAGTCCAGGATTCATTGTGGTTGCTGGACATCTAAAGTCCTCATTTCGATAATATCGAGTGAATTTTAAGGACATCGATAACAGAGTTCGATTTCATCGAACCACATATCGATAAATCGACAAAGGCAGAAAACTTAGAGATTTTCTTGATTTTGTAAAATAGTTTTCTCACCGTAAACCCTATGTTGTTCTAATCATTTTTAAGGGTTTTATATACCTGGTGTTTTGGGCCATGGGATGTGAGGCTAAGTTTACCTTTGACGAGTTCGGACACACATCTTATTGAGGTAGACGCTTGAATGATCGGCTCACTTGTTTGGCTGACTCAACACTTGCGCTAATTGACAAACCAGTGCACTTTCACGAGGGAGCTGGTCCTTGTGTAAAATTGTAAATGTTAGATGTGAACCTGTTTTAAAACCTCTGATAGTGAAATCTATTACACTCATGGGTTGAGTGCATCTACTAGGAGTGGAGTAGGGAAACCGAACCATTATGCATACTTATGTTTGAGATTATTATTAGAACACTTGTTTAATTATACTTATGTGATTAATTGATGAATTATATGTATGCATGATTAGATTAATGTTAGAACTTGATAGTTAGCACATCCCATACACACATATATGTTATATTGTTTAGACTAGTTGCTTAGTATGTTACATCTTTTATAGTCTATGTGATTAGACCCTCTATTGGCTTAAAAACCTTAGAGTTAATTAACTTACTTTGTTTAATTGAAATTAGTTTAAGTAATTATGTGTTAAAGGACAAAAATTTTATTTGGTCCTAATCACCCCCTCTAGGACATAGCCTTTATTCCAGAGCTCCATTAAGCCTCCGCGCACATAGCTTGTGGGGTCACCACATGTAATTTCACTAATGAGATGGGGAAGAAGTCAAGTGATGAGGACTCTCATGCAGAATGGTTAGTTGCGAAAGAGGGTTAGGGATGTAGGAAATCCGTAGAGCGATCTCGGTCTGACAAGAAGAAAAATTTTAGATCAAAATCGAAGGCTAAGGATAAATGTTTCTCTTGTAGCGTGAAGGGGTACTTCAAGAGGGACAAAAAAAAAAAAAAAAAAAGAAGAAGGAAGGATGACATGCAAAGCGAAGGTAAAAGGAACAAGGGCGAATCGGCTAGCGTAGTAGAAGAGAGCTCAGATGGAATATCTCAGTCCACTAGAGCAAGTCAACCATCCAAGAGGTACTAGTCTTATGAGTATGTCATGCTTACAAATGGGGGTGAACTTAAGAATTATTTAGAAGATTAGGCCAATGAACAGAAAGGGAAGTGGCTAAGAGCTATGCATGAGAAGATGAATTCTTTACATAAGAACCACACATATGACTTGGTAAAGCTACCTAAGGGAAAGAAAGCACTCAAGACCAAGTGGGAATTCAGGTTGAACACTGAAAAGAAGAACCCACATCTAAGGTACAAGACAAGTTTTGTTGTGAAAGGATTTGAGCAAAAAAAGGCATTGACTTTGATGAATTTTTTTATTTTTTATTTTATACCTGTGGTGAAGATGTCATCCATCTGGGTCATATTGGATTTGGCTGTAAGCATAAACCTAAAGATTGATCAACTAGATGTCAAAACATCATTTCTTTATGGTGATTAGGAGGAAGAGATATATGGAGCAGTCGGAAGGTTTCGAAGTCAAAGACAAGGAGTACATGATATACAAGTTAAAGAAGATCCTATACTGGTTAAAATAAGCCCAAGGCAGTGGTACAAAGAGTTTGACTCATTTATGGTGGATCATGGGTATAGGAGAACTTCTTCGAACCATTATGTATTTATTAAGAAATTTTCTGATGGTGATTTTATTATTCTTCTGCTCTATGTTGATGATATGTTGATTGTTGGTCAAGACATTGGCAAAATTAACAGGTTGAAAAAGGGGTTAAGCAAGTTATTTGCCATGAAGGACTTAGGACCCACAAAACAAATTTTAAGCATGAAGATACTCTCGTGATGGAAAGGCTGGCAAGCATTGGTTATCACAAGAAAGGTACTTGTCAGTTCTCCACTTACAGGTCACTTCAAGTTAAGTAGTGAGAAAAGCCTCTCAAGTGAGAAATAAAAAGAAGAAATGAAAAACAAACCATATGCATCAATAGTAGAAAGCTTGATGTATGTTATGGTATGTACGAGACCCAACATCACACATGGAGTTAGTGTTGTTAGAAGGCTACAAGATGTGAATATGGCAGGTGAGATTGACTTCAGGAAGTCCACATTAAGGTACACACTTACTTTTACAGGGTGAACAGTATCATGGTAGTTCAAGTTGTAAAAATGTGTGGCCTTACCTACTATAGAAGCCGAGAATATTGTAGTGACAAAAGCTTATAAGAAAATGTTGTAGATGAAGAGATTCTTTCAAGAATGTGGCTTGATGCATGACAATTATATTATTTATTGTGACAGTCAGAGTGTCATCTACCTTAGTAAAAATGCAAGTCTTCATTCCAAGTCCAAGCACAAAGATGTAAGGTATCATTGGAGGTGGAGATTATTGGGGTCCCTCCTCATGAGGAGGTGGGACCCACATGTGTAGGTTTAAGTAGCCTTTATTGTCACATGTGTATGAGGGTATTTTGGCCTTTTGGTCATTTGGCCAAGCAAAGTAAAATAAGAGAAAAGTGGCTCTTTTTTTAAGAGAGAGTTTTAGCAACACAAAGGAGAGTTTTTCTTTTTGGAGTAGAAGATGAGAGAGAAGAGAGAATGAGGTTTGTAGAAGAAGAAGATCAAAAGTCTTCTACTATCGAAATCTTCACATGTAGGTTTGTGAAGGACCATCCACAATGTCAGCTTCTTCGATTATTTCCCCTAGGGTTGTGTTGGGGATTTTCTACAATCCCTAGTTGGTGAGAAATTCCTTTGTTTTATGTTGCTTGTAATCTACATTTTGGTGAAGTAGTTGGGATATCTAAGAGAGTTCTTTTGATGATTGTACTTTCATTATTTCTATTATAGTGTATTTGTGCTGAACTAGGTCCCGTGGTTTTTTCCTTCACATCGGAGGGCTTTCAATGTAAAAAATCTTGGTGTATCTTGCATCCTACATATTTGATGATTTACTTGTTTGGGTTATGAAAGTGTCCTAGTTTGTCAATTAGCATGAGTGTTGAGTCAGCTAGACTACAGAGCCTCATAGGAAGATCAATTCAAAGCTTCTGCCTCAACCGGATGTGCGTAAGCTCGCCACAGGTAAATTTAATGCCTCACATCCCATGTCCCAAAACACCAGGTAAATAAAACCCTTAAAACAAGTTAGAATATCATAGGGTTTTTGATCAGGGTCAAATATTGCATATCAGACCCCGATCATTACCTATTTTACGTACATGATAATGCCTAAACATCATTTTTTTATTGTATTTTTGTTGCAGGATGTAATAATGAGCGTTGGACTGAAAAGAGGATTAAAAGCATGGATTTGATGATCCAAAGCCACCAAAGCACAGGATGAACCTCAGAGGACCAATAATGATGAGTTTACACGCCTGGGATCTAAGGAAAGCAAGCCAAAGGGGCCTGAAATTGGTGCAAAATGTAAGATCACACGTTTCCCGCCATCCGATCAGTTCGAAACTTCATACATGGGATGAGGGCCATAAATTAACCGTACATATCAAATTTCATCCATTAAAGATCTCGGGAAGTGGGCCAAATGACAAATCAGCCCACAAACCATCGATTCTGGGCCCACCTGATATCTGGAATTGGTTCAAACTTGGTCTCAACGCCTTAAATGGGGAGACCAACCAGAGGCTCGGATCTGATTTTTCAAAAACATCACAGTGGGCCCCATATGTGATGCATGTACACCATACATCCAATGCACAAGTCGTGCACCGGACGACTAAGACGGTCAGCGCAAGCGCTGACCGACTTCTTCCGCGCAAAGCGTGTTGCAACGCTGTTTGGAAACAGCGTTCGCACGCCGTTTAATTTCGAACGTGTTGTGGACCCCACCTATTGTCCAATCGGACAATCCAATCCGTCCATTCTTTGTCTCAGGTAAATGTTACCAAGGTGTAGGTGGCCGAATTGCAAATAAGAGCGACTATGGAAATCTAGCCGTCCAAACGTCGGACGGACGGTGGTGCAGAAATTCAGGTGGACCTCATCAATGGAAAAAGAAAACGGACATCCCTGGACGGTTTTCAGTTGGGAGTCGAATGGACGGAGTGGATTTTCCAACAAATCATCACAGTGGGCCCCACCATTTTCGCAGCGGAACCCATCCGCGTCCCTGTTACGCGGCAGCGGCGAACGGACGCTGGTCCGTTTTGCGGACGTCAATGGGCCCCACACGTCACCTGTACGGTCGATCTGATCCGTCCATCTTGTAGAGGGCCATGAATACTACAAAACCATGCTGATAGTTCACTCCCATGCGTACACACGTGCGTGATACAGAGGCCACAAAAGGGCTACCCGGCGACGTTCAAAACTGATCTTTTTGTATTTTCTTCTCTGGGCCGCGTTAATGGACATTCAAAACCACCCATTCCTGACTGAAATTTCGTCCTGAATCCAATGGAAGGGGTGGATTTTCCAGAAAATGCCTCTGTGGGGCCCACCGATCACGGCTGCGAAAATTTGTACTCCGAGTCCTTCTACGACTCTGCCACCGATCCCAACCATCCAGCAGCTATAAAAGGGAAGTTTTGGACGTGGGTAAGGCATTCAGAAATTGGAGGATTTCCAGATCTACAGCAAGGGAGAGAAGAAAGAGAAGAAAGAGAAGAAAGAAGAGAGAGAGAAATTGGTTTGAAATTCCTTTTATGAATTTTTATTTTTATTTATCCATCTGTTTAATGGAGTTTATGGGTAACTAATCTCTCAGCTAGGGCTGAGATGAAGCCCCTAATTTGAATACCCTTTGTTCTATGTTGATTTACTTTAATTAGATTGATTTGTTTCTTTCCTTAGTGTGCTTGATTGTTTTAAATTCTATACTTCTCCATCTATGAACTTTTGAGTCTATGGATGGATGTGGTCTGGATGCTTATTCTGGGTGCTTGTATCTGATCATGAACAGGTTCCTGTAGAGGAAGAAACAAGGTGCTTTACTGAACTGCATATTCCCTATGCCCGATTTGGACATGGGATATGTTATTCATGGCATTGCTTGAAGGACTTAGACAATCTGTATGCCCGATTAAGGACACAGATTGTGCTTTCTCTAGATAAGTTGATCAATCTAATTTAAGGTGAATTAACAGGCAAAACAATGGCTAAGATAATTAGGGGTGGATTCGAAAGTCCTAGTGCTCTCTCTGATTGAATTTTCTTCCTTATTCTCAATAGTTATTTTCCATAGAATTGTGTTAGCAATTTGATCCTTTATTTGTTGAATTAGTTAAGGAGAATCGTGAATTTGAATTGTGACGACCAGTCCCTGTGGATTCGACCTCGGTCTTACCGAGTTTATTACTACATCACAACCCTATACTTGGGGAGTGAACAGTTTTTTAGTAAGAAAACTTTTTCAAAAACAGAAAATCTCTAAGTTTTCTTGCTTTATCGATTTTATCGAAACATATCTCGATATGATTGACCTAAGCTGTTGATGTCCTCGATGATAAATCGATTCCATCGGAATGAGGACAAAAAGTGTCAGCAACCACATGTACATCTGAACGGATTTATCGATGCATCAATATGCTATCGATATAATCGATATTCAAATCTCGAGTCCATCGAAAGTGACTCGAAAATATCGACAGACAGATCTCTGGTGCCCCTATTTTTTTCTTAAGAATATCATATATGCATCGATATATCGAAGCCTCCTCGATACCATCGAAACTCAAATCTCGAAGATATCGGAAGGCTCTCGATGATATCGGTCTTGGGCGCCAAGTTTTCCAACAAAATATTTCAGGATAGTTTATTTATGATCGAGGGTCACTCGATGGAATCGATATTCAAATATCGATGATATCGGTACTGTTTTGACGGCATCGAACAAGGACATAGACTGTTCAGCAAGCTTAATGAGAAATTCGGTGGATTTATCGATGCCTCGACACAGTTATCGATATCATCGACATTCAAATTCCGATGATCTCGAAGGCCTCTCGATCATTCTTGTAAACCTGAAATATTTCAAGTCATGTCTCTCTCATTTTCAAATGTCGATGAATCGACACTAGTATCGATAGAATCGGAGTTTGAAATCTGATTATATCGATACCTATTTTGATTCCATCGACCAACTGGTAAGAGGTTTCAAAAGCGTATGACATTTGAGTTTGTGTCATCAAGCGGACCATCGATGCTATCGAGAGTATACGCTCGATGATATCAAACCCGTTCGATGATATCGAACTCTGTCATAAATGTGACCGTTTTATATCCGTTGGAACCTTTTGCCTATATAAAGAGGACTTGTCTATTGTTGCTGGTAGAGAAAGAAGAGAGTGCTTTTGAGTGTTTTACCTTAGATCATATACCCAAAGCCGTTTCTCTTAGGGAAGTTCATCCTCCAATCCACCCTCATCATTGATATTCAATAGAGTGGATTGGGGAATGAACTTCCACATTCAAGGATCCTCCAGCTACTACCTTAATGGCAAATCATTAAGCTGGGATGCCTTGAATGCATAGATGATCGGAATCACTCTATCTTCCTTATAAGAAAATATTTTATAGAGTAGGATTCCGTCTTAACCTTGACCCAACTCGAAGCCTCGTATTGGTACATCATCTGTGTTGTGGATCAAGGAAGTCAAAGATTCTTCCTCGACAAGGAAGAGATCTTCGTTAACGTGCTGAATGGGACTCATCCACTTATTTGTAAGTTATTAGAGTCTAGAGGACACTTGTGATAATTCCTTTTTAAAATTGGGTCTAAGGTGTTTCTCACCCTTGCAAGCGCTCGTAAGAGGCCTCCAGCAGGAGTGTACGTGGTGGGTACTTAGTGTTGACCCTTGCTCTGTGGAGGGCATAAACTTCCTGTTGAAGGTGAACCTGTCTAAAACTTTAGATTCGAGGTGAACCATGTGAAAAATCAATTAGGGTCTTATGAAAGATCCTTGGCCAGTGTGCTTAAAAGTGGGTGCGTTGTGTTGACCCTTGCTTGTGAGAGCATAAACAATTAGCCTCGGTGTAGGTTGTAAAGGTTGAAGGTGAACCTGATTTAAAACCTTAGGTTTGAGGTGAACCGCTGTGAAACCTCCTTAGTGAAATTCAGTACACTCAAGGGTTGAGTGTGGTTACCGGGAGTGGAGTAGACAAGTAGTCGAACCACTATAAAAATGACTGTGTTTGAGATTGCTATTCTTTGGTTTGTGTGATTCACTTTAATATTTTCATATCTGAATATCTAAGATCACATCTCACACGCATACACAGTCATATCCATCATAAACTAGTTTGCATATTGTTTACTTCTTAAATAGTTTGTGATTGGATCCTCTACCGGGCTTGGAAGCCAGTAGAGTTATTCTTGAGTAATCCTAATATGTACTTGTTGTTAGGATTCGTGTAATAGGATTTTAAATAAACTATAGAATCTTTAAAAAGTCATATTCACCCCCCTCTAGGACATATTGGCATATTCCTACTTCAACTAAAGCGGTCTTCACCGCTATTTCAATTGGTATGAAAGGGAGTCTCTCTTTAAGGGCTTCACCGCCTAGAGAGTGATCTTGACTGAAGTTGGGAATATGGCCAAATAAGAGGGCTCATCAGTCATAAGGCCGCAAGTATTTGATGGATCAAATTATGCATACTGGAAGGCTAGGATGCACTACTTTCTGAGATCTTTGGATCACGATGTTTGGGATATAGTTGAAAGTGGATATGTGCCACCAACTAAACAAATTGTACTTGATAGTGGTACACCATCACAAAACTCAAACCCAAAGAGAAGTGGATGACGTTCGATAAAGAAAGACAAATAGCTGAAGCTAAAGATATGAATGCCATCTACTGTGTCGTGTCCCAAGATATTTTCAATTAAATAAGTATGTGTGGGACATCCAAAGAAGCATGGGATCTATTGGAAACAACCCATGAAGGCACAAGCACTGTGAAGAGATCTAAACTTCAACTCCTAACTTCACAGTTCGAAAGTCTTAGAAGGGAAGAGCATGAGACCTTTATGGAGTTTTTCATAAAGTTGAATATCATTTGCAACTCCATGGGTGGATTGGGAGAAAAGGTTCCGGTTCTAAAAATCTGTAGGAAAATACTTAGATCATTGCCGGAACGGTTTAATCCCAAAGTAACAACTATTGAAGAGTGTAGGAATATTAATGAAATGAAAGTAGAAGAACTGGTAGGTTCCCTACAAACTTTTGATACACTTCAAACAAACCCAAAAATCCAAAACAACTGTCCTAAAAACTTCAAAGAAAACAATGAATGAGGAAAGTGGAAGTGAAAATGAAGATGAAGATGAGGAAGTGGCTTTGCTGGCACAAAGATTCAGGAAATTCTTCCTGAACAATCGTGGCTGTCCTACTAGAGGAAGAAAGATGGACAACATACCTTCTACAGGCAAATTTAGTAAAAAGACCAAAGAACCACAATGCTATGCCTGTCAGAAGTATGGACACCTATCTACTGAATGCCCAAATAGAAAAACCAAGGACAAGGCTATGGCTGCCACATGGGATGATACATATGAGTCAAACTCAGAATTTAGTGACTCAGAGAGTGATGGAGACCAGAAATCCTTGAAAATTCTTATGGTCTCCACTACTCCAATCATTCTGGATGAATCTGAGAACAAGAAAGAATAACAAACCACTGAATCATTTCTGTCAGATAATGAGGAAAGAGAAAAGGAAGAAGAAGAAGATAAAATCAAACTACAAGATGCTTACAATCAACTTTATATTCATAGCATTAACATTCTTAAAAGACTTGGATTGTTTGAAAACAAGAAGGAACTGCTGCAAAAAGATCTCGACAAAACATTGGAAATCAATTCACATCTAATTAATGATCTACAACAATATCATTCAGACAATGATGAGTTGGAAAGAGTCAATATGTCCCTAAAAATGAAATCATCAAAGCTTACTAAACAAGTTAAATTATTAAAAGATAAAAATGAGCAACTCAAGAATGAGAATCACACACTTTGGTTTGACTAAGAAAAATCCAGAAAATTTGCTGAAATAAACTATAAATTCTCCCAGAGTGGTGAAAAGCTCGAAAGATTGTTAGGGATGGGAAGACAAGGAAGAGACAAGAGTGGCCTAGGGTATGATAAAAGGAAAACTGGAAATGCAGCCCCAACAACTGAAAAATCTGCTGCTTCAGGTAGCAATATGAGAACTTCTCCAGTTTGTCATTTATGTGGTGATATGGGTCATTATAAGTTTGAATGCTTGACACCTAGAAGGACTTCACATAACTCTGGTCAAAAATGGTAAATTCACACCAGCCAAAGAAATACTAGATGATAAAAGTCCACCTAGGAGAAACACTCACCCATCACCACCTGAAATGAAATCATTAGATCAAGTGGGAGAGATAAACATGAAAACTAAAAAGAATTCCGTCTCAAAATGGATAGTAAAAGAAAAAGTGAATTGTCTGATAACTAACTCTATCCATATACCTTAAAATATCAAAGCATGAAATGAACAAGTCCAGGTCATGCATCTAGGTCTGGATATTTGTTGAAATGATGCAATTTTTGCTGAGCTCTAAATGATATATCTGAGGTTCCTCACCTCAATTTTTGTGTATAAACATTCTAATGTTTATATTTTTTTTGTGTATGTACAGTGATTGCACAAAAGTTTGTTGTGTATACTGTTGACTAATAGATATACTAAAAGTATAACATAAAGGGTTGTCTGAATGCTGAAAATTGAAAACATTCATCCTCGATATATCTATCGCTAAGTCATTATCGATTAATCGATCCAGGGTCGATATCATCGACGTCTCTTCGGAATGTAAAAAGTCATATGATCGAGATTGATATAGAAGATTGTCTCGATAACATCGGTGCAGTTACATCGATACCATCGAAACACTGGTCGATGATATCGAAGACTATCGCCCGATAAAAGGCGATCGAGCTGAAAATTTTTATTATATATAAAAAAAAGGGGCATTCCAATTTGTTTTTGCTCAAACCCTCGGCCGGGAGTTCATCAGTGGGTCCCAGAAGCTCCTCAAAAAACTGGTATTATCCTTCCATTCCAGATTCTATCTTGCTTTTTGGTTGGGTATTTTCAGTCTCTTCAAAAGAGGAATTTATCCGTTCTTTCCAAATCTGTCATTATGGGTAAGGACGAAGGCAAGGTATCTAGTCCGGGAGAATCTTCCAGAAGCTCTCGACAAAAAGTACTTGCTCCAAAAGAAAGGACAAGAGTCCCAGAACATGGGATCCCCACAAGGCAACACACGAGACATAGTAGGTCTCAGTCTGAAACACCGGCACCTCCTCTGGCTGGAGTAACTTCACGTCCACCAAAATACACGGGTAGGAAGCTCATCCATGAGAGAAAGGTAGACAGGGATTGTCTAAAACCATAAAATCTCGAATCCCTGTTTGCTGCAATCGATTGGTTGCCTATTTTAGATTTTGGTGGGCCAAGCCAACTTGAACGAAGGCGCAACTTCCTTGCCGGTGTCACTCTCTCATGTCTAATCCTCCTTCTATCATGGTCTCTCTGGATGGTGATGATGTGCTGATCACGCCTACTACAATGACAAATATCCTTGGACTGACACTGGAGGGTCTCCCTGAAATGGACCTCGAAAATGTTGAAATTCGGTCCATGGTGACTAAGTATCTCTGTTATGGTAGGGACATCCCTTGGTATCAAGGGAATGCGTTGAAATCTAGGTACATGGAACCAAGATTTCAGGTTTTGCACGGTATCTTCACTACAAATATATACCCCAGAAGTACCAACTGGTCCGATTTGACAGGTTTCATGACCATGCTAGTGTACTCAATCACTAGAGGGATAAAGGTTTGCCCTCCGACTCTGCTTGTCCATCAGTTGGTATACACCGTTCATACATCCAAGGACCTTCATCTACCCTATCCCTGGATCATAAACATGCTTTGCAATGTCATTGGCTTCCCAACGACCACTGATCCGGTTCTTCCTCTCCAAAGCTTCAACAAAAGCAACATTCGCAAAATGGACTTGAAGTTCTACGAGTACCCTGAGGACCCAGACGAAGCTATTCAAACAGAAGAAGAAGGTGGTGCAGGTGTCGCTCCCATTGAAGGGACTGAAATGGCTGGAGATAAACCCCCTGGACCTGATCTAGCGGTGTCAACGTCAGCGCCCGGATATGCCAAACGTTTCAAGTTGGATAGGATTGGGGCAATTCAGAGGGATGTCCACTCGATGCATGAGAGGCTTACCTTGTTGGAATGGCTGGTCCAAGGAGTGCAGTAGACAGTACAATAGTTGGTTGATCTGCTCACTTGCCGGAGTGACGACACGGCACCGTCTTCCTCAGCTCCATAAGCACTGGTTTGTGGATGCTATCACATACACTTCGCTCTTATTTCCACGTATGAACATTAATATCTTTTTGGATGTTTTACATTCTCATGGGTGTATGTGACAGCTCTCTAACTGGTATAGGCTGACGTTTTTTTTTTAAAAAAAATTTGGTTGTATATGCCCACAGTTGGGCTAAATACTAATGGTTATCTCTGGGTGCCCTTAAATGGGTTTGGTGATTTTCGTTGGGATAACTATTAATCTACTGTTGTCTGTGGCAGTATGTATTTTTGGATATTGTTACATATGGCTGGATATAATTCACACTTTTACTGCCATGATTAGGTTCTCAGATCCCCTGGTTTATCTAGTTTATGATATGTGGAATGCATGTGATGTCTCTTAATGATTATCTTATCTGCTACATCACTGCTCTATTTAATCTGTTATGCATACATACTTACTGCAAATGATGTTTGTTAATCAACTGTTTAAACATTTTACATCTATCTGTTATATGCATATTCCTCTGAATGACGGTTCTCCCACGTTACTTTAACTTCAGTCGATATTAACTGCTATATCTTTGTCAATGACTGACAAAAAGGGAGAGAAGTGCTCAAACACCCCAAACGGAAAACTGTATATCTGCTTGAATGGTGTTATAGGTGTTAGGGGGAGCACCGATAGGGGGAGACTGTTGTAAGGGGGAGCAGCTACTGGTTGTGTACACGGTTTCACTAGAAATTGTAAAATTGTGTAAAATGCATGTATACACAATTTAGGATGTGTTTGTCTAGATACTATTCTAGGGTGTTTTGGTATTTTGTCATGTAATTGACAAAGGGAGAGATTGAAAGTGCCCTGGTTTGTCAATTAGGGTGAGTGTTGAGTCAGGTAGACTATAGAGCCTCGTAGGAAGATCAATTCAAAGGGTCTGCCTCAACCGGATGTGTGGAAGCTCGCCACAGGTAAATCTAAAGCCTCATATCCCATGTCCCAAAACACCAGGTAAATAAAACCCTTAAAACAAGTTAGAATATTATAGAGTTTTTGAGTAAGAAAACTTTTTCAAAAATAGAAAATCTCTAAGTTTTCTTGCTTTGTTGATTTTATCGAAACACATCTCGATATGATCGACCTGCACTATCCATGTCCTCGATGATAAATTGATTCCATTGGAATGAGGACAAAAAGTGTCCAACAACCACATGTACATCTGAACAGATTTATTGATGCATCGATATGCTATCGATATAATCGATATTCAAATCTCAAGTCCATCGAAAGTGACTCGATAATATCGACAGGTAGATCTCCGGTGCCCCTGTTTTTTCTTAAGAATATTATATGTACATCGATATATCGAAGCCTCCTCGATACCATCGAAATTCAAATCTCGATGATATCGGAAGGCTCTCGATGATATCGGTCTTGGGCGCCAAGTTTTTCAGCAAAATATTTCAAGATTGTTTATCTATGATCGAGGGTCACTTGATAAAATCAATATTCAAATATCGATGATATCGTTACTATTTCGATAGCATCAACAAGGACATAGACTGTCCAGCAAGCTTAATGAGAAATCCATTGGATTTATCGATGCCTCGACACAGTTATCGATATCATCGACATTCAAATTCCGATGATCTCGAAGGTCCCTCGATCATTCTTGTAAACCTGAAATATTTCAAGTCAAGTCTCTCTCATTTTCAAATGTCAATGAATCAACATTAGTATCGATAGAAACGAAGTTCAAAATCCAATGACATCGTCACCTGTTTCGATTCCATTGACCAGCTGACAAGAGGTTTCAAAAGTGTATGACATTTGAGTTTGTATCATCGAGGGGACCATCGATGCTATCGAGAGTATACGCTCGATGATATCGAACTCTATCATAAATGTGACCGTTTTTATCCGTTGAAACCTTTTGCCTATATAAAGAGGACTTGTCTATTGTTGCTGGTAGAGAAAGAAGAGAGTGCTTTTGAGTGTTTTACCTTAGATCATATACCCAAAGCCCTTTCTCTCAGGGAAGTTCATCCTCCAATCCACCCTCATCATTGATATTCAATAGAGTAGATTAGGGAATGAACTTCCACATTCAAGGATCCTCCAACTACTACCTTAATGGCAAATCATTAAGCTTGGATGCCATGAATGCACAGATGATCGAAATCACTCTATCTTCCTGATAGGAAAACATTTTATAGAGTAGGATTTCGTCTTAACCTTGACCCAACTCGAAACCTCGTATTGGTACATCATCTGTGTTGTGGATCAAGGAAGTCGAAGATTCTTCATCAACAAGGAGTAGATCTTCGTTAACGTGCTGAATGGGACTCATCCACTTATTTGTAAGTTATTAGAGTCCAGAGGACACTTGTGATAATTCATTTTTAAGATTGGGTCTAAGGTGTTTCTCACCCTTGCAAGCCCTCGTAGGAGGCTTCCAGCGGGAGTGTACGTGGAGGGTACGTAGTGTTGACCCTTGCTCTGTGGAGAGCATAAACTTCTGGTTGAAGGTGAACCTGTCTAAAACCTTAGGTTCGAGGTGAACCGTGTGAAAAATCAATTAGGGTCTTATGGAAGATCCTTGGCCAGTGTGCCTAAAAGTGGGTGCGTTGTATTGACCCTTGCTCATGAGAGCATAAACAGTCAGCCTCAGTGTAGGTTGTAAAGGTTGAAGGTGAACCTGATTTAAAACCTTAGGTTTGAGGTGAACCGCTGTGAAACCTTCTTAGTGAAATCCAGTACACTCAAGGGTTGAGTGCGGTTACTGGGAGTGGAGTAGACAAGTAGTCGAACCACTATAAAAATGACTGTGTTTGAGATTTCTATTCTTTAGTTTATGTGATTCACTTTAATATTTTCATATCTGAATATTGAAGATCACATCTCACACACATATACAGTCATATCCATCATAAACTAGTTTGCATATTGTTTACTTCTTAAATAGTTTGTGATTGGATCCTCTACCGGGCTTGGAAGCCAGTAGAGTTATTCTTGAGTAATCCTAATATGTACTTGTTGTTAGGATTAGTGTAATAGGATTTTAAAGAAACTATAGAAACTTTAAAAAGTCCTATTCACCCCCCTCTAGGACTTATTGCCATATTCCTACTTCAACTAAAGCGGTCTTCACCGCTATTTCAAGTTAGAAGTAATTTTCATGATTTAAATATTTTATATTGTTAATCCCATTGTTTGCACATAGAAGGGGAAAATGTATGGTTTCCCAACAAGAGATAAAGCTTGTACTCTAGATAATAGGCTTTTAGTAGCTATGGCTTCAAGGCACAACTTCCAAGGAAAAATTCGTGGGAATCATGATGATCTTATTTATGTTAGAGTTGGGCACTTCAACTTGGACACTTAAAATGTTAGCTTCAAGAAGTCTTATCAAGCCAAGAGAAATAAAGGAAATGAAAGAGCTATATATATATTCTCCTCTTCAGCCTCCAAGATAATACCCCAGCTTGCTTTAAGGAATGGAAGGGAAAAACAAAGAACACTAATCCTAGATTTGAAAAGATGAGCACAAAAATGGTAACGGCCTCTAAAATGATAAGATGAGGAAGAAGCTACATAACCTTTTTAACAATATGAAGGATATGATCTGTTGGGGATTTGTGCTGTGGAATCACACAAATTTAGATCTAGGATAGCAATCCAATAACGTCAAGCAATCACAAGAGAACACAAAGATTTAACATGGAAAACCCTTGCGGGAAAAAACTACTGCACAAAGCGACAGAAATCCACTATGAAATAGAAATTACAAGAGAGAGGACTTGCCTGATTCAAACAACCTCGAATCTCACCCTTGCTTCACCCTTTGATAACCCTAGAACTCTTATAGGAACCCTTAGAACCCCTTTAGAAAGTCTTATAATACTTTAGATAGCCCTAGGGACCCCTATTTATAGTTTTAGAAACACCCCTTTCGCACCAACCTTGGAAAAAACCACCTCAAATTTACGCAGTCCACGCAGGATCTACGTAATCCTCGACTAGTCAAAGGAGAGCCTCGACTGGTCGAGCATCACGGATAGCCAACAATTGAGCTCGCTGGACTTCGAGTCGAGAGGAGCTCGACTGGTCGAGTGGCCCACTCAACCGGTCGAGCCAGGCCCTCGACCGGTCGAGCGACCCGAAAAAGATGCAGATTGAAGGCATCTGTCAACAATCTCCGCAATGCCTTCAAACTACAGCTGTGTATCTTGCTACCCTCTTCTGTTATCTCTGCATCATATCATAACTTCAATCAACGCTTCTCGTACACACTCCATCCTTCTTTTACGCCATCGTCAAGCCCAAAGAAGTTGCACAGAACTTGAACTTCTTTGTAGGAACGAACTTGGTGAGCATGTCTGCTGGATTCATGATGGTGTGAATCTTCTCCAGTGTTACGCTTCCTTCCTCAAGCACATGTCGGATAAAGTGGTGACGAACATCAATGTATTTAGTACGTGAGTGATAAACAAAATTTTTAGCTAGATTGATAGCGCTCTCAATATTACAGTTAACCGGCATGGCCTCCTGCTGAAGTCCCAACTGATTTATCATGCGTCTAAGACAAACACCTTCTTTAAATGCTTCCGTCACTGTAATAATGAATATCATGAAGTAGACTTCCTGGAATCTATACTGCTTGCATAGTCGGAATCCACATACCCTACCAACTTTGTCCCTGTTTTCTCAAAAGTTAAGACATAGTCGTTCGTACCTCGAATGTATCGAAGTAGCCATTTCACCGCTTCCTAATGTTGCTTGCCGGGGTTTGACATGTATCTTCTTACAACACCGACAGCCTGTGAAATATCTGATCTTGTACTGACCATGACATACAATAAACTGTCAACCGCATACGAATAAGGCACATGAGAGATAACCTACTTTTCCTCATCTGATTTAGGACATTGTTATGAGGAAAGCTTAAAGTGAGCCACGTGGGGAACGCTCATCAGCTTTGCTTGGTCCATCCCATACTTGATCAACACATTTTCAAGGTATTCTGTCTATGATAATCAAAGCCTACTCTCCTTCCTGTTTCTATGTGTAACATCCCGAATTTTTGCCAACCTGGGATTAGACGTCCTTAGGCAATGGGTCGATCCTAACACCTTATTAACTTGTCAGAACTCAATCCCAAAGTCTAAAACCACTTTTGAACCCATTTCCTTCACAAATCCCACCCTTCACCACCTTGTTCTTTCAATTTTTCTAAGTACTTTCACCCTAGACGCTATCTTAAACTAGCTAAGTAGTATAACTTGGATCACTTTATATACAAACTACAAAGGCCCAAGTACCACCTCAGACGGAAATTACTCAGGACTAAATCCTTTAGAAATTAGGCGAGAATTAGCTAGTGTTAAACTAGAGTGCCTGTGAAATTAGCACCAATCACTTTAAATACGATTTGCAAGACCCAAAACTTGTAGATTCGTTGACGCTACATTACCCTAAAATCTAAGATCAATCTCATTACCCGTCTGCTCTCGGGAGCATCACGAAACTCTGTATCAGATCTGGACCGCACGTCGGAAGTCCGATTAACACGAAGTTAAGGAATTAGGACCGCCTTGCTGGGCTTGACAACCATCTCGGAAATCAAATCCAGACAGTGTTCCGAGGCTATTCGCTTGAGCTCGGAGTGGGGAGTGTGAGAAATGTGAAATTAATTCAAAATAAAATAGAAATTTATGAAATCTGGCACCTCTCGCTTGCGGATCAGTATTAAGCAACCAGACCGTCAGAATCAGACCAAATTACATCCTTGGATCAGGGATATTCCCCAAACATATCCATGTACTCGGAATCTCCGATCGAGATCCACTGACCGTTGAACTGAAGCTGGTCCACCATTTGCAATCTGGAATTCCGACTGAAACGAAAAGTTAACTAAACGTAGATCCAGTGTTAATAAGCTTAAGTCTGACCTTTGGCTCAAGGGGGCCTGCCAAAAGTGCTCCGTTGAGCTGAAACAAATCCACTTTGGATATAACCTAAGTATACCTTGACCTGAAGTCTATTTCAGTGAAGTTTAAGGCTATATAAGGACCTTTAAACCCTCTCTCATTCAGCCATACGAATTTGAGAAAAACCCTAGGAGAGAAAGAGAGAAAAGAGAGAGAAAGTGTGGGAGATGTGGGAGATTCTTCCTGCCTTGGTTCCCTACTGCTATATGTGCGTAACCACTCCCATTCTCATCGCTTTCCCGGTGATTCCGGCGTTATTTCTAGGTAAGAAACCCTAACCCTAACTTGTTTTGGGATTTTGATAGTTGTAGGTTATGAAATAGCTAACCTATTTCAATCTATAAGTTACCAAACTGCCGAATACGAAAGCTTAGCAAACCTATCGGATCCGTTATGATTCTACGACAAAAGGTGATGACTTTAGGTGTATAGGTTATGGTTTTCAATGCTTTCAATGTCAGATAATGATAGATTCATGATCTGCATACAATTGCACATGTACAAAGTGCTGTCTGTTTTCCGTTTCGATTAAAGATGAAAAATATGAAATTTTACATATTCTAGGTATTCGTAGAAAGTACCGTATACGTATAAATTTTGGAAATATGTTTGTCATGATTATTTGTTGTATGAATATTTTATGTATGGATAAAATACTGATTTGGTGAAAGGACTCGCCCTAATACATGTTTTGCTAATATACGCTATGTATGTTGAAATAGTGTATTCTAGAAAGTACAGTATACGTATAAATTTTGGAGATGTGTTTGCCATGATTATTTGCTGTATGAACATATTATATATGCGTAAATTACTTGTTTGGCGAAAGGACTTGCCCTAATACATGTTTTGCTAACATACACTATGTATGTTGAAATAGTGTATTCTAAGTGTTTGTGAAAATGCTTGTGAGAGTAAGTGCTTGGATCATAGTGCCTTAGGTAGGTGTTGAGATGGGATTCTCAATTACCTTAGAGATGTATATGATTTCCTCCATGTTGGTTGTTTACTTTAATCACTTACTTATGAAATATATGTGTTTGTATTTCCTGCTTACATGGTGCTTTATAACATGCTTTATAACATGCTTTATGACATGCTTGTTATCATGCTTAAATTACTTTGTTCATCATGCTTTACTCTACATGCTTTAAATAAGGATTGATTGAGTTTAGGACTATGATTATAGTCCAGACAATCGGTACCAGACTTGAGATCGTGGTTGAGATTCAATTCGCCACGTAGGATGTGTCTGACGAACCCGAGTCGTACTTCAGTTGGCGACAGTGGTTAGGCCACGTAAAGTGCTTATGCACTTCATGTCGTTCAATTGATTGTGCGCTTGAGCTAGTCAGGCTCGTCAAGTAACCCGATATGTCTAATGTATGTTCACCATGTTTGGACGCTACTGCTTGAACCTAGGGTACCAAACTTACCAATAAAATCTCGTTAACCATGGTACCTCGATCCGCTAAGACTCATGAGCTGGGCATGGTGGTATGGGACACCGTGGTCGAGCTGTTGGCCTATGCTGGGGCCATGTGCCTCCCTGTAGTGACCAGTGAGGAACCAGACTCGTGAACCGATTATGGTGGTATGGAACACTATATTTGTGTTGTCGGCCTACATTGATAAGGTGATGAGGGAGTGGTGCAACGATTGCGAGCAATAGCCCTGACAGCCCTTTGTAGTGACCTCGAGCATACTCTGAATTTGCGGTGAGGCGATGAGTTTTGCCACAGTGTATAGCGTATGAACTAGGCCTGTATCAATTTAGTGATGAATCGTTAAAAAGGTGATGGGGAGTGGTGTAACGAATGCGTGTAACAGCCCTGACAGCCTTTGCAGCGACCTAGAAACACACCATCGTATGAGATTAACTAGGACTGACGACCCTAGAATGGATCATGTTTGGGAATGATACAAGGGAGGTACCTTAGTTTCCCAATCCTTCTGTTTGAAATGACTAAGAACTACTCGGTAATCATGTTCATCATCACACTGCATGTGCCTGGTAGATGTGGAGCACTGAGGGATGAACGCATGTTGCGAACGTAAGATGGTGTCGCATGAGGGTGGTTTGGCAAGGGCATTCATCATGTCATTCATACTTGCATTAATAAGAGTAGTTAGGAGTGTTTGATTGTACTGCTTTATCATTACTGCTTGACTGAATTGATAACATGTTAACCTATGCTTTACGGTTCCACTGAGTTGATCACTCACTCCCACGTTACGAGATGGTGTTGTACACACCAACCATATTTGTTGAGTTTCAGGTGATGGCGATGCTTATGAAGCAGAGCCGGACTACTACTATGATGTTGAGGAGGAGTTCTCCTACATGTAGCTCTCTTACAGGTCTATGAAGACCTGGTATTGCATTGACAGGGCTATGTGTTTGGGATAGAAGACATTACACTTCCACAACTTGGTATAATTTGAAATTGTACTCATAATGAATTAACCTCGTCACATTATCACACTCTGGAGACTCACCACAGTTTCTATATTTTATTTATCTATTACAGTCTTCTGCTTGCTAATTCACTTGTCTCTGGAGTATGATATGCTGTTTTGGCTTAATCTCATTCATGTTCACTACACTAATACCGGCAACATTCAATCATCATTCATTTTGTTGCATAAGTGATGCGTTGGAACTCGAGAGTTGAGTTTATGCTCAACCCCCGATTTTCAGGGCGTTACACTATGAAAATCTATGCCGAGAACCCTTTTTGCAGCCCCCAGATCTTTCATCTCGAATGTCCCTGATAACTAAGCCTTCAGTATGTTGATTTCAGACATATCACGACAGACGATCAACATATCATCAACATACAATACTAGGATGATAAATTTTCTATAACTCAGTGTCTTATAATAGACACAATGATCGTATTCACTCCGAGTAAATTTCTGACTCACCATGAAAGAATCAAATTTTTTATACCACTGCTTAGGAGATTGTTTCAGGTCGTACAACGACCTCATTAACCTGCAAACCTTTTTCTCTACCCCTTTAACTTCGTAGCCCTCTGTTTGCTTCATGTAAATCTGTTCTTCCAATTCCTGTGCAAGAATGCAGTTTTAACATCCATCTGTTCCAACTCAAGATCGTATTGAGCAACCAACGCTAACACAAATCTGATAGACACATGCTTAACTACCGGCGCAAATATCTCTGTGAAGTTATGAAAAGGCCTAGCTATATGTCCTAGAGGGGGGGGGGTGAATAGGACAATGCCAAATAAAACTTATAACAGCGGAATTAAAAAGAATATGATAGCCAAAGTAAATCACAATGCAGGAAAGTAAAACAACCTCAAAATTTAGATCTTGAGAGGTTGATACAAATGTTGTTCTAAGGACAACCTTACGCAAAAAACCAGAGTTTATGGTAGGACAACCTTATTTCTAGAAAGATCTTTGTATCAAATCTCAAACCAAAGAGGAATACAGAAATAAACACAAACTGAACTGAAATAAATTGTAATCATAAATGTATTGTTCTAGGGACAGCCATACACCATAAAAATGGCAAGGCAACCTTGCTGGAACAACTTTTAAAGGAAATTGAATATCAAGCTGATAAAGGAATAGCAGAAAATAAATTCTAAACTATTACAAAATTCCCACAATGCTTGAATTAAATGATTACAACATTCAACACCATACATACATCCCACAAATGAATAATTAAAGATTAGAAGTATAAATCATTCAATCACAACACAAGGGATTATAGTGGTTCGCTTGTGTGTTCACCAACTGTTAAACAACAGCCACACAGAATGCTACTCCACTACTAATATCCTCACACAGGGAATATTAGCGTTCACTAACAAAATAGGTTTTCACAAGTTCACCCAAAACCTTTACAATTGTGTCTTTGCCTGTGGGCTTACACAATTAAAAAACCCCACTTCTGAGTTTTCCTGGCTCTCCTCAGATAACCAATACAACAAGATTTTTCTGGCAAATCTTGAAAGAAACCAAAACATAAAGGAATTTACAATTAAATGTAAAATACCTTATTATCTCCTTCGTTGTAGTAGCCCAGTAGAACCAAGTCAGAGTAAATGATTGAATGTCCAAGTTCAATGTCCAGTACTCAATTACAATGGTTCTAATTCTAATAGATTTTAAATTAAACCAAATAGGGCTTGCCTTAATTGATTTTGATTCCAAAGAAAGGGAATAACAATTTCTCTTATCAAATTAGATTGGAATAGCAGAAACAAAATCAATTAAATAAAGTTAAGGAAAGAGAATATTAAATAAGCACACTTAGCTTAGATGGAGCATAGAATTATCTCTCAGAAGTTCGACGAAGATTGGCTTGAATGGATTAATTAATTCGATTTGATTTCTTCTGAGATTCGTGCTCTATTTATAGGTGAGCAGATCGCGTCTTCGACTGGTCTAGGGAGCTCTTCGACTAGTCGAAGCAATAATAGATATTTGAAAAATCAGGCGCGATAAGCTTTGACCGTTCTACGACTGGCCGAAGGTCTCCTTCGACTGGTCGAAGAACTTAAAATTCATCGCTGGATTTTGAGTTGAAGACTTTCGACTGGTCGAAGACGCAGTCGACACTGTTCCTTCGACTGGTCGAACAGATTCCTGGACTAGTCGAAGCTTAACAGAAATTATCCGAATTTTGTAACAAACTCATGACTGATCGAGGAATTTCTTAGACTGGTCGAAGCAAAACTAGGACTAGTCGAAGAAGGCCTAGGACTAGTCGAAGAACAGACCAAACTCATGTAAAATAAACATCCGACTTATGTGTTCAAAGTGCCCTACTTTTAAGGTCAACCTAAGGTCAGTCAAACCTCAAACATGAAGTAAGGACATTGAAACATTAGGAACAAGTGACCTTGAAGTTAAGCCTTGAAGTCTTGATGTAGTTCAATCTTGAAATCTTGATGTAGCTCAACCTTGAAAGTGTCTTGAGTTCTTTACGAACTGCCTTGTACTCTTCTTGAAGTCTTGCATTCTTGAGTCATGTCTTGTGAGCAGTTCTTGCAGTCAAGGTTGATCTTTGTACTTGTGAGCTTTGCTTGTTGTGAGCTTTGCTTGTTTATGAATGTTGATCTTTGAGAGAGCTTCACTTATGCAAGTTATGTAACAGTGATTTTGGCACCACAAATTTGACAACAAACAGGGATATAAATTATAGCACTTACAATCTCCCCCTTTGTCAAATTAGTGACAAAACACATAACCAAAATACACATAAAGTAAAACAACTGGTTAAAGAGTCATGAACCAGTTAATATCAACTGGCTTACCTGCAAATCAATATTCAATATTCAACATTCAACCAGTTCATTCAACTAGTTCAAACATACTCCCCCTGAGTAACATAACCAATGCTACTCCTCTCACAATCACATCGTTAAGAGCAAACCATTCTCCCCATTTTTGTCACAATATGACAAAGGAAACAACAATAAAGGAGAACTAAATAAAGGGATATATGAGAGTAAACATGAGGAGTTATGAGATTATAGCAAAACAGAGATATAGATACTCAGCATAGCTTCACATAGAATAAATATCCAGCATAAAACATAGATAGTATCCAACTTAAAATCCGTTAGCCAAGTGCTAAGTTATAAAGTTATTACAGACCAGAAATCTCATATAAACTAATTAGAACCAGATGACGGAGCAGGAATAGAGGGATCAAGTTGGTGCATGCCTTTGTTCAATCGCTTAAGATATTTGCGCATGTACTTGAATTGTAAATCATGATCAACAGACATGTTTTCCATCTTTACATTTATATTCTCAACTTTATCCTCTAATGCACTCAGACGAGCATCAACATCAGATGGTTCAAAATCTGGATCATTTGTTGAGTCAGAATTCAGTTCCTCAAAAATGTCATCCATATTAATGTCATCACCAGCTTCTTCGTGACCATCACCACCACCACCACCTTGTTCAGGAAGTAGATCCAGCTTCATCTTATTGATATTAGTATTGTTGAAAATCAGATGATGGATTGGTGCCTCATCAACCGGCATATCGACTAACATATGTGTAGCCAATACAATCATTAAATAGGCAAAAGGAATGTCACTATGACCAGGAAGGAGTCTAAACTGAAGAATGAAATGACAGATTACGGAAGGTAAACAAATCTGAGTACCATTGGAAATAGCATGGATAACACGAACCATAAACGAGGTCAAGTCAGTTTTATTACCTGAATGAGGATATAGATTAGACACAAAGATTTTGTGGAGAATTCTGTACTTGGGTAACAAATACCTTGCGGGAAACGCATTCCCTTTTTGTGTCCATTGAACATCCATGTTGCACAAATCTCTAGTGAGCATGCGTTTTTCAGACATTGAGGGTTTATCAGTTAGGTTATGGATAGGAATACCCTCATCATTCACAAGAATGTCCATTAGGGCTGAAATTAAATGACGATCAATGTCAAAAGGCCATTCTCTAGTAGATATTTTAAAAGTTAAATTATCCTGTGAGAAAGCATTAATACATGCAAACATGGATTGGGCAATGGACCGTTATGCTGGCCCACCCCAATGTAATAAGTTAACCCAACCTACAGCTTCAAGCATAGAAAGGATGTCAAAAGGTGCAATATGATTAACATCAACAGGATGTTCAACAATAACATTACGTAATCTAATGTCCCTAACATAAGATAGATCATCATTGGGAACAAGAAGATGACGCTTGGAGATAATGGCCGATCTGGAGGAAGAAGAAGGACCACGGGAAGTAGTTTTTCTACCTCGAGAAGCCATTTGCAACAAAGATAACAAGGAAATAAGAAGTTGCAAAGGATTGAGAAGTGGGTTTACTCAAAACAGATTTTTCAAAATCCAAACCCCAAATCTCAATGAAATCCAAAATACAAAGCTTAAAGCTTGAAAAGTAAACAATCTAGACACAAATCTGCAAGAAAAACGTGATTTGGAATACTAACCTTGAAGAACATGAACAATGGGTTCGACAAGTCGAAGCTCGGCTCCTTAGAGAGGAAAAACGGAATGAGGAAGAAAGCAAAATTTTCAAATTTTAAGTGATTCCCGAGATCTACGACTGGTCGTGGATATCTACGACCGGTCGAAGGTCGACTGGTTGAGTATACTCACGACTGGTCGAAGAATGTTCAAAAATTCATATTTCTTGCAAATTATACAAAAATTAGAATTCAACTTAGCAAATATATACACTATGATACAAGTAGGCATAAATAATCATTTCAAAATGCACATGCCAAGATCAAATTTCATCTTTTTGAACCTGCTTTTATCGAGAGGTTTTGTGAAAATTTCAGCTCGTTGATCTTCGGTAGGAATATATTCTAGAGATATAACTTTTTCTTCTACTAATTCCCGAATATAATGAAATCTAATGTCAATGTGCTTAGTACGAGAATGCTGAATAGGAGTTTTTGAAATATTTATCGCACTGGAATTATCACAATGTAATAACATAGAATCCTGTTTAATTTCATAATCACTTAGCATTCGTTGCATCCAAACAAGCTGTGTACATGCATTACCAGCTGCGATATACTCAGCTTCAGCTGTTGAAAGTAATATAGAATTTTGTTTCTTACTAAACCAGGAAACTAGACAATTTCCAATGTAAAAACAACCACTACTGGTTGATTTTCTATCATCTAGATTACCAGCCCAGTCAGCATCCGAGTACCCAGCTAATTGGACACTAGTCTCATGAGGATACCAGAGACCGAGATTTACAGTACTTGCGACATATCTAATAATCCGCTTGACAGCAATCAAGTGAGATTCTTTTGGATCAGATTGATATCTTGCGCAAATACCAACACTTAGAGAAATATCAGGTCTACTAGCAGTTAAATATAACAAACTACCAATCATACTCCGATAAAGTTTTGAGTCAACATTTTTACCATTAGAGTCTTTTGAGAGTTTCAGGGTAGTTCTCATAGGAGTATCGAAATTCGTGCCATTCTCAAATCCAAATCTCTTGATTAGATTCAAAGCATACTTAGATTGAGAAATGAATATTCCTTCATGTTGTTGCTTTACTTGCAATCCAAGGAAATAAGTCAATTCCCCAACCATGCTCATTTTGAACTGTGATTTCATCAAATCTGCAAACTCAGTAGTCAAGTCAGTATAAGTTGATCCATAAATAATATCATCAACATAAATCTGTACCATTAAGATATGATCATTTTGTTTTTTAACAAACAGAGTTTTATCAACAGATCCCATTTGAAAATTATGACTTAAAAGAAATTTTGTTAGTTTCTCATACAATGCCCTAGGTGCTTGTTTTAATCCATAAAGTGCCTTTTTAAGCCGATATACATGATCAGTATTTTTGGGATCTTCAAAACCCATTGGCTGTTCAACATAGACTTCTTCATGTAAATCGCCATTTAGAAAAGCACTTTTCACATCCATTTGACAGATCTGTATCTTTCTAAAACATGCAATGGATATAAATAGTCTGATAGATTCAAGACGTACGACTGGTGCAAAAGTTTCATCAAAATCAATTCCTTCAATTTGTGTATAACCTTGTACCACTAGTCTAGCCTTGTTTCTAATTATATTTCCACACTTGTCAGACTTATTTTTGAAAATCCATTTTGTTCCAATGATGTGTTTATCTTTAGGTCTTGGTACAAGATACCAAACATCATTTCTTACGAATTGGTTGAGTTCTTCTTGCATCGCAACAATCCAGTTTTCATCAGCAAGAGCTTCTTTTACGTTAGATGGTTCTATTTGGGATGTAAAACATACATAATTACATATATCCTCAAGTTGTCTACGGGTGCGAACACCGGTGAGAGGATTTCCAAGAATTTATGTGGTTGGATGATCTTTAACAGTCCTTAACTCAGAATCAGTCTGATTTGATGAAGTATCGGGTTTATCAATGATTAGAACTTCATCATTATCTGAATTAGGGATTGGCGTGTTTAAGTGATCATCAATGACAACATTGATGGACTCTTGAATCACACCAGTTCTTTTGTTCAGAACCCTATAAGCTCGACTGTTTAAGGAATATCCTAGAAAAATCCCTTCATCACTCTTCGTATCGAATTTTTCCAAATTTTTACGATCTCGTAAAATATAGCACTTGCTGCCAAAAACTCGAAAGTATTTAATAGTAGGCTTTTTATTGAACCACTATTCGTAAGCCGTTTTATTATTATCTTTGCTAGTGTAGACTCGGTTAATAATATAGCAAGTTGTGTTGACTGCTTCAGCCCAAAGATTTTTAAAGAGCTTCATGCTATTCAACATGACATTAGCCATTTCTTGAAGCACCATATTCTTTCTTTCTACGATTCCATTTTGTTGTGGAGTTTTGGGAGCAGAGAATTCATGTAATATTCCTTGGTCGGTACAGAACTTCTCAAAATTGCTATTCTCAAATTCAGATCCATGATCACTACGAATCTTACTGATTTGAGAAGATTTTTCAGTTTGAATCCTTTTGAGAACTTTTCTTACTTCTTCAAGGGTTTCAGATTTATCCCTTAAGAAGACTACCCATGTGAATCTGATAAAGTCATCAACTATTACCAGGATATACTTTTTCCCACCACGACTTTCCGTTCTGGTAGGTCCTATCAGATCCATGTGAGGGAGTTCGAGTGGTCTTGATGTGGTATTTGAATTCACCTTTTTGTGTGAGTTCCTTGTTTGTTTGCCTATCTGGCACTCACCACATATTTTATCTAATTTCTGAAGTTTGGGTAAACCTCTTATAAGTTCTCGTTTGCTCAATCTATATAAATTTCGATAATGTACATGTCTAAGACGTTTGTGCCATAAATCAGTCTCGTCTGTATAGACCATGTAACATGTTTGATTATATGAGATGGATTCGCTAATAATATAGCAATTTTCAGACGTTCTACGTCCAGTTAATATTACAGAACCCTTATTGTTTAGTATCTCACAGCTTTGACTAGAAAACCGAACACTATGATTATTATCACATATTTGAGATAAACTAAGCAAGTTATGTTTTAAGCCTTCAACATATAAAACGTTTTTAAACACAGGAAGATTAAAAAGTTGAACCGTACCTTGGCCTATAATCTTGCAGTTGCTACCATCACCAAATGTGAATGAACCATCAGTCATATCTTTCAGATCCGTGAATAAAGCTTTGTCACCTGTCATATGCCTGGAGCATCCACTGTCTAGGTACCACTTTGAATGACTTGTTGCTTTGAAAGCAGTGTGAGCAACCAAGCAGGCAACTTTAGGAACCCATTTCAAACTGTTTTGGTTTAGGAACATAGTTGGTCTTCTTTTGTTTATAGTTGTAAGAATGACCTATAGAGTTAGATTTTAAGAGCTCCTTGAGTAAATCAACTATCTTTTCAGCTAGTGGATTTCATTTCTGATTAAAGTTGACATGGCTGCTTCTAGGTTTTTGAAAAGTTTTTGAATTTCTAGAAAAATCTTGATAAGTACATTTCCCTTTTGAGTTTGAGGACTCTCCTTTAACAAACATAGGAGGAGTATACTTTTGTTTAGGAGATAGATTTTTATCATAGCCCAACCCGGATAGATCGCCACATTTTCTTGATCCGGATAAAAGTTTTTCTAACTTTGGATCACCTTGGGCATATTTCCATGTGTCATTTAGACTTAGAAAAGAAGATACTTCAGTTTTGAGTTTCTCAATTTCAGATTTCAAATCAACAATTAGGGAGTTCTTGAATTCCAAATCACATTTTGATTTTTCAAAACAATCTGAAATTTGTGATTTTTCTAAGACAAGTGATTTAAAACATTATTTGAGTTTAGAAAACTTTTCTTTTTGAAGTTTAAGTTTGACAGTAATTTTACAACTTTCCTTATATAGGGCATTGTAAGCGTCTTGAAGATCATCTTCATTTTCACATTCACTACTCAGATTTTCTTCACTTGTTGAGTCATTATCTGAAAATGTGAATTTGGCTAGAGTCATAAGAGCTTTAACTTCATTGCCCGACTCAGTTTCAGAATCTTCTGATTCAGAAGAAGCTTCAGAATCAGATGATTCATCCCATGTAGCCAACATACCCTTCTTCTTGGGTTTGTCCTTTTTAGGACATCTATTTGCTAAGTGCCCATATTCTTAACAGTTGTAACATTGACTATCTTTCAAAGATTTTCGAGATTTGGGTCTAAACTTCTTTTTGTCATTTGATTTTTGAAAATCAACCCTTTTCTTGCTTTTGAAAATCTTGTAAAATTTCTTAGCTAAAAGAGCCATATCATCTTCTGAATCAGAATTTTCTTCTGAATTACATTTAGAAGATTTTAGTGCGATAGATTTACCTTTAGGAGCTTTAAAGTTTAACTCGTAGGTTTGTAGAGAACCAACTAGTTCCTCTACCCTCATATTATCCGTATCACGAAGTTCCTGGATCGTGGTTACTTTAGAATTGAACCGTTCAGGAAGTGAGCGTAATATTTTTGCACACACTTTACTTTCTAGGATTTTATCGCCAAGACCCCACATTGAGTTTACAATGTCATTCAATCGAGTGTAAAAGTCCATAAACATTTCATTTTCCTCCATATGAATTTCTTCAAAACTGGTTGTGAGGAGTTGGACTTTAGATTTTTTGACAACTGCAGTACCCTCGTGTGTCATTTCTAATATATCCCAAGCTTTCTTTGCAGTATCACAGGAAATGATTCTTTTGAACTCATCCGGTGATAGTGCGCAAGTGATTGCATTTAGTGCTTTAGCATTTGCGCTACTCTCACTTTTCTGAAGTGTGGTCCATTGGTAATATGGTGTGACTTTCATAGATTTTGAACCGTCAACTCCAGTAACTTTCATGATAGGAGGTTTCCATTCAGTCACTGTGGCTTGCCACACATTTTCATCCATTGATTTGAGGAAGATCCTCATTCTGGCTTTCCAATAGGCATAGTTGGAGCCATCAAAGGGTGGAGGCCTAGTGACTGAAAGGCTATCAAAATTTGACATCTTAAATAGCTTAAATCGTTAGCTCAGGAATTAAATCCAAGAATTAAAAAGAGCTATTAGGCTTTGATACCACTTGAAAAAGCCTATCTATATTTCCTAGAGGGGGGGTGAATAAGACAATGCCAAATAAAACTTATAACAGCGGAATTAAAAAGAATATGATAGCCAAAGTAAATCACAATGCAGGAAAGTAAAACAACCTCAAAATTTAGATCTTGAGAGGTTGATACAAATGTTGTTCTAAGGATAACCTCACACCAAAAACCAGAGTTTATGGTAGGACAACCTTATTTCTAGAAAGATCTTTGTATCAAATCTCAAACCAAAGAGGAATACAGAAATAAACACAAACTGAACTGAAATAAATTGTAATCACAAATGTATTGTTCTAGGGACAGCCATACACCATAAAAATAGTAGGGCAACCTTACTGGAACAACTTTTAAAGAAAATTGAATATCAAGCTGATAAAGGAATAGTAGAAAATAAATTCTAAACTATTACAAAATTCCTACAATGCTTGAATTAAATGATTACAACATTCAACACCATACATACATCCCACAAATGAATAATTAAAGATTAGAAGTATAAATCATTCAATCACAACATAAGGGATTATAGTGGTTCGCCTGTGTGTTCCCAACTGTTAAACAACAGCCACACAGAATGCTACTCCACTCCTAATATCCTCACACAGGGGATATTATTGTTCACTAACAAAATAGGTTTTCACAGGTTCACCCAAAATCTTTACAATTGTGTCTTTGTCTGTGGGCTTACACAATTAAAAAACCCCACTTCTGAGTTTTCCTGGCTCTCCTCAGATAACCAATACAACAAGATTTTTCTGGCAAATCTTGAAAGAAACCAAAACAGAAAGAAATTTACAATTAAATGTAAAATACCTGATTATCTCCTTCGTTGTAGCAGCCCGGTAGAACCAAGTCAGAGTAAATGATTGAATGTCCAAGTTCAATGTCCAGTACTCAATTACAATGGTTCTAATTCTAATAGATTTTAAATTAAACCAAATAGGGCTTGCCTTAATTGATTTTGATTCCAAAGAAAGGGAATAACAATTCCTCTTATCAAATTAGATTGGAATAGCAGAAACAAAATCAATTAAATAAAGCTAAGGAAAGAGAATATTAAATAAGCACACTTGCTTAGATGGAGCACAGAATTATCTCTCAGAAGTTCGATGAAGATTGGCTTGAATGGATTAATTAATTCAATTTGATTTCTTCTGAGATTCGTGCTCTATTTATAGGTGAGCAGATCACGTCTTCGACTGGTCTAGGGAGCTCTTCGACTAGTCGAAGCAATAACAGATATTTGAAAAATCATGCGCGATAAGCTTCGACCATTCTACGACTGGTCGAAGGTCTCTTTCGACTGGTCATAGGTCACCTTCGACTGGTCGAAGGTCTCCTTCGACTGGTCGAAGAACTTAAAATTTATCGCTGGACTTTGAGTCGAAGACTTTCGACTAGTCGAAGATGCAGTCAACACTGTTCCTTCAACTGGTTGAACAGATTCCTGGACTAGTCGAAGCTTAACAGAAATTATCCGAATTTTGTAACAAACTCACGACTGATCAAGGAATTTCTTAGACTGGTCGAAGCAAATCTATGACTAGTCGAAGAAGGTCTAGGACTAGTCGAAGAACAGACCAAACTCATGTAAAATAAACATCCGACTTATGTATCCAAAGTGGCCTACTTCTAAGGTCAACCTAAGGTCAGTCAAACCTCAAACATGAAGTAAGGACATTGAAACATTAGGAACAAGTGACCTTGAAGTTTAAGCCTTGAAGTCTTGATGTAGTTCAATCTTGAAATCTTGATGTAGCTCAACCTTGAAAGTGTCTTGAGTTCTTTACGAACTGCCTTGTACTCTTCTTGAAGTCTTGCATTCTTGAGTCATGTCTTGTGAGCAGTTCTTGCAGTCAAGGTTGATCTTTGTACTTGTGAGCTTTGCTTGTTGTGAGCTTTGCTTGTTCATGAATGTTAATCTTTGAGAGAGCTTCACTTATGCAAGTTATATAACAATGATTTTGGCACTACAAATTTGACAACAAACAGGGATATAAATTATATCACTTACAAGTTAATTCCTTCTCCCTGAGCATAACCCTTTGCTACCAACCTTGCTTTGTATCTATCCTGTTTCATTTTGAATAACCACTTCCATCCGATCGCTTTTCGGCCCACTGGAAGCTCCACCAGCTCCCATGTATGATTTTATGCAATGAGTCAATCTCATCGTCCATAGTCGCCTTCCACTTTTCTGTATCAGGCTCATCAAAAGCCTCCTGAATAGTAGACAGGTCCCCCTCATCCGTAACGAGGGCATATGCAATATTAGAGTCGTCCCTGTATCTTGCCGATAACCTGCGATCACGTGGTGGATTCCTTCACACAGGTGGCTGCTCCACCTGATCATGTACCTCTGTTTTCACATCTTCTCAGCTTGAGTATTATCTGTGTCAATCTGGGCGTCTACGATCACCCTTTCTGGTTCCTCTTGTTCATTTTGATCATTCTTACAAAATAGAGAGTTTTCATCGAATCTGACGCCACGGCTAGTGATGACCTTACGTGTGACATTATCGAATAACCTGTAACCTTTCACACCAATGTCATAGCCAACAAAGATATACTTTTTGGCTTTATAGTCTAGCTTGTTTCTCTCAACTAACGGTACATGAGAGTAAGCCTCACAACCAAATATGCGTAGATCTGAGTAGTCGATTTTCTGACCACTCTATACTTCCTCTGGGATTTTACATTCAATTATCATTGAAAGAGACCGGCTCACCAAATAACAAGCCGTGTTAATAGCCTCAGTCCATAAATCCTTGCCCAATGCAACATTACTTAGCATGCATTTGGCCCTCTCTAGGAGAGTTCGATTCATTCGCTCAACCACACCGTTTTGCTCGGGCGTGTGGCACACTGTGTTGTACCTGATGATCCTTTCATCCTTGCAATAATCATTAAAGTCAGTGGAAGTAAATTCTCCACCATTATCAGTCCTTAAAACCTTTATTTTCCACCCGAATATTTTTTCACCATTGTCTTCCATTGTTTGAATATGGTGAAAACTTTGGATTTACATTTCATGAAGTAAATCCAAACTTTCTTGGAGTAGTCGTTAATAAATGAAACAAACCATGACGACCCCCCAATGGAAACTTCTAGCGATGGCCCCCATACGTCAGAGTGCACATAATCAAGCACTCCTTTACAAACATGTTTTCCAGATTTAAAAGACAATCTAGATTATTTACTATATATATAATGATCGCATATATCTAAATCAAAATTTGTAAAAGCTGGAATCAAACATCGATCAGAAAGTACGTTCATGTCCTACTCGCTCATGTGGTCCAGACGAGCATGCCACATACGTAGAGACGTGGAATCTGCAACAGCTGCTGTTGCTCCACCTGCTGAAGTGCTCTCAATCAACCTGTAAAGGTTTTCGTACCTTTGCGCTTTCATAACCACGAGTGCCCCTTTTGAAACTTTAAGGACACCATCAATACCGGTGAACTTGCATCCTATAGCCTCTAGTGCACTGAGAGAAATAAGACTTTTCTTCATATCAAGAACATGCCTAACATCAGTCAGGGTACACTCCATCTCATCAAACATCTTGATACTCACCGTACCAATAGCCATAACATTACAGGCATTGTCATTGCCCATAAAAACCTATCCACCATTGCATTCTCTGTAACTGGCAAACCAACTCCGATGATGAGTCATGTGATATGACGCTCCTGTGTCTAGGATCTACTCATCTGCATGATTGTCGTGAACATGTCTGATCATGGACACAGACAGAACATCACCATCACTTGTTTCTTCATCAGATGTGACAACATTGACCTCCTTGGAAGAAACCGCTAAATTTTCCTTCTTCGCTTTAAGATTTCTACAATCCTTCTTCATGTGTCCAGACAACCCACAATTCCAACACTTTAATTTTCCTTTGCCTTGCCCTTGGATTTGGATCTAGGCCTTGAAGATCCTGTATCTCATTTAGAATTTCTGCCTGTAACGCCCTGGATTTCGAGGGTCGAGCAAAGCTCTACTCCCGAGATCCATCACATCACTTATGCAACATGGATAATGATGTTCAGATTTTGTCTATATTAATGAGTTAAACATGAGTGGGATTATACTAAAACCACACATCATACTCCGGATATAAGTAAACTAAACAATCAGAAGTCCGAAGCATATATATTTAAGTATGTAAGTGTTTCACAATCTCCAGAGTATGAGTATGTAACCGGGCTGAATATATACAAGTATTGTTTCAAAATATACAAAATGTGAAACAGTAAGATGTCCAACTAAGTTAAATGTCCCAGTGTTCCCCGCGTATCAGCACGAGGTCTACATAGACTCGCCTGCGAGCTAAAAGTATGAGAACTCCTCCTCCTCATCCATAAAGTCCTGCTCCATCGCATAGACTTCATTATCACCTGCATCTAAACCAGAGTCTGGTTGGTGTTTTAAAACACCGTCTCAGGGTGGGAGTGAGTGATCAACTCAGTGGTACTATAAGGCGAAGGTTAACATGTTATCAAGTCAATCAAGCAGTAATGATAAAGCAAATTAACAATCACTTCCTAACTACTCTTGTTAATGCAGGAATGGAATACATGTAATGATGTATGCCCTCGCATCAAAGCTCCCTCAACAAGCGACACCGACACCCAATTTCGCATATGACATTCCTACCTCCTGTGCGACTTCCACGCCTTTAAAGCACGTCTTAACTAATGTAGTGCAATGCATGGTTATGTTAGCCCAGTAGTTAATTAAGTTTATTCATATAATATATTTGAGAAGTCAGGGTACCTCCTTTTATATCATTGACCCGAACTGCAGGATCCTTCTAGGTTCATCACTCCTAATCAAGCACATACGATAGACAAGTTGTGGGGTCATCACTCCCAATGGAAAGCAGTCGATAGGCAAGTTCATAAGTTTATACTCGCGGTCACTACGGCGTGGCTAATCACCTCGGCGTAGGCCGATAGCTCGAACACGGTGTCCCATACTACCATGCTCGGCTCACGAGTCTGAGTTTGCTCACTGGTCACTACGGGGTGGCTGATCACCTCGATGTAGGCCGACAACTCAAACACGGTGTCCCATACTACCATGTCTGGCTCATGAGTTTTAGCGGATCGTGGTACCATGGTTAAAGCAGGCCTTTACATCGGAGGGGGTACCTTAGATTCAAGTAGTAGTGTCTATACATGGTAAACATACAATAGGCCAATTGGTTTATTAGACAAGTTCGATTGGTACGAGCGCACACTGACTTAATCGATATGGAGCGCGTAAGCATCCCTCGTGGCCTAACCACTGTCGACAATTGTTGTGCGACCCGGATTCATCGAATATATCCAATGTGGCAAGACTAATTCGGCCACCTAAACGGGGACTGTTATCGATTGCCTGGGCTACATCGTAGTCCCAATCTTACTCAGATGCAGTAAGTAAACACATGCAATAATAATCTCAACATTTAGCAAACAATCTAAATAAATCTCTCATTTGAGCATTTCATCATACACATTGAGCATATACCTAACACTTGCATTTTATCCGTAAATCGTGTAGACGAAATTAAGATTACATGAAGGAAACTATACATATGAATAAGGTAATTGAGAATCCTATCTCGATACCCTTGATAAATACAAATCATCAGCAATTACTCATTCAGACAATTTATCAAACACTTAAGTTACATTTTACCAAAATACATAGACTAGGTTAGTTACGACATATATTATGACAATTCCTTACACAAAGAGGTCATTGTGCATATGACCACCGTGAATCCTAGATTAATAGTCATGGCTAGTACAAATCACGTTCACATGTTCATTCAAACATTTCAACAAACACATAGAATGCATATTTGGTTGAACATAGTTCGTACATGTAAAATATATCGAAATCGGTGTATCTACGACAATATGACAGCAATCAAGTCAGACATAAATCATTAGCTGACATTGAAAGCATTGAAAATCATAACCTAAACGTTTATAGTATGCACCTTTATTCGGAATTCTTGATTCGGACTTGGTTCAAATTCTACGTTCCCGAAAACGGAACAACGGGTACCGAAATGGTGAGATCTGTTAGCTAAGTTGATAAATGACTATTCTAGATCTTAACTACGGCGTTAGTGTTTGGATTTCTTACCCAAATCATAGCTAAGATAGGTCGTGTAGCGTAATAGGAAGGTGATTCAGTGTATGGAGTCGTGGGAAAGAATCACAGCAACGATCTCCAAAACTTTCACTTCTCTCCTCACTTTTTTCTCTTCTTTTCTCTCTTCTCTCTCCTAGGTTTGGAGAAATTCGTATGGAATAGAAATGGGGCAAAATAAGGGCTTTATGTAAGTCCACAAGTGATGCAAATGGCCCCAGGGCCATGGTATACTTAGTTTGTATCCAAAGGGTGCCTGTTTCGGGCAAACAGAGCTCATATGGAGGTCCACTACTCACTTACGTTATAGGGTAAGTCCCCTGACGATGGATCTATGCCAGGATATGATTTCGGTGCGATCGAACAAGCCGATCGACCGTGAAGGACCCGTGTTAGATCAACGGTCGAACTTGCTCGATCGGGACTACCAGTATATCGATTTATGCAGTGAAATTTTCCTTTTCCATGGGTGAAGTTTGGTCAGAAATTGATGGTCCGAAATCTTCAATTTTGCACGTAAGCGAATGACCCAATTTAGTTAAGTTTTGTTACATTTTCTAAAGATATTCGCATTTCTCACACACTTTACTAAGGGCTCAAGTTATGCATTTCTAGACATAGTCTGGGTTCGGTTCCCGCGATGGTTGTCAAGCCCAGTATGACGGATATAACCCTATAGTTTCGCGGTCATCAGACTTTCGACGTGCAGTCCAGGTCCGATACAGGGTTTCAATGTACTCCTGAGAGTAACAGGCTCACGGGATTTCTCTTAGGTTTTTAAGTAGTGTTGAGTTAGCGATATTGATGGTTTTGGGTCTTGCCATTTGTGTAAATGGTGGTTCAAGCTAAATCCACCGATTAATTTAGTTTAGTACTTAATTAATTTCCATTTAAATTACTACAAAATACAGTCCTTAGGTCTTTCTACCTGAGGTGGTACTTGGGTCTTTGCATAGATTTTTCCAAGACGTTACACTGCCCCTCATAATCAGTGCATCGAAAGATGCTCCCATGTCACCGTTTAGCTTTCTCATAACCTTCCCTTAAAGGGCTGAGATAACGGTGTCAACACTTAGGGTTTTATTCGCGGTGCACATCATGTCCCTGAAAGACTCATATGATGCAGGAAAAAAATTCAACAATATACATGCATGTTCCTCATCGTTGACCACTTCCTCCATATCTAGCAATTTGCACATCAATTTATTAAAGTTGTTAATATGGGCTTCTAGATCTTCACCCTCTATCATCTTAAAGGTATAACAATGTAGCTTCAAGTATAGGCGATTTTCAGAGGACTTCTTTGCATAGATGTTCTCTAACTTCGCCCACAAACTAGCCACAGTTTTCTCCCTCAAAACATTATAGAGAACCTCATCTGTGAGAAATAAACGAATAGAGGCTAAAACATTACTATCAAGGTTTTTCCATTCATCATCTTTCATGGTAGATTTCTGCTCCTCAAGAGCCTTAATCTCGCCTTGCTTGGTTAACAGGCTAATCATCTTAACCTTCCATAACTCAAAATTTTTTTTGCGTGAGTAGTTCTCAATATCAAACTTGTTGTTTCTCATTATTACCAATCCTGATTCAGATCTGTGCCCCAATGATTGATCTGATACCACTTGTTGGGGATTTGTGCTGCGGAATCACACAGATCTAGATCTAGGATATCAATCCAATAACGTCAAGCAATCACAAGAGAACACAAAGATTTAACGTGGAAAACCCTTGCGAGAAAAAACCACAGCACAAAGCGATAGAAATCCACTATGAAATAGAAATTATAAGAGAGAGGAATTACCCGATTCGAACAACCTCGAAATCTCACCCTTGCTACATCCTTTGATAACCCTATAACCCTTATAGGAACCCTTGGAACCCCTTTAGAAAGCCTTAAATACTTTAGATAGCCCTAGGGACACCTATTTATAGTTTAGGAAGCACCTCTTTCGCACCGACCTTAGAAAAGTCTGAAAACCACCTCAAATTTACGTAATCCGTGCAAGATTTGACTGGTCAAGCATCATGGACACCCAAAACCGAGCTCGCTGGACTTCGAGTCGAGAGGAGCTCGACTAGTTGATCAGCCCACTCGACCGGTCGAGCCAGGCCCTCGACCGATCGAGCGACCAAAAAAAGATGCAGATTTAAGGCATCTGTCAACATGATCCTGGTAAGTGACAATAATAATGGGCAAATCACTACCAATCTTAAAAAAGAATAGGAATCCTAATACTTAAAGTCATCATTAGTCGATAAATCTTAAAATCTATGGCTAGTTAGACACCATGGAATTGGTATGAGTTGGGGAATCTAAGACTTCCCAACTTCATTAACTCCAGTGATTGGTCTACGATTGGCAAATCCAATTAAGGGCCTCAATGACAAAGAAGGAAGGGGTTAAGCACCCTTCTTTGACTGCACAAGTATGTGGTCTCTACTTAATACTTTGAATTTTTTTTGGAGGATTTAAGCTCTAAATTATTGCCCTACTTAGTTGCGGACAAGATCAAAGTTGAGAAGGATTTTATTGCTCAACTATGGTTATGAACGATGAGATGGTTATTGCTCAAAAGTAAAAGGCAAATATGTCCTAATTTTTTTATACACTAAGATCCACTTTTACAACAAGGAACAACGCACAAATTAGGGGATTGGTATTTTTAAAATGGGGTATATGAGAAGAGGGACATTGTATCATAAAAGTAAATTAAATAATAAATCAGTAGTTGAACCCCATGGGGTAACTATGCACTAAGGGGGATGTGAGAGGGGAGATAAGAGACTTAATACTCTTCTTTAGAAGAGGTGAGTAAATATCTTAAATCGTAATCCTTCTTCATAAGATCTAGACCGATGATGACTTGGATTGATTGGGCGTATATTTATTATGGGTTAGATTGGTTTAGATGTTTAGGATGGCTTGGATGGTTTGGAAGAGATGGATAGCTTGGATGGTGTTAAAATTTTGGTTAAGGTAGCTAGGCTAGGACTAGGGTTAAGGTTAGGCTAGGGCCAAGGTGGCTAAGGGAGAGAGGGGTGTTGTAGAGAGGAAATGTAGAGAATGGGTTGTGTAAAGAACGAGAGGGTGAGGGGTATTTATAAATGATGCCAATGTCAATTTTGGAAAATAGTGGGAAGTAACAGGGCAAAAAACACTATGTGATATGATTCATTATTGGAATACATTTGGACATATGGCATTCTTCCATTAACATTTAGTATTGTAAATTTTGTAATTTAGATTTTTTTTTAAAAAAAAAAAAAAAAAAAACATTAAGGGAGAATACATGTCCAAGGCTACTAGAGAAAATTCATTTTCTGCTAGTGGTTTATCAACTTGAATCTCAAGTCATTGTAGCTTAGGTTTTGGTGTATGCTTTTTTGGGGTCAACTTCGATAGCAGAAATTGTGGAAGTCCAATTTCCACTACCTTGTTTGACTCTTGGGACAACCTTGGTTCCACGTTTCACCTTCCAGTTTAAAAAATGTGCCAATGGAATTTGAATTTCTACTAGCATAAATGGGTAGTTTTGGCCTTATTTCGGTATTCAGATAATCCCAGCAAGGCCCTGAGTTAATTTGGATTTGGTTGGGAGAGTTTTGGGTAGACTTTTTAGGGGCTAATATGGACTCATGGTTTTAAGGCTGAGGGTTTCCTTGGGTTTCAGGTTTTGATTTATGGTTTGGGTTCTAGTGTTTTAGTTTTCAGGTACTAAAAGTTTTAGGGTTTTACGGTTCGATTTCTAGGTTCTAGTGTTTTGGTTTCGAGTCTTATGATTTTGGGTTGTGATTCAGCTCTGATGCGTTTGATCATTTTGTGAAGGGTGGGGTATCTACACCTTCAAGTCCACCCCTACTATTACTTCTAGGTTTGTTTCAAGTACTTTTGAATCAAATTAGTTGTTTAAGAGTTATTCGAGTTGATTGACCAATATTGTGTGTAGAAGATAGATAATAAGGGGTTGTTTTGATGCATGTAAAGTCCTTAAGTTGTAAAGGGATTATAGGTAATCTAATGACAGAGGCTGTTTAGATGCATGTATTTACCTATAAAGCCTTTACAAGCTATAAATAGATTACATATTTTAGCTGTAATATGAAACCTAGTAAAAAGTCATGTTTCATGTTACAAGTAAAGTCTTTACAGCTAAAAAGTCATTATACATATCAGAACACAAAGGTTAATATACACTCATGATATGCGAGGCCCACTATAACATGAATGGTACATCCAATCTATCCATCATATACTTCCCTTGATGCTCTTACGTGGCCCTAAAAAAACAGCTAGTCCATTATCAAATGGACCACACGAGGGAAGGATGAGACATCCACCATTAAAAACTTCTAGATTAAATTTGGGGCCCACTATGATGGGTAGAAGACATCCAATCCATTTAGTGTGTGCATGCTTTTATGTTTTCTTATGGCCCTATGCTTTTATGTTTTCTTATGGCCCAAAAAAAAATTCAAGTCTTTCTTATGTGATTTGTAGATTTCGAAAGGTTCACCGCCTGAGCACTATGGTATAAATACCTACTTTATTCATTGTAAATACTTTAGAAGCTAGCCAAACACACGATCAAGTAAACATATTACTACTTAAAAGCCAAACAGAACAACATGTAAATCGAGTTGTAATATGTTTCAACTAAAAAAATTACATGCATCCAAACGACCCCTAAAAAGTTTATATTCTACTGTATCATAGGAATGTATTGCTCCCTCTAATAACACAATTGCGAACTCAAATTTTGCGTACGAGGAGGGTGAATAATATCTTAAGGAAAGTAACTCCATAATGCATTTTTTAAACTCCATAATGCTAGGCAAAGCCATTTTACTTGAATTCCATGGACCCATCTTAAAGAAGAGGTTCACTAGAATACATATTAATGTATTCAATTATAGGTCTAAAACTCAGCTAGATCAACATGAAAATACTAAGAATTGCAATTATAATTGTAAAACTTGCATATCAACACGAACCTTGGCCAAGTTAACTCGACTCAATGAGATTTTAAGCCAAGTCCTTAGGAAACTCAGTCCTGGGCCTGACTCAACTTCAACTTAAGACAACTCCTAGAGTTTCCTCGATGCTCAATTGACCTGCACAGCTTTCGGTGACTCAAACTTAGTTACTTATATATGATGGGTTTTTTTGACCCGTCGTCGACCGGTCGTGAGCCTCGCTCGACTGGTCAAAGGTTGTGGTCGACCAGTCATGGAAGACGAGTCGTGGTACGACTCAAAGTCCAGCGACTGTGGATTATTTTTCTCCGGGGTACTCGACCAGTCGAAGGAGGTGCTCGACCGGTCGAAGGTGTCTCTCAACCAGTCGTGGACTAGGTTCGACCAGTCGAGGTTACACAGATTCGTTCCGCGATTTTGCACGGATTTCGTGTCGTAAGTCCTTTCGCAACTGGGATGCGGAAAGGAGTTTCTTAAAACTATAAATAGGAGTTCCTAGGATTTTCTAGGGATGACAAGAGCTTTTCCTAAAGCTTTACGAGGGATTTACTAAAGGGTTCAGGGCTATCAAAGGTGAGAGAGAGGGAGAAAGAGAGAGAGGAAGCTTATAGATGGGAGGTTCTGCTCGTGGAGGTTATCTACTGTGCAATCTATATCACAGCGCTTTTATGTCCTCGTAATCGGTTAGATCTATCCGTTTTCTCTATTTCTCTTATTGTTTATGCACTCCTGTGTGAGTGAAGAAGGTTGTAACGTTCTACTTCATAGTAGATTGTTGATCTGGACGAGGTCCCATGGTTTTTACCTCTTTGAGGGTTTTCCACGTAAAAATTTCTTGTGTGGTGTGTGATTGATGCATTGATTGTTTTCATTGCTTTATTATCTATAATTCTGGTTTGTTCTGGAGGGCTACATCCTAAGGTTTTGTGCAAGGCCCCCAACAAAGTGGTATCAGAGCTAAGTTCATTGAACGGATAAGATCGGTTTTGAATTATGGAAGGTGGCTCATCAAGGATGATCAGCCTCAATGGTTCTAACTGGACCATATGGAAGGCTAAGATGGAGGACTTGATTTATTGCAAGGACCTATATTCTCCAATTTTAGGCATATCAGCAAAATTCAAGGATATGACTGATGATGATTGGAAGAAGATGGACCGGAAGATGGTGGGGTTTATTAGACAATGGTTGGATGATTCTGTGTTCCACCATGTGTCTACGAAAACCTCAGCCGCTAGCCTATGGCTGAAATTACAAGGGCTGTATGAGAGGAAGACAGCCGGTAATAAAATTTTTCTGATAAGGTGACTTTTGAATCTCAAGTTCAAGGATGGTGGTTCTGTGGCCGAGCACATGAATGAGGTTAGCAATATAGTGAACCAACTCACCTCTATGAAGATAGTCCTGGATGATGAATTGCAGGCTTTACTATTGCTTAGTTCATTGCCTGACAGTTAGGAGACATTGGTGATGTCTCTAAGTAACTCCGCGCCAGACGGAAAGATATCCACGGAACAGGTAACTAGCTGTTTTTTCAATGAAGAGACAAAGAGGAAGTCTAAGGGGTCTACTCAACAAGAGGCCCTTGTGGCATAGGAACGGGGGAGAGGAAAGAACAGGAAGGGCGGGAAGGCCCGAGATAAATCAAGAGGCAAGTCGAGTAACAGAAAAGATGTTGATTGCTGGAATTGTGGCAAGAAGGGAAACTACAAGCATGAATGTCGTGGTAAGAAGAACGACAAGAAAGGAAAAGGGAAGGAAGATGAATCAGATTCCACTGTGGTCGCGTCAGATGGCGATGTTGTAGTTATTCTTTCTGCAGATCATGATGTATGTCTCACGGCTACGAGTCAAGACACCGACTGGGTGATAGACTCGAGAGCTTCTTTTCATGCGACTCCACGCAGGAACTTCTTCACAAGCTACAAGTCAGGTGACTATGAGACTGTGAAGATAGGAAATTCTGGTGTATCAAAAATCGTGGGAGTTGGTGATATTTGTGTGAAGACCGATGTGGGCTGCACATTGGTTCTCAGGGATGTGAGGCATATCCCAGACCTTCGCCTCAACTTGATGTCAATGGGAAGGTTGGATGATAATGGCTATGAAAGTCGGTTTGCTGGTGGGCGATGAAAGCTCATTAAGGGCTCGTTGATCGTGGCAAGAGGAAAGAAGTGTTGCACCCTGTATAAGGCAAGTGTCAGTATGTGCAAGGGTGAGTTGAACGTAGCGGAAGATTCAACTATTGACATGTGGCACAGGCGTCTATGCCACATGAGTGAAAAAGGGCTTCATGTACTAACAAAAAAGTGGCTCCTTCCAGACGTGATAGGTATACCTCTCAAAACCTGTCTTGATTGTTTATCAGGGAAACAACATAGAGTTTCATTTGTTAAATCTGCTTCTCATGTTAATAAAGTGCATACATTAGATTTGGTTTATTCTGATATTTGTGGTCCTATGAGGACAAAAATCTTGGGTGGGTATTGTATTTTGTTACTTTTATAGATGATGCATCTAGGAGGGTTTGGTTTATGCTTTGAAATCCAAAGATGAGGTATTTTGTGTGTTTAAATTGTTTCATGTTATGGTCGAGAGAGAGACAGGTAGATCATTGAAGTGTATCTGCACTGACAATGGTGGTGAATACATTGGCGACTTTCATGAGTACTGCAAGTCCCTGGGTATACGGCATGAACAGACGATTCCTAAGACCCCCTAGCATAATGGTGTAGCTGAGTGAATGAATCGCACTATTGTTGAGAGAATCAGATGCATGTTATCCCATGCGAAATTGCCCAAGACGTTCTGGAGAGAAGCAATGCACATGACGGTGTATTTGATAAACAGGTCTCCATCAGCCCTGTTGAATGGAGAAGTGCCTGAGAAGGTGTGGACTGGACATGATCCATCGTACATTCATCTCAGGGTGTTTGGATGCAGGACATCCGTTCACGTACCAAAGGACAAGAGGTCCAAGCTCGATATGAAGATTAGACTGTGTGTTCTTAGGGTACGGTGATGAAAAGTTCGGTTACAAATTGTGGGATCCGACCGAGAGGAAGCTCGTCAGGAGTAGAGATGTTATTTTCTTTGAAGATCAGTGTATAGAAGACATTGGTAAGATAGAGAAGGACCAGCCTATTTCAGGTGAGCTAGAGGACATGAATCCGGTTACTCCTCCCGTGGTGCCTGATGACCGGGGAGTACAACAAGGTGCAGAGGACGAGGGAGTTCCTTCAGAAGATGGACCAGGGGAGAAGCCCCCACTTGATCCACCTGTTAGCCACAGGTGAGGAGGTCATCTAGGGACAGACAACCGTCCAAGAGGTACTCGCCACATGAGTACATTATGCTGACTGATGGGGGAGAACCAGAAGATTATTCTAAGGCCCTAACCGACGAGCATAAGGAGGAGTAGTTGAAAGCTATGCAAGAAGAGATGAAATCCTTGCATAAGAACCACACCTATGATATGGTGAAATTGCCTAAGAACAAGAAAGCTTTGAGCAACAAGTGGGTGTTCAGAAAGAAGATTGAGCAGAAGAATTCACAGACAAGGTTCAAGGCTAGACTTGTGGTGAAAGGGTTTGGTCAGAGGAAAGGCATAGACTTCGAGGAGATATTCTCACCTGTAGTGAAGATAACCTCCATACGGGTGTTGCTTGGGTTGGCGGCTAGCATGGATCTGGAGATAGAGCAGTTATATGTTAAAACTGCATTTCTCCATGGTGACCTGGAAGAAGAGATCTACATGCATCAACTAGAGGGGTTCGAAGTCAAGGGCAAGGAGCATATGGTGTGTAAGCTGAGGAAGAGCTTATATGGGCTGAAACAAGCTTCACGGCAATGGTACAAGAAGTTAGACTCGTTTATGTTAGAACATAGGTGTGACAGAAAAGAGTCAAACCACTGTGTGTTCACGCGCAAGTTCTCATATGGTGATTTCTTAGTTTTGCTCTTATACGTTGATGACATGCTCATCATGGGAAAAGACATCAAGAAGATCGACAAGTTGAAACAGGAGTTGGGCAAGTCTTTTGCAATGAAAGACTTGGGCCCGGCTAGACAGATCCTAAGAATGGAGTAACTCGTGACAGAAGCAGAAGGAAGCTCTGACTGTCACAAGATCGGTATATTAAGAAAGTCCTAGAGCGGTTCAATATGAATGCAGCGAAGCTGGTCAGTACTCCACTAGATGGTCACTTCAGATTGAGCGACAGGCAGTGTCGTAAGACGAAGGCAGAAGTGTAAGAGATGCAGAAGATACCGTACGCATCAGCAGTAGGAAGTTTGATGTATGCTATGGTGTGTACATGCCCAGACATAGCATATGCGGTTGATGTTGTCAGCCGGTATCTTATCAATCCTGGCAAAGAGCATTGGGCAGCGGTGAAATGGATACTGCGGTATCTAAGAGGCTCATCCAGGTTGAGCCTATGCTATGGTGACGGTAAACCTGTATTAGAGGGCTACACAGATGCAGATATGGCAAGTGACATAGACTCCAGGAAGCACTACAAGAAAAATGGGCAAAGGCTACGGCCAAAATCCGTAGCAAAAGCCCTTTTGCTACGGATTATATCCGTAGCACGTCCGTCGCAATTGGTGGGGTAGCTAAAGGTCTAGCTACGGATTATATCCGTAGCAATTGACACAAAAAGCTACGGATTATATCCGTAGCAATAGATACCAATAGCTACGGATTGTATCCGTAGCTATTGATACAAATAGCTACGGATATAATCCGTAGCAATAGATATCAATAGCTACAGATATAATCCGTAGCTATTTGTGTCAATTGCTACGGATATAATCCGTAGCAATAGATACCTATAGCTACGGATATAATTCGTAGCAATATATACCAATAGCTACGGTTATAATCCGTAACTATTTTTTTTTAAATTATAATAATACAACCTGTTTCCATTGTAAGAACCTGCTGTGATTGATAACTCATCTAATCTTAATGCTGATAGAAATAGTACATAAAATGCAATCAGAGGAAAAAATGATGCATTTATTACAAATAGCAATCAAATCATACAATGCATCCTACATTCACATTTCTAAATAAACAATACTTCACTTTGCTCAACCTATCATAAGAATTACAACTAAGGCGTGCCCTCATGTGTAAGAAACAAATACACTCCAATAAAGTAAACACCCTCCATATGCATTCAATAATGCTCACGTTTTTACAGAATTTTCTTCCTTCAAACGGTCAATCTCAGCAAATGCTGAAAATAGAGCTTCTTCTTTCCTTGAAACTGCAGATGTAACTTTTGTGGACTTCGACACAAGATCACTTTCAAGTTCTGAAACCCCTCCCTTGAGAAAATGAATTTCATCCTCCACCGACTTCTTTAGCTTTTCAGCCTGTATAAAACAGCATTTGTAGACACAATCAAACAAGCATGCCTTTGTACACATCTCAAAAGGAAGAAAGACAAAAAAAAAAAAAAAAAAAAACATTTATATATGAAGAAATCAAAATTGTACTTACAAATCTTCTAAACTATGGCAAAATCCATAGGTTAGGTTATCGGTTATAAGTTTAGGTTATAGGTTATAGGCTATAGGTTTAGGTTTAGTTTATAGGTTTTGGTTTAGGTTAAGGTTAAGGTTTAGGTTTAGGTTTAGGTTTAGGTTATATGTTATATAGGTTATAGGTTATAGCTTTAAGGAATTGAGAATAGGTTAAGGTTTAGGTTTAGGAAATTGGGTTTGGGTTCGGGATCGGGTTTAGGTTTGGGTTTTCAAGTTTAGGTTTAGGTTTAGGTTAGGGAGTTGCGATTAGGATTAGGTGTAGGTTTAGGTTTAGGGATTTGAGAATACATTTAGATTTAGGTTTAGGTTTTAGTTTATAGGATTAGGTTATAGGTTTAGGTTTAGGTTAAGGTTAGGTTATAGGTTACAAGTTTCGGTTATAGGTTATAAGTTATAGGTTAAGGTTTAGATTGTAAGTTTTGGTTTAGGTTAAGGTTATAGGTTTTGGTTTAGGTTTAGGTTTAGGTTTTAGGTTTAGGTTAAGTTTTGGTTTTAGGTTTAGGTTAAGTTTTGGTTATAGGTTTAGGTTATAGGTTATAGCTTTAGGGAATTGAGAATAGGTTAAGGTTTTGGTTTAGGAAATCGGGTTTGGGTTCGGGATCGGGTTTAGGTTTGGGTTTTCAAGTTTAGGTTTAGGTTTAGGTTAGGGAGTTGAGATTAGAATTAGGTGTAGGTTTAGGTTTAGGGATTTGAGAATACATTTAGGTTTAGGTTTTGGTTTTAGGTTTAGGTTAAGATTAGGTTATAGGTTATAAGTTTCGGTTATAGGTTAAGGTTTAGTTTATAGGTTTTGGTTTAGGATAAGGTTATAGGTTTAGGCTTAGGTTTAGGTTAAGGGTTAGATTTTGGTTATAGGCTTAGGTTTAGGTTTAGGTTTAGGTTATATGTTATAGGTTGTAGATTATAGCTTTAAGGAATTGAGAATAGGTTAAGGTTTAGGTTTAGGAAATCGGGTTCGGGTTCGGGATCGGGTTTAGGTTTGGGTTTTCAAGTTTAAGTTTAGGTTTAGGTTAGGGAGTTGAGATTAGGATTAGGTGTAGGTTTAGGTTTATGGATTTGAGAATACATTTAGATTTAGGTTTAGGTTTTAGTTTATAGGATTAAGTTATAGGTTTAGGTTTAGGTTTTAGGTTTTAGGTTTAGGTTAGGTTATAGGTTATAAGTTTCGGTTATAGGTTATAGGTTATGGGTTAAGGTTTAGGTTGTAGGTTTTGGTTTAGGTTAAGGTTATAGGTTATAGGTTATAGGTTTTGGTTTGGTTTTGGTTTTGGTTAGGTTTAGGTTATAAGTTTAGGTTATAGGTTATAAGTTATAGGTTATAGCTTTAGGGAATTGAGAATAGGTTAAGGTTTAGGTTTAGGAAATCGGGTTCGGGATCGGGTTTAGGTTTGGGTTTTCAAGTTTAGGTTTAGGTTTAGGTTAGGGAGTTGCGAATAGGATTAGGTGTAGGTTTAGGTTTAGGGATTTGAGAATACATTTAGATTTAGGTTTAGGTTTTAGTTTATAGGATTAGGTTATAGGTTTAGGTTTAGGTTAAGGTTAGGTTATAGGTTACAAGTTTCGGTTATAGGTTATAAGTTATAGGTTAAGGTTTAGATTGTAGGTTTTGGTTTAGGTTAAGGTTATAGGTTTTGGTTTAGGTTTAGGTTTAGGTTTTAGGTTTAGGTTAAGTTTTGGTTTTAGGTTTAGGTTAAGTTTTGGTTATAGGTTTAGGCTATAGGTTATAGCTTTAGGGAATTGAGAATAGGTTAAGGTTTTGGTTTAGGAAATCGGGTTTGGGTTCGGGATCGGGTTTAGGTTTGGGTTTTCAAGTTTAGGTTTAGGTTAGGGAGTTGAGATTAGAATTAGGTGTAGGTTTAGGTTTAGGGATTTGAGAATACATTTAGGTTTAGGTTTTGGTTTTAGGTTTAGGTTAAGATTAGGTTATAGGTTATAAGTTTCGGTTATAGGTTAAGGTTTAGTTTATAAGTTTTGGTTTAGGATAAGGTTATAGGTTTAGGCTTAGGTTTAGGTTAAGGGTTAGATTTTGGTTATAGGCTTAGGTTAAGGTTTAGGTTTAGGTTATATGTTATAGGTTGTAGGTTATAGCTTTAAGGAATTGAGAATAGGTTAAGGTTTAGGTTTAGGAAATCGGGTTCAGGTTCGGGATCGGGTTTAGGTTTGGGTTTTCAAGTTTAGGTTTAGGTTTAGGTTAGGGAGTTGAGATTAGGATTAGGTGTAGGTTTAGGTTTATGGATTTGAGAATACATTTAGATTTAGGTTTAGGTTTTAGTTTATAGGATTAGGTTATAGGTTTAGGTTTAGGTTTTAGGTTTTAGGTTTAGGTTAGGTTATAGGTTATAAGTTTCGGTTATAGGTTATAGGTTATGGGTTAAGGTTTAGGTTGTAGGTTTTGGTTTAGGTTAAGGTTATAGGTTATAGGTTATAGGTTTTGGTTTGGTTTTGGTTTTGGTTAGGTTTAGGTTATAAGTTTAGGTTATAGGTTATAAGTTATAGGTTATAGCTTTAGGGAATTGAGAATAGGTTAAGGTTTAGGTTTAGGAAATCGGGTTCGGGATCGGGTTTAGGTTTGGGTTTTCAAGTTTAGGTTTAGGTTTAGGTTAGGGAGTTGAGATTAGGATTAGGTGTAGGTTTAGGTTTAGGGATTTGAGAATACATTTAGGTTTAGGTTTAGGTTTAGGTTTTAGGTTATAGGATTAGGTTATAGGTTTAGGTTTAGGTTTTAGGTTTAGGTTAAGGTTAGGTTATAGGTTATAAGTTTCGGTTATAGGTTATAGGTTATAGGTTAAGGTTTAAGTTGTAGGTTTTGGTTTAGGTTAAGGTTATAGGTTTTGGTTTTGGTTTAGGTTTAGGTTTAGGTTTTAGGTTTAAGTTATAGGTTTAGGGTTTAGGTTAAGGTTATAAGTTTAGGTTAAGGTTTAGTTATATGTTATAGGTTATAGGTTATAGCTTCAAGGAATTGAGAATAGGTTAAGGTTTAGGTTTTGGAAATCGAGTTCGGGTTCGGGTTCGGGATCTGGTTTAGGTTTGGGTTTTCAAGTTTAGGTTTAGGTTTAGGTTAGGGAGTTGAGATTAGGATTAGGTGTAGGTTTAGGTTTAGGGATTTGAGAATACATTTAGATTTAGGTTTAGGTTTTAGTTTATAGGACTGGGTTATAGGTTTAGGTTTAGGTTTTAGGTTTAGGTTAAGGTTAGGTTATAGGTTATAAGTTTCGGTTATAGGTTATAGGTTATAGGTTAAGGTTTAGATTGTAGGTTTTGGTTTAGGTTAAGGTTATAGGTTTTGGTTTAGGTTTAGGTTTAGGTTTAGGTTTAGGTTAGGTTTAGGTTATAGCTTTAGGGAATTGAGAATAGGTTAAGGTTTAGGTTTAGGAAATCGGGTTCGGGATCTGGTTTAGGTTTGGGTTTTCAAGTTTACGTTTAGGTTTAGGTTAGGGAGTTGAGATTAGGATTAGCTGTAGGTTTAGGTTTAGGGATTTGAGAATACATTTAGGTTTATGTTTAGGTTTTAGGTTATAGGATTAGGTTATAGGTTTAGGTTTAGGTTTTAGGTTTAGGTTAAGGTTAGGTTATAGGTTATAAGTTTCGGTTATAGGCTATAGGTTATAGGTTAAGGTTTAGGTTGTAGGTTTTGGTTTAGGTTAAGGTTATAGGTTTTTGTTTAGGTTTAGGTTTAGGTTTTAGGTTTAGGTTATAAGTTTAGGTTTAGGTTATAGCTTTAAGGAATTGAGAATAGGTTAAGGTTTAAATTTAGGAAATCGGGTTCGGGTTCGGGATCGGGTGTAGGTTTGGGTTTTCAAGTTTAGGTTTAGGTTTAGGTTAGGGAATTGAGATTAGGATTAGGTGTAGGTTTAGGTCTAGGGATTTGAGAAGACATTTAGATTTAGGTTTAGGTTTTAGTTTATAGGATTAGGTTATAGGTTTAGGTTTAGGTTTTAGGTTTAGGTTAAGGTTAGGTTATAGGTTTAGGTTTAGGTTTTAGGTTTAGGTTAAGGTTAGCTTATAGGTTATAGGTTATAGGTTGTAGGTTTTGGTTTAGGTTAAGGTTATAGGTTTTGGTTTTGGTTTAGGTTTAGGTTATAGGTTTAGGTTTGGGTTTTCAAGTTTAAGATTAGGTTTAGGTTAGGGAGTTGAGATTAGGAATAGGTGTAGGTTTATGTTTAGGGATTTGAGAATACATTTAGATTTAGATTTAGGTTTTGGTTTATAGGATTAGGGTATTGGTTTTGGTTTAGGTTTAGGTTTAGGTTTTAGGTTTAAGTTAAGGTTAGGTTATAGGTTATAAGTTAAGGTTATAGGTTATAGGTTAAGGTTTAGGTTATAGGTTTTGGTTTAGGTTAAGGTTATAGGTTTAGGTTTAGGTTTAGGTTTAGGTTTTAGGTTTAAGTTAAGGTTAGGTTATAGGTTATAAGTTAAGGTTATAGGTTATAGGTTAAGGTTTAGGTTATAGGTTAAGGTTATAGGATTAGGTTTATGTTTAGGTTTAGGTTTAGGTTTTAGGTTTAGGTTATAGCTTTAGGGAATTGAGAATAGGTTAAGGTTTAGGTTTAGGAAATCGGGTTCGGGATCGGGTTTAGGTTAATTTGGGTTTTCAAGTTTAGGTTTAGGTTTAGGTTTAGGTTAGGGAGTTGAGATTAGGATTAGATGTAGGTTTAGGTTTGGGGATTTGAGAATACATTTAGGTTTTAGGTTTAGGTTTAGGTTATAAGTTTAGGTTTAGGTTTTAGGTTATAGCTTTAGGGAATTGAGAATATGTTAAGGTTTAGGTTTAGGAAATCAGGTTCGGGTTCGGGATCGGGTTTAGGTTCGGGTTATAGGTATAGGTTTTGGGATTTGAGAATAGGTTTAGGTTAAGGTTATAAGTATAGGTTATAGGTTAAGGTTTAGGTTTATGAAATCGAGTTCGGGTTCGGGATTGGGTTTAGGTTTTAGGTTATAGGTTATAGGTTTAGGTCTAGGTTTATGTTATAAGTATAGGTTTTGGATTTGTGAATAGATTTAGGTTAAGGTTATAAGTTTAGTTTAAGGTTATAAGTATAGGTTATAGGTTAAGGTTACAGTTTAGGTTAAGGTTATAGGTTTAGGTTTAGGTTTATGTTTAGGTTAAGGTTTAGGTTATAGGTTTTGGTTTAGGGTTAGGTTTAGGTTATAGGTTATAGCTTTAGGGAATTGAGAATAGGTTTAGGTTATAGGTTTAGGGTGTGGTTTAGGTTAAGGGCGTGGTCCCTGCAAATACAGATATATAAACACGGCCTGTCTAAATGGCCAGGCCCCTCCAATGCTGTCCATAGGAAATAGACAGCTTCATCATGGTCAGCGGTTCCCACCTTCCAGAGACCCCCGCTCATCCGGATAGCTCCGACGCACATCCGGGTCTGCTCCATTAATTTCGAGCAAATACATAAACATGGCCTATCCAAATGGCCAGGCCCCTCCAATGCCGTCCATAGGAAATGGACAACTTCATCATGGTCAACGGTTCCCACCTTCCAAGGACCCCCGCTCATCCGGATAGCTCCGACGCACATCCGGGTCTGCTCCATTAATTTCAAGCAAATGCATAAACACGGCCTGTCCCCGGGATCCACCGAATTCGTCTGATCCAAGGATCCAAGGAAGCCGGATATTATAATTTGGGCCATAGTTTCAGCCATCTGAAATGCTGAAATCACGCACACTAACATAATCTGGAAAGGAAATTTCTTTCGCTGAAATATACCAACAAAAGTAAATGGCATTCTTGATTTTCAACTAGAAAGCACAAAATATGAACTGAAACATGAGAGCAGAGAAGTGTTGACTCACTTGTTTAATTTAACCCAAGTAACTTTTAGTGTTTCCTTCTTCTTTTCATCAAGCTCTTCAATCACCTTCTTGATTTTTGACTTATCATTCTAAGCAAGAGAAGAATACAGTAAACAAACAACTTCAGACATAAACAAATTCAATTTTAAAAAATAAAAATAAAAATAAACATGAGATCCTTTACAGGCTGAGAAATACATCAACATACCTCAATGATGTTTTTCTTGGATAATAAGTCATTGTATTCATCTTCAGCTTTCTCGAACATTGCCATAACTTTTTTGTTGACCCTCTTCTCAAGGCTAAAAGCAATCAATCAGATTAACTGAGATGCATGTCAATTAACCTTCTTCTTTCAAAAAAAATGCAAAACCAAACATCAATTAGGTGTTGAATCATACTATTTCATTGTCATGGAAAAGAAAACAAAGAAGCATAGGAAACAACACAACAAGTAATTTAATCACACACCCAGATAGAAGATGTGTGTTCTTCGGGTAGGAGCTTCACGGCTGCTGCAATGGAGAGAGATAGAAGAGACGGCGGAGATGCATTGGAGACAGAGGGAGGAGAATGGGAAAGATGGAGCAGAGATCTGGAGGGAGAGAGGATTGGGGAACGGAGAGGGAGAGAGAGAGAGAGAAAGAGAGAGAGGATTAGGGAATAGAGAGAGAGAGAGAGAAATGGAGAGATTTTGGGCGCGGCTCTGTTTTGAGCGCGCCCAATTTTTGGCCGTCGTTTCGTGGGATGGACCATGACGGTCTTGTCAGAGGCTCCGTGGGGCCCACCATGATGTATTTGGTTTATCCACTCCGACCATTAATTTTAATAAATTATTTTAGTTCCTGATCCCAAATTTAAAGTATATTTAAGGCCCAAGTGGACCACAACATAGGAAGCAACTGTGATTTAATCTCCATGTTTCATACCGTGTGGTCCACTTGAGCCTTTAATCTAGCTAATTTTTTATTTTATTCCCTAAAATAATATTTGAAAATAGATGGACGGCTTAGATAGAACACATATAGTTTTTTAGGCCCTATAGAGCCCCTTATACCAAAGTTAATTATTAATGGTGTGGCCAATTTTAGTTACGGATTGAAACCGTAGTAATTATAGCTACGGTTTATATCCGTAGCAAAAAAGTAACGTGGTCTGTATTCTTTGTCCCTTTTTTTGGTAGTGAAGTCTACATCGGGGTTCATGTTCACGTTTGCAGGGGGAACGGTTTCTTGGCAGAGCAAGCTACAGAAGGTCGTAGTATTGTCGACGACAGAGGCCGAGTACATTGCAGTCATAGAGGCATGTAAAGAGATGTTTTGGATGAAGAGGTTCCTACAGGAACTTAGCCTGAAGCAGGAGGAGCACGTGGTCTATTGCGATAGTCAGAGTGCTATACACTTGAGCAAGAATCCAAGTCAACATTCCAAGTCAAAGCACATAGAGATTCGGTATCACTAGATTAGGGATACTTTGGAACAAAAGGTGTTACAGCTTGAGAAGGTCCACACGGACGATAATGGGTTAGACATGATGACCAAGGCTTTGCTCAAAGGCAAGTTTGAGGTTTGTAGAAACCTGACTGACTTGAAGAATGTGGATCCCTCCTGGGTCAAAATGGGAGAGATTCGATGGATTTTTTTTACCCGTCGTCGACCGGTCGTGAGCCTCGCTCGACCGGTCGAAGGCTGCGGTCGACGAGTCATGGCACGACTCAGAGTCCAGCGACTATGGACTGTTTTTCTCTGGGGTACTCGACCAGTCAAAGGAGGTGCTCGACCGGTCGAAGGTGGCTCTCGACCGGTCGTGAACTCGGTTCGACCAGTCGAGGTTACGCAGATTCGTTCCGCGATTTTGCGCAGATTTCGTGTCACAAGTCCTTTCACAACTAGGATGCGGAAGGGAGTTTTCTAAAACTATAAATAGTAGTTCCTAGGGTTTTCTAGGGATGACAAGAGGGTTTCCTAAAGGTTTACAAGGGATTTGCTAAAGGGTTAGGGCTATCAAAGGTGAGAGAGATGGAGAAAGAGAGAGAGGAAGCTTATAGAAGGAGGTTCTACTCATGGAGGTTATCTACTGTGCAATCTATATCTCAACGGTTCTATGTCCTCGTAATCGATTAAACCTATCCGTTTTCTCTATTTCTCTTATTGTTTATCCCCTCTTGTGTGAGTGAAGAGGGTTGTAACGTTCTACTTCATAGTTGATTGTTGATTTGGACGAGGTCCCGTGGTTTTTACCTCTTTGATGATTTTTCACGTAAAAATCTCTTGTGTGGTGTGTGATTGATTTATTGATTGTTTTCATTGCTCTATTATCCATAATTCTGGTTTGTACTGGAGAGCTAGATCCTAAGGTTTTATACAAGGCCCCCAACAATATATATATATATATATATAAAGTTGAGTTGAGTCGAGTCCTATATATATATATAAAGTTGAGTTGAGCCGAGTCCTTGAGCCAATCCAAATTGACTAGACTCATATTGTGTCTAGTCAAGTTTTCCAACTATGATTGAAATATGATACAAAAGAATTTTTATTTGACCTCTATCCACCATACAAACTCAGACCTTCCAATGGAACAATCAATGCAATTTCCATCCACAGTGGGTCCCGCCATAATGCACGTTTTGCATTATTTAACGATGGGCACACTTTGATAAATTAGAAAATGGCTGCGTATTGTTTAATGCCTCAAAATGTATATTTGCAATGGAAAAATCAGGTGAAGGGGTAGTCTCGAAATTCTGATGAAGTAGGAGGTTGTTTAGTAATTTTCAATACCTAATTGAAGAACCATCGGTTTCGTTCTTGCCACTGACAACACGAACGCTCGGCCCACTTAATTTTTATCGCCATCCATATTCTCAAATCGTCTTTTTCTCGCCATCTTCTCGTCATTTTCTCGTGAATCCCAGTTCATGATTTTTCAAGAGGAATGATCCGGTACTCTTAGAGCACTATAAGTTATGGTGCTCCTAGTTTCATGGTTAGGACACACAGACAGTCGAAGCCATTGAACTATACTGTCCATTAGGTCCATTACACATTTTATGCGCTACCATGAAAACATCTTTGTCGATTAATTATTTAATTATGGTAACAAATATGGACGGTCCAAATCATTGACCCAAAAATGATTTAATTCATCTATTTCTTAGGCAATCCTAACAATCCTATCCATGGCTTGGGAAAAGGATGGTTATGGAAAATAAGGCCAAATCAAGGATGGATATAGATCGTCCAATTGGTGTGATTTTTTGCATGGTAGGCTGTTAAATGTGCTCTGAACTTTATGGACGGTTCAGATCCATAACTTGGACTGTCCAATTGAACCGTTACAAGTAGGAGCACTATGATTTATGGTTGTGTGAGAGCAATGGAGCATTTCTACTCTTTCAAATATTCTAGAGGAATTGACCGCTGTAAATGCCACATTTTACCCGGCGTCTTTTCAAAGAACTTTCAAACTTTAATTTTCCAAAGTAAACCATTCTGTACGGACACACTGATTGCAGTCTCGGTGATAAATATCCTATAGCTACGGATTATGAAGCAAAGATACTTTCGTCTGCAAATAGTGTGTCCGTACATAATGCTTTACTTCGAGAAAGTAAAGCATGAGAGCGCGTTAAAAAGACGCTGGGTAAAAGGTAGTGTTTACAGTGGTCAATTTCTCAACATTCTAGAAGTGTAGGGCAAATGGGCAATATTTCATTCCTTGAGTTGTCTTATGTACGAAGTGTTTCGTGCGTCAGTGTTACACTGATCCAGTCATCTCGACCGTCCAGATAGCCTCGTATATAGCTGATGGACCACATAAATAAATTCACACCAACTGAGTGATCGTCATGTCCAATTCGTGGCATTGATTGCTACATGGCAAAGATCCAGGTTGGACGTGGAAAAATTTGGGTGGTCAGTAGCTCACCACCAACGCTAACGGGAGCGTATTAGGTGAGACCCCGGATCCACCAAGGTGCGTAGGACCCCTCTATGGGGCCACCGTGATGTACATGACTACATCGACCACGTTCATTTGTATTGAAAACTCATTTTAGGATATGATCTAAAAGATGAAGCAGATCTAAATCTTAAATGGACCATAGTACAGGAAATAGTCGTAATTAACCATTAACAACTTTTTGTGGGTCACGAAAGCTTTAGATCAAAGATTATATTTGTATGATCTCTTCGTTTAGGTCTTTGTTACCTTGAATCTAAACATCCCAATGGACTCCATGAAGTTTTTAATGGTGAGGATTCAATCACTATTGTTTTCTAGGTGTGGTCCACCTCAGATTTGGGCATACTTTTTTTTTTTTTTTTTTTGGATTATGATCTAAAATGAGCTTTGAAAATGGTTGGACAGTGTAGATTCAGGGTACATACATCACTGTGAGCCTCACACTTAGGGGTTTCACCCACCTCGGTGGATAAGGGGGTCTCACCTAATCCGCTCCCACCGGACCCAGCTGTAAAATGACCTGGCAACATTTGATTGGGTGGGTGTACGCTTATCAGAGATTGGACCGGAAATGGATCGGCTACTCTCCTGACACCAGCCAATGGCTGATGGTCGGTGCTCCGTGGGCCTACCATGATGTATGTGTTTCATCCATGCTGTCCATCTATTTTTATTGATCATTTTACGGTATGACTAACAATGATGTATATCCCAATCTCAAGAAACAGTGTTGAATGAGCGTCGAACATTAAAAACATTTTGGGGCCATAAAAGTTTTGGATCAAGCTGATTTTTGTCTTTTCCCTTCATCTGGGCTTGTATGACCTAATCAACAGTTTGGATGTCAAATAAACAGTACATTCAGCCTTAGGAGGATTTTAATGGTGGATATCCAATCACTATTGTTTTCATGTGGTGTGATCCAACTGAGATTTATTTCCCTCTCATTTTTGAGATAAAGTCCTAAAATGATCTTTAAAAATGGATGAAATACATACATTATGGTGGGCCCACATAGCACCAACCACCAGCCCCAGCCACGGGGCTGGTGTTAGGGGGAGTAGCCAGTCCGTTTCCGATTGGACCGCCCTTTATAGGATTCTTTTTTAGCGCAGCTTCGGTGATCATACGATATACGAAGGTGGGTGGATCCTTCACTGTAGGGCCCACTCTGATGTATGTTCCTTATATCCATGCTGTATACATGATTTGGAAGCTCGTATCAGGACATGATACCAAAAATGAATTATATCCAAATCTCAGGTGGACTGCACCATAGGAAACAGTGGTACTCTAATACTTGCCACTAAAAAATTCCTTGGATGCTACTAGAATGTTTTTTTACCGTCCCCAACCTATTGATAAGATCACAAAGACTTGAACAAAAGGATCGAACATATATTAGCTTAATTAAAAATGTTTGTGACAGACAGGAAGTTTTTAATGGTCAATCACCACTGCTTCCATTAGCATGGGCCACCAAATATTTGGGTCCTTACTCTTGCTCGGGTGGTAGACTCTTAGGGCCCGTTTGGCCGAGCGAATCCCATGGGATTAGGGGGGATGGGATTGATTTTAAGGTAATGATGGTGGTGTCAGTGGATTGGTTTAAGATTCATGGGATTGCTATATCCCGGGATAAGTTGACTGGGTCTGTTTGGCACGCCGAGCATATCCTGGGATTTTAGCTTCCAATCCATCCAACCAAGGGATGGGATCAATTTTAAGGTAATAATGGTGATTTCACTGTATTGTTTTAAGATCCATGGGATTGCTTGTATTCTAGGACAAGTTCACTGGGTCTGTTAGGCGCGTCATGCATATCCCAGGATATCTTGATCACATCCCTCCTAATACCGTGGGATTGGTTCGGCCAAACAAGCCCTTAGGAGTTTCAACACCCGGTCTAGGGTTTGAGTACCCATAGGTGGTGAAATTCCACTAGCGTGAGTGTGTAAAATGAGGGTTCAAAACGATGGGCGGCATCGCTCCCATAGTCTGGAAACCACCCACCTCGGTGGATCCGAGATCTACCGAAGCTGCACCGATATTTTTTGAGCGGCTCATCTACGGCATGAGAGTTGGGTGAAATCCCACTACGGTGTGTGTCGGGTGTGTCTGTATAAATTCACAAAAATAAATAAATAAATCTTTCCATGTCATGAAATTACTAATGAGTGTCCCAATCCACGTCCATTCAAATGGGGGACGCGGATTGTGTACGACCCAGGCCCGGATGGTAATATGTCCGGGCAGGGCTCTCTGGGACCTACCGTGATGTAATGATTTTATCCACGCCGTTGAGATTTTCTCTCAAATCATTTTAAGGTATGACACAAAAAAATAGCCACGCAAAAGGCTTAAATGGACCACAAATTGGGGATTAAACGTTCACCATTAAAAACTTCTTAGGAGCTGGAGAAGTTTCGGATCAAGCTGATATTTATGTTTTCGCTTCATCCATGTCTACAAGGCCTTATGAATAGGTTGTATAGTAAGAAAACATCACGGTGGCCCTGAAAAATGTTTCAACGATGAGTGTCATATCATTGTAGCTTCCTTTGATGTGGTCCACTAGAGCTGTGAACCTACTTCATTTTTTATCTCATACCTTAAAATGATTTGAGAGAAAATCTCAACGGCGTGGATAAAATTATTACATCACGGTGGATCCCAGAGAGCCCTGCCCGGGGGTAGGACGCAATCCGCGTCCTCAAATGGGAAATCGGATGACAAATAAACATCACATACTGTTTATTTGACATCCAATCTGAGGGATATAAATCTCAGTTTGGACCACACCATATGAAAATAAATCATTTTATGGCTTGATCCCAAAAATGAGAGGGATATAAATCTCAGGTGGACCACACCACATGAAAACAAAAGTGATTGGATATCCACCATTAAAATCCTCGTAAGGCCCACTATACTGTTTATTTGACATCCAATCTGTTGATTAGGTCATATAGGCCCAGATGAAGAGAAAAACAAAGATCAGCTTGATCCAAAACTTTCATGGCCCTCAAAATGTTTTTAATGGTCGACCCTTATTCAACACTGTTTCCCTTAATGTGGTCCACTTGAGATTCGGATATACCTCATTTTCGGACTCATACCGTAAAATGATCTCTAAAAATAGATGGATGGCATGGATGAAACAAATACATCATGGTGGGGCCCACATAGCACCGACCACCAGCCATTGGCCGGTGTAGGGGGAGTAGCCACTCCATTTCCCATTTGAATGGAAACGGATTGGCTACTCCCCCTGCCACCAGCCCGGTGGCTGGTGGTTAGTGCTATGGGGGCCCCATTATGATGTATGTGTTTCATCCATTCCATTCATCCATTTTTACAAATCATTTTTGGGCTTGATCCCAAAAATAAGAGGGATATAAATCTCAGGTGAACCACACCACAGAAAAACGATAATGATTGGATATCCACCATTAAAATCCTCCTCAGGCCCACTGTACTATTTATTTGACATCTAATTTGTTGATTAGGTCACACAGGCCCATATGAAGTGAAAAAACAAAAATCAGATTGATCCAAAACTTTTATGGCCCCCAAAAGGTTTTTAATGGTCAACGCTCATTCAACACTATTTCCTGTAATGTGGTCCACTTAAGTTTGGGATATAGCTCATTTTTGGTCTCATACTATAAAATGATCTGGAAAAATATATAGACAACATGGATGAAACACATGCATCATGGTGGGGCCCACGGAGAACCGACTACCAGCCATTAACTGGTGGTAGGGGGAGCAGCCAATCCGTTTCTGGAGTTTTGGCGCAAGCGTATGATGTGGATGAGGCGGTGATGTTTACATGACATCCATACCGTTAATAATGTCATTCCTAATGGGATGAACTAAAAATACAAATATTAGCATGATTCAAAACATCCGTGGCCCCACGAATATTTCAATTATGGACGTTCAATTATCACGTTTTTGGCGCACTTGAGCATTGTATATGATTCATTTTTGGCCTCATGTCCTAAAATGAGATCAAAAAATGGATGGAGAGAGTGGATTCCTGACAAACATCATGGTGGGCACCATCAAAGTTTCCAGCGCAGGAACTTCCTGTAAAAGCCTTTTGCAAGAAGTTCCTGCAATGGAAACTTTGATGGGGCCCACCGTGATGTTTGTCAGGAATCCACTCCCTCCATCCATTTTTTGAGCTCATTTTAAGACATGAGGCCAAAATTGAGTAAGATCCAAGACACAAATGGGCCATGATAAAGGAAAATGTGGTTAGGGAAATTCCTACCGTTGAAACATATCCAAGTTCTTCAGTGATGTTTACATGACATCCATACCATCAATAACGTCATTCCTACTGGGATGAACTGAAAATACAAATATTAGCATGATTCAAAACATCCGTGGCCGTACGAATAGAAACCACATTGTAGAATCTTAGTAGTGGTTTTCTTTACCGAAAAATGACCTCCATAAGCTTGTGAGTGACAAAAGGAGATGACATTAGAGTGTTCATTGTTCGGAACACATCTCCTAATGATTTGTCATGAGCAATATTTAAACAAATAGGGGTTATCCCAGAAATAGCTACCTACATTGGTAAAAAATCTCTTCTTATCTTGTGATGTTTAATGGATCGACAATTTAACTGTCACAAATTAATTAGCTATATCAACGTACAAAGGTAATTGGGAGCTAACAAATAATTGGTCATCTAGGATTGTGTCTTTGATTGGTGAACTCTTAATGAAATTTGAAAGAACTAGTCAAGACAATTGGTCTGTTACTACATTCTTTATTATTTATTATCATGTATCTCTAAGTCGAACTCTTGGAGTAGGAGAATCCATCCCAAAAGACGGGGCTTAGCATCATTCTTTAAGAGAAGATACTTGAGTGCTAAATGGTCGGTGAAAATTATAATTTTAGATCCAATCAAGTAGGACCTGAATTTGTCTAGAGCAAATACTACGACAAGGAGTTCTTTTTTGTGGTGGAGTAATTTATCTGGGCGTCATTCAACATTCTAATTGCGTAGTAGATAACACACAGTTTCTTATCCATCCTTTGTCCTAACACAATCCAAATAACATAGTCACTAGCATCACACATGATTTTGAAAGGAATGCTCCAATCAGGTGGCTACATGATTGGTGTGGTTGTCAACATACTCTTTAGCTTTCTAAAAGCTTTTTGGCACGAGTTAAGCCACTCAAATGGGACATCTTTTTGAAGGAGATTACTCAATAATATTGAGATTTGCTTGAAATCCTTAATGAACCTCTTATAAAATCTTGCATGACTGAGAAAAGAGCGAATGCCACGTATGCTTTTGGGAGTCGATAAATTAGAAATCAAATATGTTTTGGCCTTATCGACTTCAATTCCATTGGACGAATTCACATGTCCAAGGAAAATTCCCTTTTAAACCATGAAGTGACACTTTTCCCAATTCGAGATAAGGTTTTTTCTTCACACCTTGTCAAAACCAAATTCAAATGCTCGAGGCACTCGTCAAACGTATATCAAAAAATGGAGAAGTCGTCTATGAACACTTTCAGAAAATGCCCAACCATGTTTGAAAAGATACTTAGCATGCATCTCTAGAATGTCGCATGAGCGTTACATAGCTCAAATGGCATCTTTTGGTAAGCTAAGGTACCAAAAGGGCATGTGAATGTTGTCTTCTCCTAATCTTCAGGGACTATCTCAATCTAATTGTAGCCCAAGTACTCGTCTAGAAAACAATAGTAGGAATGATCGACCAATCTTTCCAAATTTTAATAAACAAAAGGTAAGGGAAAATGGTCTTTCCTTATGACGATATTCAGCTTCCTGTATTCAATGCACATTCTCTAACCAATGGTAACTCTATTTGGCATGAGTTCATTGTTGGCATTGGCTACAATGGTAATTCTGTACTTCGTGGGTACCACTTGAGTTGGGCTCAACCACTGACTATCAGATATAGGGTATATGATACCCACATCCAATAATTTCAACACCTCAATCTTAACCACATCCCTCATGTTTGGATTTATTCGGTGTTGTGGTTGTCGTAATGTTTTGGCATTCTCCTCTAAGTGTATTCAGTGAGTGCAAATCAAGGGGTCAATTCCCTTGAAATTCGCAATAGTCCATCCTATGGCACTCTTATTATTCTTAAGAGTAGCAATCATCTTTCTCTCTTGCTCATCATCCAAGTCGGAGGAAATCACCACTGGATATGTCTCCTTAACATAAATAAACACATTCCAGCTCAGATGGCAATAGTTTTAGGTCAAACTTTGATGGCTTGATGCTAGATGGTAGAGGCTTTGAGTCCATAAGGGGTAAAATTTTGAAACTTGGCATCCACTGGTTAGTTTTAAGTACCAGCTCAGACTTTAATAAAGCACTCACTATATCCAATATCATGTGATCATCAAAATCCATAAAGTGACCAATACAAACTTCTAAGGGTCGGAGATTGTAGTCAATATGAGCTCCTCCTTCATGAGTGTTTCAATCATGTTTAACTCATGGATCTTATCTATATCCCCTAGTTGTTTGCATAGATTAAACACTTTCACTTTCAATGTCATGTTACTAAAGGACATCTTTATCACTCTATTATGGTAATCGATGATTGTATTTGAAGTAGTCAGGAATGAGCATCCTAGGATGATTGAAAATTGAGTGCTAGAGTTTGTAACCAACTGTGTGTTTAAAATGATAAAGTCTACTAGGTAGTAGAAATTATCAACTTGGACTAATACATCCTCAATTACTCCCCTCGGTATATGAATTGATCGGTCATCAAGTTGTAGGGTCGTCTTAGTGGGTTTTAATTCATCAAGCTCCAATTGTTCATACACTGAGTAGGTTATGAGGGTAGCACTTGCCACCAAGTTTAGCAAGGCTTGTTCAATCCTGAATTTCCCTATGATACATGAGATCATAGGGCTACTCCGGTCTTTGTATTTTTGGGGGGAGCATTTTACTAGATAATTGCGCTCACTTATTCCGTTAAAAAGGCTTTTTTTACACATTTAGTTTTTGTTTAACCATGCAAAGGTCCTTAGAAAACTTGGGATAGGAGGGAATTTTCTTAATCACATCCAATAAGGGAATGTTGATTTTGACTTGTTGGAAAATCTCTAAGATGTCTTGATTCTCTTATGGGTGTTTCGATAAGACAAGACTTTGGGGGAAAATGAGCATAAGCTTATACTTATGCACCGACTCTTCGTCATATGGGATAGGGTCTGATCCATCATCATCTTTAGGTTTTTTCAAATACTTAGGCATGTCGGCCTTCATGGGTATAGTCTTGTCTATTTCCTTTCCACTTCTAAGACTGGTGATGGATTTGGCTTATTTCAAATGTGGGTTAGGAGGATTTAAATTACTCAATTCATATTGTCCTTTTGGGTTAGGCTGAGGTTGGGATGGAAAGGTCCCTTTCTCCCAAATAGCTAAGTGTGCTTCGATCCTCGAAATTGACATTTTAAGATCACTTATGGCCTGCATGGTGGTTTGATTGAATTGCATTTTCTCTTACATGAATGCTTGCAACGTGTCCTCAAGGGTCCTCTTTTGTGGTTGCACTTGTGGTATGCTTTGAGGTGTAGGGGGTGGTCCTTGAGGTGGAGTGCTTGCATTAGCGGTTAGTCCAATTCTCCAACTGAAGTTGGGATGATTAAACTAGTTAGGACTATACGTGTTCGAGTTCGACGCACTGAATGGGCGTTGGTAAGCATCCATGGCATTCACTTGAGCTTGCAACACATCTTGAAAAGCTAGGATTGTATGATAATACTTTGTAAGATGTGCATCACTCTCGCATATGCTACATACACTTTTCACAGCCGCATTGGTGGGTTGGATCGCTTCCACCTTCCTTAGTTCAATGGCCTCAAATTTTTTAGTGAGACCCGCAATCTTTACATTCACATCATCCTCCTCCTGATGATGTATATTCCCCCTTTCTCCTTAAGAGTAGGCTTGGAATTACTTGATTTATTGGTGTTGTCCCATGATTTTGCATTTTCAACCAACCTTCCCATGCCTCCTCTAGATCCTTTGCCATTAACTCGTCATTGCACACCATCTCAATAAATTGGCCAATATTTGAATTCAGTCCATCATAGAAGAAACTGATTACTCGTCAAATTTCATAACCATAGTGTGTGCATGCAAGTAACATATCCTTGAATCTCTCCCAACATTGGAAGAATGTCTCATTTTTCTTTTGGGAGAAATTCATGATGGTGCACCTTAAGGTATTGATTTTATGAATAGGAAAGAAATTTTTAAGGAACTCATAGGTCATCTCAGCCCATGTGCCTATTGAGCGTAGTCTTAGTAAATGGAGCCATAACTTGGTTCTCTCATTTAGAGAGAAGGGAAATAGCTTAAGTCTAATGACGTCTTGGGAGACGTTGTTGTACTGCAAAGTTACTACAATCTCATCAAATTCCTTGATATGTAAATGTCACGCCCCAAACTCGAAAAACGGGTTCACAAAATTTTCGATCGCCAAATCCGGTGTCGACAGCCTCCGTAGTACCCCATTCTCGGCTCCCAGCGCTCATACGCCAGATTCCAATCCTGGGATCTTACAAGGAGGATTTTCAGTATGATTTTTTTTTTTTTTTTTTGTAATGGAGCATAACCACAAGCATAACTAAGTCACAAAACAACATCACCACATATCCACTATATCAAAAACTTTAAGTACAATGCGGAAAGGGAAATACAAGGTGATCAAAAAGCTCCAAAACAATCTGGTACACGCTCCTACCTCAGCGCTGCTATTGCCCAACGACACCTACACACAACGGTCCTGCATAAGCTTACAAAAGCTTAGAGGATGGTGTAGGTGTGTGCGCAAGGTAAGTGCCAAGTATACAATATCAGAGTAATGCGGAAATATGCAGTAAGTCCATGAATGCTGTCAGTTGTACCAAAGTTATGTAATGCAAGGCATGAATACTATCGACCATACCAAGGTCATGCGATGCGAGACCTATGTAGCCAAATATCATATGCGAGATGCAATGCAAGTATGTCAGTACTCATCAAGTACACATATCAGTATAGTTCTTCTCTGGATATCACCGGGGTCTAATACACCTCACATTGACTGCCTCCCCCTAGCTGTACAGTCAAGCAAGTAGAAGAGACTACACTATCCGTCTGACCAGTAGTCTGCCAATACCTACCCGGCTTGTCGATAGCGAACTCATTTGCGAGCTGGTCAAACTCAGCCTAGCTTATAGCCCACTCACTCGGGTGGATAAGGCCACACCCCCTTCCAACTGACCACGATACAGTGGGAGACGCGGTCTACTGGTATTCGGCACTCGGGCACTCGTGTATCCACTCGGTCTAGACGTTAGAGCATCTCCTGATACCAAAAAGGTTTTGGAATTTTCACTCAAGGACATCCTAAGTGCCCACAATGCTAGAGCTAATATTTTCGGTATCCGATACGACCATCTACGATGTGCCTGTGGAGGCCATGGCCCTGATGTCACTAGGGCGTGCAGTGATCAAGTCACACATATGCGAGATGCTTGAGTCACACTGTACAATCATGCAGCAATCTTGTGCGTAGCACGCGATCATGTGGGGCACTCCGTCTCATAAGGAGTCCCGTAAATGTTTTAGCTCAACAGCTTATGCTATGGTCAAACATTTCTCATATCAAGCATACATATGATGTGTATGGGCATGAATCTTGAAATTATACTAAGCATGTTATAAAGTAATGAACTATCCTTACACCGAAGATGGGCCTAGACGGCCTACACATAACCAGTATGGGCCTATCAATGGACCCTAGGGAGATGTACAATGCGAACATTTAACCAACATTATCCTTACAATGTGGATGTCAAACCAACATTGCTCCCAAGGTGTGACACCTGCCATAAAGGTCAACACATAAACCACGGTGGAATCACATTTCAATGGGCCTCAACCCATGGGCTCCAAATACATCACAATGGGCCTCAACCCATGGGCCCTATACACATCATAGTGGGTCTCAATAACGAGCCTTGAATACATCACAATGGGCCCTATCACATGGGCCTTATGGGTATCAAATGGGCCACACCAATTGGGCCCTATGTATCAAATGAGCCATATCCAAAATATAAATGGTGATGATGACTTCCACCATTAAAATTCCCGAGGCTCGCCATAGCATTTATTTCCTGTTCAATCTATTCATAAGGTCACAAGGACCTAGATTTAGAGGGAAAGCAAATATCATACTTGTCCGACCTTGCAATCCAAAGGTTTTAAATTGGACATTCAATCCAACACTATTTGTATAGTGTGGCCCACATGACTCTAGATCTGTCTTATTCTTAAGCTCGTGCCAAAAAATGATCTTTCAAAATGGATGGACGGTTTGGATGCAACATATGCATCATGGTGGGTCCCACTGTCCCAACAGTGGACAGTGGTGAGAACCGAGTGGGTTCAACGTCCACTGTGGACAGCGTCTATGAACACATACATCATAGTAGGCTCCACCGTCCAGGCGGACGATGGGAAGAAAACACACATATCACTGTGGGTCCCACGTGGGGCCCACCATAATGTTTATCTACAATCCAACCCATTGATGAGGTCGCACGTACCTGGATGAATGGGAAAAACAAATTTCATTTTGATCCAAAACTTCTGTACTGACCCAAAAGGGTTCCAATGGCAGACGTTTAACCTCACTGTTTCCTATGATGTGGGCCGCCTGAGCCGTGTACACGGCTGATTTTTGGAAGGAGCCCTCTGCCCTAAATGGGCCAACAAATGGACAGCGTTGATGTCCAAACACATCACGGTGCGGCCTACGTCTTGGGGCCCAGGTCCCTGGCCGACCGTCCCAGCGCAGGACACCGCTGGCGCCCTCTGACAGACAGCAGCAGCCGCTGCTCTCTCTCTCTCATTATTTTTTTTTTTGAAAAATTAATTTTTTTGAGTAATTTCTTAGGTGGGGTCCGTGTCGGGTAAATCCACTCCACCCATTGGATTCTATAGATCGAGACAAACCAAACGAGTCCAATATGAGATATTTCTTGGCGTGTAGAAAATTTAAAGTGGATTTCAACGGTAATAACCACTGTTTTCAACTTTATGGCCCACCAGAAAAATCAGATTGGCTTCATTTTTCGGCTCAACGTCTAAAATGAGCTGGATGTGGATTAAACTTATAGATCAAGGAGAGGCCTGCATGAGTGGTCCTCTCCAAAAGCTTTTAAAAAAAAAAAAAAAAAAAAAAAAACAAGCTCTTTTGGTTGCTTGTAAGTACACCCACTGACGGTTCATATTTCATGGTGTGGACACGTCCAGCGTCCCTGAACGCTGGACATATGCCTGTAACACATTTAAAGGTGGGCCCCACTTGGACGTGGCCCCACTTAAAAATTAATATGATATTTGTGTCTTCTCATCACCCAAGGTAAGATGAATCGAACACGTCCATCAAGTGGGTCCTACAAAGGTGGACAACTTGAATGAAATGCACACATCATGAGGCCATGAACAAGGGGGAGAGAGAGAGAGAGAGAGAGAGAGAGAGAGAGAGAGAGAGAGAGAGAGAGAGAGAGACCCCGGCACTATGAGCCCTCCTTTCTATGATTTACAACATACATTAAGTGGGTCCCATTACATAAGGGTCCACCGATCAAAATCAACGGTGGAGATCCGTTCTCCACCGAAATGTAAGGTCTAGATGACCCTATCCATGCAAGGAAAAGAAACATCATGATGGGGTCCATGGAGGATGGCCCCATCATGGAATGATCATGAGGATCAAGATGGGTCATCGGCCACATCTAGAGTCCCAAGTGAGATCCATACCATTGATCAGTAGGCTTCTGTTTGCCTATCATAAAAACATGAAAAACTAGCCTATAGAAGCACCCACCGTTCGATCTTCTCGGTCCGTTGAAAAGCCGATCTCCTTGTGTCTCACTTTGATGGTGGAAGATGAGGTTTGAATGGTTAGGATGATGGATTTGAGATGGGAATGTGGGCCATACACAAACTCACTTTTCTCTCTCACATGAAATACTTGGACGTGTGGTGCTCTTGCTTGGAATTGTTGCTTGGAAAATGTGAAGGGAAGAGAGAGAGAGAGAGAGAGAGAGAGAGAGAGAGAGAGAGAGAGAGAGAGAGAGAGAGAAGGTTGTAAGGGAAGTGAGGGATGGGTGTGATGGGTGAAAGGGTGAGGGATGTGTGATGTATACTTGACATGTATGGTTGTGTAAGAGAGAGGGTGAGAAAGAGTTGACTTGGTGGTTGTTTGGTTTAACGCCCTGAAAATCGGAGGTCGAGCATACACTTGACTCCCGAGTTCCAACGCATCACTTATGCAACATAGAAAATGATGGTTAAATGTTGAATGTGTTAGTGCATTAAACATGAATGGGATTATACCCAAACATCATATCATACTCCAAAGACAGTTAACTTACGCAAGCGGAAGACTGTGATAAGTGTATAAAGTATATAAGTGGTTGTAAGTCTCCCAAGTATGATCATGTTACCAGGTCAAATAATTACATTTAAAATTCCAAAATTTACAAAAGGTGTAATGTCAACTAATCAGCATCCCAGAAATCTCCGTCGATCAGGACATGGCTCACATGAACCCGCCTGAATACTGCATGTACGAGAATGCCTCCTCGTCGTCGCAAAAGTCAGGCTCCGCCTCAGGAGTCGCGTCGCCATCTGCAATTAAGATAAAGTCTAGTTAGTGTTTAAAACACCATCCCGTAACGTGGGAGTGAGTGATCAACTCAGTGGAATAATAAAGCAAAGGTTAACATGTTATCAATTCAATTAAGCAGTAATGATAAAGCAATACAATCAAACATCCCTAGGTACTCTGATTAATACAAAATGGTATGTAAGAATGATGCATGCCCTTGCCTGCACTTCCTCAGCGTCTTCATCTTACGGCGCACATGGCAACCACCCGAAAGTGCTCTTCTTCGCCAAAGCACATGCAATGCGGTGCATGCACGTGATTAGCCAGGTTATTACTTAGATTTATTCATATAGCAGGATTGGGAAACTAAGGTACCTCCCTTATATCATTTCCCAAACAATGATCCATTCTAAGATTGTCAGTCCTAGTAAATCTCATACAATGTTACAGTTCTAGGTCGCTATAAAGGGCTCGTCACCTGATCAGTGTAGGCCTAGTTTGTACTCTTGTTGCTACGAAAAGGCTCGTTGCTTCCACGCAGCCTCAGAGTATGCTTGAGGTCACTACAAAGGGCTAGTCACCTTATCAGTGTAGGCCGACAGCTAGAATACAGTGTCCCATACCACCGTATTTGGCTCACGAGCTTTGGTTGCTCACTGGTCACTATGGGTGGGCTCGTCGCCCCGGCGTAAGCCGACGGCTCGACCACGGTGTCCCATACCACCATGTCCGGCTTATGAGTCTTAGCGGATCGAGGTACCAAGGTTAACAGGGTTTCCACGGGTGAGTTTAGTACCTTAGGTTCAAGCAGTAGCGTCCATACATGGTGAACATACATCGGTCAATCGGGTTATTTGACGAGCTCGACTAGCATAAGCGCACCTCAAATCGATCGACATGAAGTGCGTAAGCACTCCGTGTGGCCTAACCACTGCCGTCGACCGAAGTACGGCTCAGATTCAGCGAACACGTCCTTTATGGTAAAACAATCTCAACCACCAAATCAAGGCCTGTTACCGATTGTCTAGACTATATAATAGTCCCAAATACATTCAATTACAACAAATAATCATACGAGATAATCAAAACAGTAATGGATCACTAATTCAACTCATACAATCATTAAAGCATTTTATGGAATATAACTTAAACATAGATTTATACATATGCATCACGTAGCTAAAACAGACGCTATAATATACGGTACATGGAGGAAATCATAAACATAGTTAAATTAGTTGAGAATCATTTCTCAACACCCTTATACATTACAATTTACTAACTACTTACTCATTCAGACATTTTAACAAACACTTAAACTACACATTCCAACATATATGATGTATGTTGGTTATACCACGCATCAGGGCAAATCCTTTCACCGAGGAGTTGTCACCTATGCGACAAGCATATATGCACGACAAATAATCATGTCAATCACGAATCCAAAAGTCCATACGTATACAGTTATTTTAACAAGTACATAGAATACACTATACTATACATATTGCATACGTATTCGTAAAGCGAAATAGACGTCACGTTTGGCATGTGAAATAGCACCCATGTTAGTAATAAATCATTAACTGACATTGAAAGCCTTGAAAACCATAACCTAAACGTATATAGCCCGCACCTTATGCCGGTAAACGCGTATTGGACTCAGTTTGTAAGTCAAGTCGTTGTCTACGGCACGAGGGCCACCTATAGCATGCAATAAGTTAGCTATTTCATCACTTAGACTATTTGAATCCCTAGAACGGATTAGGGTTAGGTTTTCTTACCCAAGTACGGTGTTGAAAACATCGGAAGAACCACACGGGAGTGGCGTTTCAGCAGGTGGATTAGCAGGGAAGAATCCTAGGAATCTTCACCAACTTCTCTCTCACTTTCTCTCTCTTTACTCTCTTCTCTCCTAGGGTTTTTTCCTAAATTCGTATGGAATGAATGAGAGAGGGTTTAAGGCCCTTATATAGGCCTAAAACTGATGGAAATGGCCCCAGGGCCAAGGTATACTTAGGTTATAACTAAAGGAGGCTTGTTCCGATCCAACGGTGCACTTCTGGAGCCCCCTTTTCTGCGTGCAGTCGGACTTAAGCTCCCTGACCATGGATCTAGGTCGAGTTAAGTTTTCAGTCCGATCAAATTTACAGATCGACCGCGGCAGACCAGTTTCCGTTCAACGGTCACCGAAACTCGATCAGGGCCACAAGTACGCTGCCATGTATGAAAAATTTCTCCTGATCCGAGGGTGTATTTCGGTTAGATTCTGACAGTCTGAATCCTTATATTCGGCCCACAAGTGATAAGTCTCAGATTACTTAAATTTAGATTTTTATTTCTAAAGATATCCACATTTCTCATACACTTCACTCTGGACTCAAGTTGTGCGTTTCTATACACAATTTGGACTTGATTTCCAAGATGGTTGTCAAGCCCAGTAAGGCGGTCCTAACCGTTTGGTTTTGCAGTAATCGGACTTTTGACGTGCGGTACAGGTCCGATACGAAGTTTCAATGTGCTCCCGAGAGCAACAGGGTAATGAAATTGATCCTAGATTATAGGGTAATGTAGCTGTAACATCCTCAATTTTCACTGTGTTGGATTTCCAAAAATCCTTGAAACTTTTTTTTATTAACTTATAATATCACTTAATTGACCATTAGCATCCAACGTTAGCTTATACACGAGTGGTCCAGTCTGGTCACGATCAGACCAAGTGCGGGCCGCCAAGCCAGATGGCCTGTTTACACTTAACAACAGCCCGTGTGGGCCACCTAGCGACCGGGGAGGGTCAGAAAAATCTAAAAGTTTAGAAAATCATATATCTCACTGGGCTTGTGGTCCATTGCGGACTGCGGACCCAGTGGACACCCAAAAGTACCATCTGGCGCTTGCCCAATGCGCCCCACCAATGCCAGATTGGAATCTGACACTTACGAATGAAACTGAGATTCCTAGCGTTCCAGCCGTCGGATTTCTTTCAAATTTACGGTGAAGGTTTAATGTATTTTTCTACGTCTGTCCACCAAATCTGGGCCCCGATCATGGAACGATGACCGTTGATCGCGAATCAGACCCGTACGACTAAACCCCATATCCAATCGTCCCCAAAATTTTGCGTGGCCCCTCATCGGGCCATGGAGACCCTATCCTATAAGTTTCATGGCTAGAGGGCTGCTAGAACCGCTTTAATCACCAAAATGGCCCTCATAGGGCCACTTAAGGGACGGAATCGCTTACTTAGACCCTATATCCGTTCATCTGTTTGTCCCCAAATTTTACATGAGCCTTAATTGGGCCATAAGACACCTACCCACCGAAATTGGCGGCCTGGGGGTGTTAGGGCCACCCCAACTTCAATAAGGAGCCCTAGAAGGCTAGTTAGGAAAATTGTGGGAACTTAAGTGATTTGAGTCATCCACTCTTATGCAAAGTTGAGGATTTCAGACCGTCGGTTTATGACCAAACTTCACACATCGAGTAAGGATATTTTCCTCCTCATATCCGTATAACCGCGGCCCCGATCGACCATCGGCGACCGTTGAACAGACTTCTAATCATATCTGTCGATCGGCGCGTCGAAATGGCGGGCTGATTGTGTCCATACGTAGATCATCATTAGAACTAACTATCCTGTGGTGTATGTTGACTAGTACACCCCATAGTGGGCCCTTGAGGCTAGGAAAATCCTCCCATAGGGTTAATATAGTAAAGACCCAACACTTGGGGCCAATTGCACCAAAACTGGCATTATAAAAAGACTTCATTTGGGCACCCCTCTTCCCATACGATTTTTCCATTTCCAAAGGAGAGAAAGAGAGAAAGAGGGAGAGAGTAAAGAGAGAGGAGAGAGAGCTAGGGAGAGTGAAGGTGAGAGCTAGGTGGACCCTAGATCGAGGTGGGGCCCAAGGAAATCGACCCCTTCAACTTCCTACACCTTCTCCAAGAAGAAACCGTGCACCACAACCACCAAAATCGTCTATTGATCATCTAGGTAAGGCTTCTCATCCTTTGTCTTGAAAACTCTTTTGATGAAGGGGGATTTTACATGGATTTCTCATGTATGAACTTGCTTTAGGGATTCCGACCAACCGGCCCCCAAATCGACGTTCCTAGGTCGTTTTCGAGTCTCCAACGAATCACAAGGTGCAGACTATTGTTCTTAAGTGGCCTAGCACCAATTTTACTATGGGTTTAATGATTTTGATTGTTTGGATGTTATGATTGGAGAAACTAGAGAAACCCTAGGAATTGTATGATTGTTGAAATTCGTATGGAATGCATGTTGATCTTCATTTGGTGTTGCTATTGCCTTTCACATGATTGGGTATTTGGATGATTTGGTGCTCATGCCTTGTTGATTGTTCCCTACATTGTTGCTTCATAGAATGTATGATGATCGTGTGCATATGATTTCTTGCAATGGTGGAAGTGCTTAACTTCCTCGCACACACTCACACACCTTACTTGCACTTGTATTATGATATCGTTGGCCTTGCTTGGTATGAGAATCTGAATTGTATGTTGAGAAGCATGAGAACATGAAAGTTGTGTATGCTGGATGACGCATTGATAGTCGGCATGCTAGGGATTGTTACTCGTACCCTTGGGTTGGTCAGGAAACATGAGGAGAGTGAAGGTGACTCCATTGGTAGGACCGCCTCGAGGCTAAATCGTGGGTTTTGGGCGGGTATGCTCGGGCGGCTGTAGTACGACTACATGGGACCCTTGTGCCCGAGGTCACTCATCTCACACTCGCCTGACTCATGCGGTCTAGCCTACTGACTGATCAACCCTGTATGTTAACCCTGTTGCTCACATATGTATGGAACCTGGACCACCCTACAATCGTTGTAGCTCATCAAAAATCCACTTGAAACTGGTCCACAGCCTCGTGAGCTGGGCATGGTGGAATGGGACATTATGTTCGAGCTGTCGGCCTACGCTGGGGTACCGCACCTCCCCGTAGTGACCGCGAGAGATCCCTTCCTTTCGGCAATCCTCATGTGCTTGGTGTCAGGGATGAGGAACCCGATGGGATCACGGACCGCGAGGTCTCGGCCTCACGCGTTGATGGGGTCTTGGCCTCGCAACCAGCTTGGGGCATTGATACGTAGGGTGAATCAGAATCCCCAACCTGCTGGATGAATGAACTTAACTAATAACTCGGCTAACACAATCGCATTGCACGCATTAGTTAGGGTGGTGGCTCGAAAGTCGAGGTCGCTCTGAGGGAGTGCTGTCATATGCGATCATTAGATGGAGTCGCTTAAGAGAGTGTTGTAGCGAGGGCATGCATCATATCATCCCGCATGCATGCATTTTAAATAAGAGTTATTAGGTGTTGATGATTGTCTGCTTTCATTAAGTTCATATTACAATTGATGCCTGTTGTAACTTGAGACCAATAGTTCACACTGAGTTGATCACTCACTCCCACTCTGGGATGGTGTTTTAAAACACCAACCAGACTCATTCATAGATGCAGGTGACTCAGGGCATTAGGAGCTTGGCAAGGCGAGCTTAGACGAGGAGGACGGGCTCTCCTACTTGCAGCTGATGGGCGGCTCTCCATCGGCTTGATTGGGCTGGATTTGGATTTGCTGAGCCGCGGGCTTAGCTTTATTCTTTTTGGACATAGCCTTCTTTTGTAGTTCTGTTGGGCAACGCCTTGGGTGACTCTTTATTATTTTTGGACCTGTATATATGTGAGATATCCTTCATTTCAGTAGACTGGTGTGATTGTGCTTCGTGCCTCAGGTAATTCCAAATTGCGCAGTTAAATTTGATTAATCATAAAAACCATAAATGTATGATAAGTGACACTCGGGAACACAGGAGTCGAGTCTATGCACGACCCCCGATTTTTCGGGGCGTTACAGTAGTGTTGATGATTCTGCAAGTTTTGGGTCTTGCAGTTGGTATTTAAAGTGATTAGTACTAATTTCATAGGTAAACTAGTTTAGCACTTAGTTAATTTCGTCTAATTTCTAAAGGATTTGGTCCTGAGTGATTTCTGCCTGAGGTGGTACTCGGGTCTTTGTACGGATTTTTCCTAGATGTTACACTTGGGGATGGGGTGAAAGGTGATGTGTACTTGACATGAAGTGATTGATTGATTGATGAGACATATTGTAGAGATTCTCTTGGGATTGCAAAAGCGCGGTGTTTTCTAGAAATAAACGCCGGCTCACATCTTCTAACCTGGGTATCGGATCGGTGTGTAAAACAAGGCGTTGGAACAGCGGCGACGGTGCGGTCGCAATGATAGAAGTGTTGGATTAAGCCAACTCAATTCTACAGGATACGACTTAGGGTCGATCGCAAATATTGATTATACGTCGCAGGTTGCTGAAATTCGACGGGAAGGATCGCGGAAGTCGCCGGAACAGTACGAACTAAGATACGGGTCTTACAGTAAATATGAACTTTTTGAGTCAAGTTCGTGAAATTTGGGGAGGAGTTGGATCACTCCTAGCTTGAAATTCAAGTTACCTACATTAAATAGGAAAATGATACAAGATGGTGTGGTTGTTCTTGCCGGTTGTAGGTAATCTCTTAAAGTTCTGAGTGGGGGTATGTAATTGTAACGCCCCGACATACAAGGACTGAGTAGCTACTCGGCTCCCGAATTTCCGAGTGCCACGTGTGCAATGATGAGTCACAAATGCATATAGTTAATCAGGTATTAGCGAGCAATGACGAATTAGATTAAGCATGTTTAATTACTAATCAGGTAATTAAGTTCTAAGTGCTACTAACCAAGTAAAGTTCCATCATAAATTCCTATCCACATAACAACTTAATAAATTCAAATAATAGTCATCCAGGGATCCAATCTCATACACTCATCACTACCTAAAATGATCTGGGCTCTAGTCCAGTCCCGCCAACATCCACCTCGCTAATAAGGACTGCCAAACTCCTGGTAGTACACCCGCTCCTCATTGTCGTTGGCACCGACATCGTCCAATGCATGTTGCTCCAGGGTACCTGCATCTATATCGGGTTCTGGTTGGTATTTTAGAACACCGTCCCAGAGTGGGAGTGAGTGATCAACTCAGTCGTACCATTAGCAATAGGCATACGAATTATCATGCATATGATACATTTAATGAACAACAAGCAACATAAAATCCTAAACACTGTTGTTAATGCAAATGCATGGTTATGATATGATACATGCTCCTCTCAAACCAACACTTCCTCAAGCAACGACATCTCATGTTCGCGAATAAACCAACACTCTCTCAAAGCGACCTCGACTGCATAATCGCCACAATAATAAATGCAATGTCGTGGAACATGTTAGCCAGGTTGGTTAGTTAAGTTCATTCATTCAGCAGGTTGGGGAAACCGAAATACCCTAATGGATTTATTACCCTAACTCGATCGCGCCGCTCAGGGACCGTAGTCATGTGACTCTCGCGATCCTTAGCCCTATGTTGGGGTCATCAATCCTAAAATATAGTATAAACATAGACAAAATAGATTAGGACTTAAATGTCTTACTCGCGGTCACTGTAGGGAGGTCGTCACCCCATCACAGGCCGACAACATGAGTAAAGTGTCTCATACCACCGTTCCTGGCTCACGAGCCTAAGTGCTCAATGGACACTACGGGGAGGCTCGTCACCCCAGTGTATGCTGACAGCATGGGCATAGTGTCTCATACCACCATCCCCGGCTTATGAGACCTTGTGGGCCATAATTACAGTTAATAATGGGCGCAATAGTCTTAGGGTACTTCGGGTTCATATAAGCGTGATCAAACATGGTTAGCGTACAAGGATGGTCAACTAGCAGTTAATGTGCCCCGACGGGCTGAACCGTAACTAATCGGCCTGAGAACATTGCCTTGTGTAGTCTAACTATGGCAACAACCTATGGTTCAACTATTCGGGCCAGATTCACTCATGGACAGGTCCAATAAGGACCGCCCACGCAATTTCAAGTAATCGACTGATCCATAGGGGAATACGCAACAATTCGCAACAAAACACGAATTCCTTGGATGCAATCCATACATATCAGGCACAATTTCCTTATGATCAGTACATGGACAACCACATACAAAGTTCTACTCAAATTTACAGGTTCTACATAACATATTCCAACCAATACAATTATGTGGACAGCCATATAGCGATGCACAAAAATAAATCTTCCACATGTCAACATACATCATATAATTCAGTCATGTATTGAAAATCCAGATAAATGACTCAACCAATCAGCCAATCCACGACATTACATGCCTTCATTCAGGCATAATTAATCACTAGTTCAGAAATTCAATGACTCAAATACCAAATAGCAATTTACAGCACTTCATGTCATCATGTTAGGCATAGTTAACACCAAACCAGGAAAAACACAATTAACTAGTAACAATTTGGGGAAATCCACAATTTCATATCCAACATGGCATGTAAATTTGCTGATCAATTATTTGGGGGTTTGGGGCCTATTGCCCTTCCATAATTTTAGCAATTTCTAATTCATTACCCTAATTATACCATAAAAGGGAAAATTTAGCCACATGCACTAACATTCACCAAATAAGTTCATTAAACCTATACTAGGCGCGATAACCGGCCACCTAAAAGTAATGGTCCTCACCTATTCTTAGTCGGAGGTTGCTGAGATGGTCGTAACGACGCCGAGTTCGCAAGCTCGAGGTGTCGGGTCCCTGCATTGCATAGAACGAAGGATAAGACACATGCATGTTGCAAAAAAGTTCAAGGAAGATATAATTTGGAACCCCATCTTACCTTAGATGGGTTAGAATTTCTCTTCCAATGACAGAAAACAATGAAGTTTGCCGGTAGAGGAGAGGTGAGGGTGCATGGATCTTCAAAATCCAAGCACCAAGCTCACATGCACATCAAGGTAGGGCTTTCTCTCCTCTCTCTCTCTGTTTCTTTCTCTCTCTCTCTCTCTCTCTCAGTTGAGAAATGGGGCTTTAAGAGAGAGGGCAGCTCTTTTATATACCCAGAATTATTTCAGCTAACCCTGGGTTTTGGGTAATTCCCCAAATAGCCAAGTGGGGCCCATATCAGGTTATTGAAGCTACTCTGATTGGTCCTTGACCCATCTGATTCATGGGATAGGTGCCTCATAGCCCGATGAAGGGTTGGGAAAAGTTTGATCGCAAACGGATGCGAGGTTTTGTCGCAACGGCCCGATTTACGATTAATAGTCACCGTCCCACTATCAATGGCCAGATTTTGTAGGCAAGGGCCGGAAATTATCTCCATCCTTCAGTGTGAATTTAGAAGAGATCCGACGGCTGCAACGCTCGAATTTGCAAACCCAAGCAGCAGGGCTATTTGATTTAATTTCAGGATATTGTTTCTTTAGGCCAGGCGACTTGCGGTTTGCACATGCCGGCAAGGCAACATTGATTAACCGTTTCCAGGTGTCTTTGGGGCCTGACGTCCACGTGGGACCACAAGCCCAGTGAGACATAAGGCCTGACACAGTTTCGAAAATTTTGGACCTTCCTCGGGCGATACACAGCCCGTACGGACAGCCGCTAAGTATGGCTCGGCCGTCTGGCTCTACTGCCCGTGCTCGGCCCGAGCACGATTTGATTCAATCTCATTAGTGGTTAAGTTTGACATTAATTAGTCCATAGTAGGCCCACACATGCGACTGAATTATCCGATCCTGCGTCAGTTCGCACGTGCGCCTCAGGACACTATTCTCTTTTTGGACAGGGCATTACAGTAATGTGCCTCGTTCTAATCATGCACCGTCCTAGATGGTGGTGCATTCCGCACAGGAATCTCATTAAAATTTTATCCAATTTTAGCATATTCTCCTCAAAGTATGGCTCCTTCTTTTGCATGTTTGGAGCATTCGTAGCCATGGTTTGAGATCAGGCGTACTCAGATATTTTCTAACTTGACGGTGCATGGAAAGCCCATCGAATAAACCTCCTTCGCTTAGAAGTCGCCGTGTATGGTCCCTCATCCACTTAGAAATCAAAATTTAAAAAACTAAGCCTAGATTAGAATTAGAAACTAGCTAATCTAAACCTAAGTATTTTTAGCATAATTGGTCCCCAACAACAGTGCTAAAAACTTGATCGAACCCAAGGGTTGATAACCCCAAGTATAGGGTCGCGATGTAATAATAACTCAGTAAGACCAAGGTTGATCCACAGGGACTTTGGTGAGAGTACACTAAGAACTTAATCTAAAGATAATGGTTAGTCTGGGTTTTTAATCTAGTGGAATAGAAGGGTTTTAAAAATAATTAATAAAAATGAGTAAGGATCCTGGAATCCCAATCAATAGACTTTGAACTTAATTCGTCTTCTCGAGTTGATAACTCAACCAGAACTAAATTCCAATTCATCCTAATCGGAAGATAACACAATAATCGCAATTATAAACATCCAACATAGATTAAAATTACGATAAGCTTGATCTCTTATGAAGATCTAGGTAATCACATCGCAAGGAATTGAAAGCATCTAATGTACCCAGCGGAGACAATATATCAATCAACTTTATAGATTGATTCCTTCTCCAATCTAGGAATTCAATTACATCCAATCACAATTCAACATAAAAACATTAACTTTCATTGAAAAATGAATTAACTATCAAATATCTATCAAAATGTTCATCCCTTATACTTAGCTAAGAGATTAGCCAAGCATGACTAACATCTTAAACAAAAATAAAAAGGAAAAAAAAAAAAAAAACTAGAACCGAAGGATTGAGAAGGAATGGTTATTTTGAAGAAGTTCTACTACTCCTAGGTCTCTCTCCCAAGCTCTAATTCTTACTTGGAAAAGCTTAAAACACCTATTTAAATAAACTTAATTCATACCGACTTCGAATTGACTTCAAGAATTCACACTTTATTACGCTTTGATCACACCAACTATATCCTTCGGTCGCACCGAACATCACTTCAGTCACACCGACTATGTCTCTCAATTCTAGCCAAATTTCTCCAAATTTCTTTTGAAGTCTCTCTCCCTTAGGTCGGATCTAATCATTCTTCGATGGCATCAAACCTAACCTAGGTCGAACTGAATGTTGAGCCAAATTAACTATGAAAATCACAACTTCTTGCTTAACTATTTTCTGCACATTCGGTCGGACTGAACCAACCTTAGGTGAGACCGAATAATCTGTTATTTCTATTAATGAACTGTGTGATTTTTTAGTCTTTTTTCCATCCTCTATACATGGTTTCTTTGGATCTTTGACACTTGAAATCTTCAATAATGACATCTAAACATCTAAGTCTTTACTTGATTAGTCTTTGAGCTTTAATCCTAAGCATGTATTCGTCTTTGTTTCCTAAATTACCTCGCATGTACAAAATATATATTAGTTAATCAATTAAGCATTTAAATGCTTCCAAAACTAGTGCAATTGAGATGATAAATATACACTATTTGGACGCTATCAATACCCATATAGAATCAGGGGCTATTCATACAATTGATGTATATTGTAGGTTGAGCTGTGGATTAGTTTTGAGAGCTTTCCTTGGAGGACCAGTGGAGGGGGAAAGTGATGCCTCTTGCAAGATAAGAGGAGGACATTACTGGTCGTAACTCAGGGTCACGTTTTCCTTAAAGACATGGGGCGATAGTCTCCTTGGATGATGTTAACAGTGGGGGTGCCCGATGTGTTGGGACATGCCTGATGCTATAGTAAAGGATTCTAGAGTTTGTTGTTGTTTTTAATAGTGGTTGGGTTAGGGGTCATAATTGTGATTCTCTTTTGATCGATCAAATTATGGACCGCGTGCTTTAGAAAGAAACAACACTCCATGGTATGACCCCTTCCTTGGTGGAATGCACAATATTCAGTTCCATTATAGTTCAGAGACAATAGGTTGGGTAGAGGACTAAGTTGGAGAGGAGCTAAGAGTTGTCTTTGAATTAAAGTGACCAAAATAACAGTGTATGATTAGGCCAGTGGAGTGAAATGCCTATGTTCTTGTGTCGTCTCTTCCTGTCTATTTTGATTTAGATATCACGTAATCCTCTAACGGCTATCATCCTTGATGTCCCAGTTGAGGAGCAATCAATGCCCCTTGCACCAAAGCGAAGAGATTATTGGTTTTCATTGGGTAAGTTGTGGCTGTATCTTTGTTTCTGGCTTCGTACCTCCCTGCGTTTTCTTCAGTCTTTGCTTTCTATGTAAGGACAGATTGGTGGGGCATGGTGTGATTGTGCTAACTCTTATTTTGGCTTTAACTTGTTCCCGTGCACAAATCAGCTAGGAGAAGTTGGCGTACGGGTACAAAATCAGATATTCCGATATGTTTAGATTGGACGAGTAGACAATTATGGAGATTTGTTCCTCGTCATCGATGGGCATTTTCATTCTTGCGCCCATGGCTGTCCATCGCTTAATTTATGCAGATAATGTCTCATCATTTCTTTACCTAAGGGCATCCAAATATGCCCTTCGAGGCACCACATTCAGATTGTACGCAAAGTGGTTTATGAATGCTTGAGATAGTTGTTCCCAAGTCCCGATCCTATGATAATCAAGCGATGTGTACCATTCGAGTGTATCGTCTCTGAAGGACTTTTGAAATAGTTGGATCAAGGCTTCGTCATCCCTGCCAAAGCGTCGAGTTCACCACAGAAAATTTCAAGTGGGTAGTGGGGCATCCTGTGCCATCATATCTTTGAAATTTGGGTACTTCAAAATTTACTGGTACCCTAGCATCCGGGAAGGGACAAAGGTCCCGAAACTTAATGGAAAGGAGTTACACCCCAAGTTGCTTTTCGAACTCATTTCTCATAGCTCTAAAGTTAGTCCTTGAAATGCTCTCAGAGTCTATTGATTTCAGATAGTTGTTGAGGAAGTGATTGTGCCCCTTGCGGAGCTTAGTTATTTCTTCCTTATAGTGATCAATTTCTTCAACATTCACGTGATCCTGGGTGAGGAGATTGTTGAAAGGGAACCATTAGATGAGGGGGTTGAAGAGGAATTGTCACACCTAGCCCCGAAAACTTAAGCTCGCTTAACTTAATCGCCGAGTCGGAGGTGTGACTCGAGTGTGGATGATATATAAGCAATTTACAACACCACGCTAGGTAATCAAGCCATAACTAAACAATTAAAATTCCAATAATCATCATCAACTAACAAATCATCATCCAACCCATAAATAAAAATATCCAAGTATAATCATTCATATGGTTATACTTAGTCAAACATAAACATTAACATTATTTAGATCAAGAACATGAGTAACAGTCTTTATTCAATCACCAAATTAGTAAGAGCATGCTTCTCAAATGCATTAGTCTACTGTAAAAGTCTCTAAGTTTTTTCCAAAATCTGCATGGCATGGTTTTCCAATCAACAACATATGAGCTAAAAGCCCAACATGTAGTAATACACATGGTTCATAACAATATCAGCATACAAAAGCAAGAATATATAAATCAGTATGTCAACTACCAAGGCACGGTTATAAGTTGAACCATCAGGGCCATGGGTGCGAAGAACATCTAGCTTGCCAACACCCATTCAACCAAGACCTACACAAGTCCCCGACATATAGTAGTGTACCACAAGGCTAGCTCGTGGTTTCTTACATATGATGTGTGACCATATAATCTGACAATGAGTGGCCTACTTTGAAGCTAGCCAAACTTCTTCCATAGCCTTTACCTTAGTCGAAGGATGAGGCCATGTTGGTACCAACTCGGGTCCATGTGGGACGATCACCCAAGAATTTAAGGGATATTCGTTCCTCGAGTTGTCTGGTGTTCTAAAGTATCAATATCATATCGGGTCCTTACTCTTACTCGGGTGGTAGACTCGCGGGAGTTTCAACTCCTGGTCAAGGGTTCAAGTACCCATAGGTGGTGAAATTCCACTAGCGTGAGTGTGTGGGGTGTGTGTGTGTGTGTAAAAAAAAAAAAAAAAAAAGTATCAATCATCATGTAGGGCAGTTGCATACTTAGCAAACATCAATAATAATTAGTGGTAAACAACCAAATGTACATGATATACCATGAGATGCATTCGGGAAAATCTGTTAATGTAAGTGATTACTTACTCAACGTGTCCACTCACCTTTAGACCACTTAGGCTTCTTGATCATGTCCCTGATGATCTGTCAGCTACATCCCGGTTTTCTTTCTTTGGCTAGCTTTCTCTTTTGAGACATGGCTATAATTAAACAATCTAATTAATGCATTACACTACTCAAGTATTTGTACACTAACATTAGAACAAAAACAACAATTATCAACAATCTAACTGTTCATCGGCAAGGCTGCTCCCTGATCCTTAGATCCATGCCATGGATGCTCCATTCTACTGATAATACATCATCTTTAATACAATCCGAACCTTCATCATGTCTAAATCTTACAGTTATGTCAAGATATTACTTTAAGCTATGTTGGATGCTAAGATCCATCCGATCTAACTGTTGAATTTCATGATTCATCTCAATTTTGGATATAAAGGTTTGAATTTATGGGTTAGGTCAGGTGGATCTTACTTTCCTTACAATAAACCTTCGAAATAGGTGTCTATACATAAAATGAACGGTTAGATAGGGGTAATCAAAATATTAATGACCCAAGCTGATAATTTTGCCTTTTCCTCTAAATCATGTGGTTCGGATCTAAGATCAGTCCACTGATCATGGATAGAGTATGGTCCTATACATGATTTAAATTACAAGATAACTTTAGATATCCAAATCCACAATTCAAACTTAGCGTAGGCAATGGAGTCGACTTTTGATGTACGATTTAAAGTGGTGAGGCCCCAGTAATTTTCCACTTGATCATTGGTAGGTCTAGTATATATCTAAGGCTAAATTAGATTTCAAATCTTATTTTGGTTTTCAATTCTAAGTCCAAAGGTGGGGTCCACCTAAATCAAGATGTACAATAAATCAATAGATCTAATCCAAGATACAATTTGGATATCAATCGAAAACATCATATCTTACACCTTCTCGATCTTTAAGAAGATCAGATTATCAAATCTAAACAATTCCATGGTGGAGCCTACTAAGATGGTAGTGATCACAAGAGGTGGGGCCCACACAATCGATCATCCTACCTCAAAATTTAAAAGAATGATATATACACTTTATGAAATCAAGTTTTATGCTATATATCTAACTAGGGGTGCACACGGTTCGGATCCGGTTCCAAAAGGGATGAGAACTAAAGGTGGCCCCCTTCACATTAAGGGTCCATGTTGACAGCTGGCAGGACCAATTCAACTACATCCTTGGCCATTCGGTTCAGTTTCAAAACCGAAACTGAACCTTGTGCACCCCTATATCTAACAATTGATCTAGTGGTGGTCCATCTAGTACTAGATCGATGACTGATTTGTTAATCTTAACATTTGAGTAATCCAAATCCATAAAATGAATTGGATGTCCTTTCTTTGGCCATGTCAGGCCTATCATATAAGATTAGGGTTGATCCGTACCATTGATCAATGGTTAAAGTCTTAAATCTAATTAGATCTACCTTAGGTCATAAATATGAGTCCATATGTACAAAATACTCTTAACATCTGGAAGTTGGCATCTGCATACATATCATCATATTCTCCTCTCAAGATCGCGTGGTGTGGCACATTTATAGGATTAAACTCAAATAGGTCCCACCACATCAAATCAACCATTTATACAACAGTCCTACGGTCCATATATATTGATTTTAAATCCTCATTTTTAAAATCTAATACACCGATCCAATATGTAAAGATCATATTTCATAGATTACAGATTTTTAACTAGATATTTCAACAAAATCAAGATGAAGTTCAAGATAGGGTCCACCAACAATACAGGCGAAAACACATTTTTTGTCAAAAGGTGGGGCACGAATAAGGCCCACTGCTGACGTGGCAGCATCCCAAAAGGGGTTGCCCACGTCCCAGCATGTGGGGCCACCACGCTGCCCACGTGGATAGTGTGTGGGGCCCACACGGCTGCCCACGTGGACAGCGTGTGGGTCCCACACGCCTGGCCAGCGTGTGTTGGCCCACATGGTTGCCACGTGGTAGGCGTGGGTCCCCCCTCCTCGCCATATGCGGTTTGCAACACTCTCCCTCTAGGGCATATATACGCAAGCTTTGTGTTTGAATAGATTTTTAACATTCAGGTCTATATCATTCTAGCTATTGGATGAGAAAGAAATTTAACATAATACCTCTTTGGAATGCAGCGAAGATGATAGACGGTTCAGATTGCAGCACCTCGAGGTGGGACCCCACAGATTTGGTCACCGTCTTTCTCTTTGTACAAAGGTCTGGCGCAAAGGGTTTGACGCATGGAGCATATCAAGAGAATCTCTCTTGGTAACGCATGAAGATAGTCGATTTAGGAGGGATTCTTGTGATTGGAGGGGTTTTAGGTAGGGTGTAGGCTGCAGTTTATACACATGCCATTCTTAAAATGGGTCCCATATAGATGACCACCACCATCTAAAGCATCCATCTCTACTCTAGGGATGTTTATACCTTACTAAGAATCATTCCACAATCAATAGACACTTGGATAAGGAGATACATTCCTTCTTCGTTCAAAGTTCTGAGGGTATACCAAGCAAAGGTACTCACTCAATCTCGTAAGTGAGAGAACAATGCACGTGTGTGTGATGTGCTTGTGGACACTAACTGAGTGTGATCTAATCTAATCCAAGAGTGCCATCTTGATGCTCATGACGTACATGCTTAGGAAAAAAATACTTTGGTAAAAAATGCGTGATGGATGATAAAATCAATGGTCAAAATGATGGACCATGCACACGCACATGATAATCATAATTTCACATGCTTCAGACAAGATCTAATCAATTGAAATGGTAGATCTAAGCAATAAAAACATATTAACAAGATTCAATTGCATATTGGTCCACTAGATCAAGCTAGAAATTCAATAAATCATGGTCGTCCATACTCTTGGCCTAAGATCAAGAGTTATACTTAGTATAAAATCCTGGAAGTCATATCATTTTGAAGCTAATGATAAAGAGAATTAAATGAATGGTTCAAATTAGATGAGTTACGAGCTCAACAAGTCAATTTCGATGATCTAAGTGATCCGTCCATTCTTTTGGTAACTTGGAACGGTTCAAATGTCAATGTGATGGTCAAACATTAGTTATGGACTGGATGGATAATCGATGATGTGAATTGGTACTTGAATGGACATATCATCATGGATCTAGGTTAAAATGATTAGATGGTCCACATAAGGGTCATTTTGGTCAACATTTAAAAAACCATTATACTCCTAAATTTTATTAAGAGAATTGTGGGAATCCCCATTATGGAAGTGAAATTGACTATTAGGATGTAAACGGGTACAAAGTAGAGGCTGAGCTTGAATAGAATACAAATGCTATAGTTGACTAAGATGTTGTGGTTGTTCTTACTGGAATTGAAAAGCGTTCCCGTTAGGGGGAGGTTGCTGGAATTGATTGGAGTGTGCCTGTTGAGGCACCGACTAGCTCTCCTTAAGGGAAGGAAAATGGACAGGTAATCTGGCTTTCTACCAGGACCTGTTATTGAGTACTCCCGTTAAAAGGAGGATGTACTGGAGTTTGAGATGCCATAATTGGAGGGTATTGAAAGTGAACCCGATTCCCATAAGGAGGAATGAGATTGAAAGATGAGCAACAAATGTCATAGAGAGGGAAGCTAAACCAATTCCTAATAATTAATCATGAAAAATATATTCTTAATTGCAAAAGATATTGAAACCTTGATTACAACTAAGTCGTATGACAACATTCACCTAAAACTTTAGGCGAGACAACCTTATTTCACGACGTCCTTGAAACCAATATTTCAAAATAATAAAAGTAGAGAATAAGATAATCAATCACCACATTACATAGAGAATTATAGTGGTTCGGAGTTTAATACACACATACTCCACTCCAAAATTACTACTCCACGTAATTTTGAATTTTCACTATTTTCAAGGTTTTTACAGGATCACCTCAGTAACCTTTTACATTTCTTGTGATTTTCATAGGCTTACCACGATAAAACCCTCTAGTGATTTTCATGGGCTAACCACTAGACAACCTACTAAGATTTTCGGGTAATCTCAACAAACCCAAATGAAAGAAATTTTAATAAAATAGATACTTATCTTCTTGAAAGCGAAATGTCGATGTGAAGATACAGATGAAGTAGATGCTTCAATCAATGCATCGATCTTCTTTCTTGGATATTGATGAATCAATGTATGATCAACCAGAAAGGATCTAGGGATATATAATTTTTCAAAGAAAAAAATTTTAAAAGTTGCATACTCAATTCTCTAATATCAAGTTGAGTATTGCTTATTCTCTAATTGATTTTAAATCTACTTGAGAAAAAGAATTGAATAGGTTATAAATAAAATAAGAATTACCACACAAATAGCTTGGAAAGGACTAGAGTTTCTCTCTTTACTTGAGGAAGAATTATCTCACTTTTTGGTGTTTAAAACAATGAAAAAAGGTCTCTACTTATATCCAAAGGTTTTGGACTTTTGGTTAGCCTAAGATTTGCTTTCGGTTGGCCAAATTTTCACAATACTGTTCCAACGACTCTCAGATTTCGTAAGATTTAATTTTATCAAAAAATTGGCTTGCCCGATCAAAAATTCGGCTAGCTGAATACGGGGTTCTGCTGGCCAAATTCCCCTGAAATCTGAAATAATGCATTACTGGAAATTTGACCTAGGCTGATGTTCGACTGACCCGAGTTAAATTAGACTGTGGCCAAACATCTTCAAATTTTCATGAATTTTTTTCACAATTTAAAGTTTTAAAAATAATGATCAAGTACTATATCATATGGTCTTTTCTAAGGTCATTTTTACCTGTACGTTGGCATACACCTGATCTTACACTTGAAATTATTCTAAACCTTCTATTATTGAGATGTTGTGTCACGCTCTTGAAGTGTCGTAGAAACCTAAAGTGTACTGAAGATTCATACCGTATTTTGTCTACAAAATTTGACAACTACATGTGTACTTAGAATATTAGCACTTATAGGGATGAAATTGATTGATGGTAGGGTCTAAAAGACTCGAATGAGTAGTGGGTTGTTGTGCATTGTGAATGGAATGTGCAACCCTTCCTTGGAGAAGGTAAGTTACGAGATCTTATAGCCTACTTGTGGTGAGGGCTACGTCGACTATCGATGGGGCGGCCGCAGGCTAGAGGGCTTGTTGCGTGGGCACACTACAAGAAAAATGGGCAAAGGCTACGGACTAGATCCGTAGCAAAAGGGTTTTTGCTACGGATCTAGTCCGTATCACGTCCGTCGCAATTGGTGGGGTAGCTAAAGGTCTAGCTACGGACAATATCCGTAGCAATAGATACAATTAGCTACGGATCTTTTTCGTAGCAATAGAGATCATTCGCTACGGATAATATCCGTAGCAATATACACTAATAGCTACGGATTATGTTCGTAGCAATAGATACCATTAGCTACGGATAATATCCGTAGCAATATACACCAATAGCTACGGATTATATCCATAGCAATAGATACCAATAGCTACGGATTATATCCGTAGCAATAGATACCAATATTTACAGTAGTTACAGCACTACATACGAGTAGCTACGGATATAATCCGTAGCTATAGATACCAATAGCTATGGATATAAGCCGTAGCTATAGATACCAATAGCTACGGCAAAAAGCTGTAGCTTTGCTACGGATTATATTTCGGAGCTATTTTCCCTGTTTCCATTGCAAGAACCTGCTATGATTGAAAACTCATCTAAGCTTAATGCAATCATAGAAAAAAAAAAAAAACAATGCATTTATTACAATAACAATCAAATCTACAATGCATCCTACATTCACATTTCTAAATAAACAATACTTCACTTTGCTCAACCTATCAAAAGAATTACAACTAAGGCGTGCCCTCATGCATTAAATAATGATCGCGCTTTTACAAAATTTTCTTTCTTCAGACGGTCAAGTTCAGCAAACACAGAAGATAGAGCTTCTTCTTTCCTTGAAACTGCATATGTAACTTCTGTAGACTCCGACACAAGATCACTTTCAAGTTTTAAAACCCTTCCCTTGAGAAAATGAATTTCATCATCCACTGACTTCTTTAGCTTGTTAGCCTGTGTAAAACAACAATTGTAAACACAATCAAACAAGCATGCCTTTGTACACATCTCAAAAGGAAGAAAGACCAAAAAAAAAAAAAAAAAGAGCTGGAAAAAAATAATTATATATAAAGAAATCAAAAATGTACCTACAAATCTTCTAAACTATAGAAAAATCCATAGGTTAGGTTATCGGTTATAAGTTTAGGTTAAGGTTTAGTTTATAGGTTTAGGAAATCGGGTTCGGGTTCGGGATCGGGTTTAGGTTTGGGTTTTCAAGTTTAGGTTTAGGTTTAGGTTAGGGAGTTGAGATTAGGCTTAGGTGTAGGTTTAGGTTTAGGGATTTGAGAATACATTTAGGTTAAGGTTTAGGGAATTGAGAATAGGTTAAGGTTTAGGTTTAAGAAATCGGGTTTGGGTTCGGGATCGGGTTTAGGTTTAGGTTTTCAAGTTTAGGTTTAGGTTTAGGTAGGGAGTTGAGATTAAGATTAGGTGTAGGTTTAGGTTTAGGGATTTGAGAATACATTTAGGTTAAGGTTTATGTTTTTGGTTTAGGTTAAGGTTATAGGTTTTGGTTTAGGTTTAGGTTTAAGTCTTAGGCTTAGGTTATAGATTTAGGGAATTGAGAATAGTTTAAGGTTTAGGTTTAGGAAATCAGGTTCGGGTTCGGGATCAGGTTTAGGTTTGGGTTTTCAAGTTTAGGTTTAGGTTTAGGTTAGGGAGTTGAGATTAGGATTAGGTGTAGGTTTAGGTTTAGGGATTTGAGAATACATTTAGGTTATGGTTTAGGGAATTGAGAATAGGTTAAGGTTTAGGTTTAGGAAATCGGGTTCGGGTTCAAGATCGGGTTTAGGTTTGGGTTTTCAAGTTTAGGTTTAGGTTTAGGTTAGGGAGTTGAGATTAGGATTAGGTGTAGGTTTAGGTTTAGGGATTTGAGAATACATTTAGGTTAAGGTTTAGGAAATTGAGAATAGGTTAAGGTTTAGGTTTAGGAAATCGGGTTCGGGTTCGGGATCGGGATCGGGTTTAGGTTTGGGTTTTCAAGTTTAGGTTTAGGTTTAGGTTAGGGAGTTGAGATTAGGATTAGGTGTAGGTTTAGGTTTAGGAATTTGAGAATACATTTAGGTTAAGGTTTAGGGAATTGAGAATAGGTTAAGGTTTAGGTTTAGGAAATCGGGTTCAGGTTCAAGATCGGGTTTAGGTTTGGGTTTTCAAGTTTAGGTTTAGGTTTAGGTTAGGGAGTTGAGATTAGGATTAGGTGCAGGTTTAGGTTTAGGGATTTGAGAATACATTTAGGTTAAGGTTTAGGGAATTGAGAATAGGTTAAGGTTTAGGTTTAGGAAATTGGGTTCTGGTTCGGGATCGGGTTTAGGTTTGGGTTTTCAAGTTTAGGTTTAGGTTTAGGTTATGGAGTTGAGATTAGGATTAGGTGTAGGTTTAGGTTTAATGATTTGAGAATACATTTAGGTTAAGGTTTAGGGAATTGAGAATAGGTTAAGGTTTAGGTTTAGGAAATCGGGTTCGGGTTCAAGATCGGGTTTAGGTTTGGGTTTTCAAGTGTAGGTTTAGGTTTAGGTTAGAGAGTTGAGATTAGGATTAGGTGTAGGTTTAGGTTTAGGGATTTGAGAATACATTTAAGTTAAGGTTTAGGTTTAGGTTTGGGTTTAGGCTATAGGTTTTGGTTTTGGTTTAGGTTATAGGTTTTGGTTTAGGTTTAGGTTTTGATTTAGGTTATAGGTTATAGGTTATAGGTTTAGGTTAAGGTTATAGGTTTTGATTTAGGTTTAGGCTATAGGTTTTGGTTTTGGTTTAGGTTATAGGTTTTGGTTTAGGATATAGGTTATAGGTTTAGGTTATAGGATTTGAGAATGGGTTATGGTTTAGATTTTAGAAATCGGGTTCAAATTCGGGATTGGGTTTTAGATTGGGTTTTCAAGTTTAGGTTTAGGTTTAGGTTAGGGAGTTAAGATTAGGTTATGTTTTCAAGTTTAGGTTTAAGTTTGGGTTTTCAAGTTTAGGTTAAGGTTTAGGTTTAGGTTATAGGTTTTTGGATTTGAGAATGGGTTCGGGTTTAGGCTATAGGTTTTGGTTATAGGTTTTGTTTAAAGGTTTTGGTTTAGGTTATAGGTTATAGGTTTAGGTTTAGGTTTTGATTTAGGTTATAGGTTATAGGTTTAGGTTAAGGTTTAGGTTTAGGTTTAGGTTATAGGTTTTGATTTAGGTTTAGGCTATAGGTTTTGGTTTTGGTTTAGGTTATAGGTTTTGGTTTAGGTTATAGGATTTGAGAATGGGTTCGGGTTTAGGTTATAGGTTTTGGTTTTGGTTTTGGTTTTAGGTTTTGGTTTAGGTTATAGGATTTGAGAATGGGTTCGGGTTTAGGTTATAAGTTTTGGTTTTGGTTTAGGTTATAGGTTTTGGTTTTGGTTTAGGTTATAGGTTTCGGTTTAGGTTATAGGTTTTAGGATTTGAGAATGGGTTTGGGTTTAGGTTATAGGTTTTGGTTTTGGTTTGAGTTATAGGTTTTGGTTTAGGTTATAGGTTATAGGTTTAGGTTAAGGTTTCGGTTTATGTTATAGGTTTTGGGATTTGAGAATGGGTTCGGGTTTAGGTTATAGGTTTTGGTTTTGGTTTAAGTTATAGGTTTTAGTTTAGGTTATAGGTTATAGGTTTAGGTTAAGGTTTCGGTTTATGTTATAGGTTTTGGGATTTGAGAATGGGTTCGGGTTTAGGTTATAGGTTTTGGCTTTGATTTAAGTTATAGGTTTTGGGATTTGAGAATGGGTTCGGGTTTAGGCTATAGGTTTTGGTTTTGGTTTTGGTTTAGGTTATAGGTTTTGGGATTTGAGAATGGGTTCCGGTTTAGGCTATAGGTTTTGGTTTTGGTTTAGGTTATAGGTTTAGGTTAAGGTTTAGGTTTAGGTTATACGTTTTGATTTAGGTTTAGGCTATAGGTTTTGATTTTGGTTTTGGTTATAGGTTTTGGTTTTGGATATAGGTTATAGGTTTAGGTTATAGGATTTGAGAATGGGTTTGGGTTTAGATTATAGGTTTTGGTTTTGGTTTAGGTTATAGGTTTTGGTTTAGGTTTTAGGTTATAGGTTTAGGTTCAGGTTATAAGCTATAGGTTTAGGGAATTGAGAATAGGTTAAGGTTTAGGTTTAGGAAATCGGGTTCGGGTTCGGTATCGGGTTTAGGTTTGGGTTTTAAAGTTTAGGTTTAGGTTAGGGAGTTAAGATTAGGATTAGGTGTAGGTTTAGGTTTAGGGATTTGAGAATAGGTTAGGTTGTAGGTTAAAGTTTAGGGAATTGAGTTTAGGTTATAGGTTATAGGTTTAGGTTAAGGTTTAGGTTGTAGTTATAGGTTTTGGGATGTGAGAATAGGTTTAGGTTATAGGTTAAGGGTGTGGTTCCTGTAAATACAGATATAAACACGGCCTGTCCAAATGGCCAGGCCCTTCCAATGCTGTCCATAGGAAATGGACAGCTTCATCATGGTCAGCGGTTTCCACCTTCCAGGGACCCCCGCTCATCCGGATAGCTCCGACGCACATCCGGGTCTACTCCATTAATTTCGAGCAAATACATAAACACGGACTGTCCAAATGGCCAGGCCCTTCCAATGTTGTCCATAGGAAATGGACAGCTTCGTCATGGTCAGCGATTCCCACCTTCCAGGGACCCCCGCTCATCCGGATAGCTCTGACGCACATCCGAGTCTGCTCCATTAATTTCGAGCAAATACATGAACACAGCCTGTCCAAATGGCCAGGCCCTTTCAATGTTGTCCATAGGAAATGGACAACTTCATCATGGTCATAACAGCGGTTCTCACCTTCCAGGGACTCCCGCTCTTCCGGATAGCTCCGACGCACATCCGGGTCTGCTCTATCAATTTCAAGCAAATACATAAATATGGCCTGTCCAAATGGCCAGACCACTCCAATCATGTGCATTCTTGACAAGAGACGTACCAGATACTTGAATCTAGGAAAAAGATTTTACCCGAACCTCTTGCAGGAGTTCTTCAAGTTCCACTGTTATCTGCGAGAAGGATGCTTGTGATTTGATGTTTAGAAGAAACCTAACCTCACCCAAAATTGTAATAATTTTGTTAGTACTTGGATTAGTATGTGAAACCTGGAGCTAAAATCTTTCAAAACAAAACACAACTAGCCGTGACTAAGATGCAATTGTAAGCAACATCATAAGTTAATAGAGTTTGGCTGGTAATGAGTTAATGTGACTAGAGTCTAGAAAAACATAAACAATGAGCCAAACAAGGAAATTACAATAAGAAACAAGAAATAAAATAGGCGGAAGATTACCTCAAAGTTGGAAAGAAGGCCCAAAACCAGTTAGAGATCAATCAATATCTGATGGCAACATTCGCTAATAAACTGGGACAACTTGAAACAAATGCAGACATACACAAAGGCCATGAAATAGGCAGTAAATCCTAATAAAACAATCCTAGCTTTTAATCCATGGACACTTGTTTATGGCAATAGGACCGTTGGGCATGAAAACATTTCTAATCATCCAATAAATGTTCACTATTTTGATAGTCAAACAATCAGATAGTGTAATTTTTGGTTCATGATATATCTAAACTGAGAACCATTATTTGAACAGTTTAATTTGACTTGTATGGCTTGCATGCAATTTATGTAATTTGTAAGTGCCTGCATATCATCCAAAGTTGGAGACACTCAATATGGATGCTAAGAGCCTCTTTAATGCATGGGAATCTATGGATTAAAAAGAAGGAAAATTGTAATCATTAATGTTTCCCTTATACAGTTTGACTTGCATAGAAAATCATGGATTCCATGATATCACTGCACTTTCCATTATCAAAGGTGATGGAAAGGGAAGCAAAAGGAAGAACCATCAAGGACCACTTGAAGCTGCTGGACTCGAGTTCCAGGCCAACCTGCAAATGCCCGAACCTACGAAGGTCGTTTGCATCTTTGTATAGCAAAAAAAATGAAGTTGTGAGATCTTACCTTGTTGTTATGTAAGATATAAGCCTCTTGAGTAAAGGATAGCCATGACACCTCGGATTTTATATAACATAAGAAAATTGTAGGCCGGGTCTTAATATAGTGTTCTGCAATCCACAAGCAAAACCAGAATAAATTTCTCGATTAAAGTTACAATGAAAAAAAAATAGATGAACAACATACTTACTGAAACTATTTCAGAAAAAAATTAAATGAACAACATAATTTTCGTGAATCTGGGAACTAGCATGCTAGGAACTGCATTGGGATAAAGCTGGCAAACACAAGCAACTAAGAGTGCCCAATTCACACCGCCAAGAAATCCAGTAACCTGAACAAAGAAGAGAAGGGACAAAGGGTAAAATGGTCAATCTGAAATTCAAGAGCAAATACTTAGCAAAAGAAGGATCAAGGAAGCCGACTTACATTTGAATAAACACCAAAACTTTAAGCACCTGAGAGTCATTCGGAAATGCTACCAATGACAGAAAAGGTTCAAAAATAAATAAATAGATAGAATAATACATACCATATATGCATGTAAACATATATGCATTCAACCATTCACGCATATATAAATACATCTATACTTTAGTACACCTACACATGTACAAGGCATACCACTTACACTCCACGTGCCAACGTGCTATACATGCAATATCCAAGCTGTCCATCTGGTGGGCCTGTCTATATGCAGATGTTCTGTCCCAAAAATAAAGCTGGTATGCTAAGCAGGTGGGCAATTATGTTGGGAACAGCTGGATGGACTTATTTTACAAACTGTTGGCACTTGAGTAGTGGACTGACTTGATTCTTGGGCCAGGGAATCTATGTAATGGTACCCTTCCGATTGATGGATTGGATATTGTACCTTCGCACCAAATTGGTACATGTGACGACTGGTGCACTTGTGGCACGTACATGAACTCCCTTATACATGCATTTGTACTTGTGGAAACTCTATAGGCATTCACACAAAAAAAAAAAAAAAAAAAAAAAAAAAAAAAAAAAAAAAAAAGAAGAAGAAGAAGAAGAAGAAGAGTAAAACAGAAAAACTTCGTAGTTCGAGCAGTGAAGCAATTATGAACACTATAGACGGTCCAATGGTGAAGTATTTAATTTTTCTACCTCAACATTTGGAACAAGTCAAAGAATTTGATCTGCAACCCTGCAACCATTAAGACTTCGAATAGTCAGTTCATCAACATTATACAATACAGATCCATGAGAGATATCCAAGTCCTACACAAAAGTTGGTTTCAGCAAATCAAGGGTGTTAAACACATTGTTTGCAAAAGAGAGAGAGAGAAAAAAAAAACAGAATTGCGTTTACTTTCCATGAGATAAGCTGGAACAAACATTAGATAATCATAATCAAGTGTTGTTGTAAAACATTGCACAGAATCAAATTAACATGCCATTTAAGCACCGGATGGCCTTCGCATTAGATTGTAAACAGTAAATAGGTATACTAACACACACACGGTGCTCTTACATAACAACGTTGCTTATAAACATTATGAAACCACATATACTAAAAAACCAATTTTGCATTGAAGCAAAGATCACATTTCTTCAATGCAGAAATTGATATAAATATCAATAAAGCCCACACATTGATACAAAACATATCGGACAATGCAAGGATTGTCATAAATCAAACTTAGACGTACAAGAACTCAAGCTGAATCTAAAGAAAATCCATAGCAATTGCATGATAGATGAATGTAAGATCGCTGTATGTGGTATAAAATGGACCTGAATTTACCCAGCAATGAATAGCAATAAACCATCTAAGAATGCGGTGTATTGCATGATTTTCCACTATCTCTTCAATATAATAGACTCTGAATGCCAGGTTTCTCAAAATAGATTTCTTAATTCTAGGTTATCTTCATATATATAGAAGTTAGTCATGTGTGACCCAAAGAATGTGGTATTAGTCAGTTCACTTTACCCGTATTACAATCACCACCACAACTCCAAATAGACTGTGAAACATGAACTTCTGAATTAGGCACAAGATCAAAGGTTCAAATCCTTAAACATATGTTTTACAGAGCAAGAATGAGGATAGAGAAAAGGTTAATCTAGTTGCATGGGAGCAAGTGTCAGATCCAAGAAAGGTGACGCAGGCCGAGCCACATCAACTGGGCCCCCAAGCCCCACAATTGGCCTATCAGCAAGGAGACCCAAGCCTCCTAATTAGACAACACAATCTAATCAGCCTGCTACGCAAAACAAATTAGCCAGCCATGCAATAGAACCCCACTAAATCTTTCTTATCTATTTAGCATCTTTCATTGATTAGTCTTCTATTTCTATTTTTGGAAAAGCATGCAGCAAAGATTTAATTAAAGAAGAAGAAGAATAAGAAGAGAAAAGGATACAAACCAGCAACAGAAACAAAGGAACAGAGGTGACATGGAGGGCTATCCTCCCCATTGATTAGTCTTCTATTTTTATAATAAATCCTCATTGTTAATGACACTAAGAAACTTTCCTTCACTGTACATCCAAGAAGTCTATTTAAGGGCCTCACATGAGTATTCTCAAGTCAAGACACTTCTTAACTCAATAAATTTCTAGATTTATTGTCTACTTTAATTATGATTTTTGTGTTAAGCTTAGCTAGGAAGTGCTTATATTGGGTGGATCCTTTCCCATTCAATCAGTTGCGATAGGCTGCCCAAAAGGCAAGGAGTTACTGTCTGTATCTGGGAGTTTTCTAACATTGTCTTCATGACCTTTTTTTTTTTTGTGCAGATTGTGAGGAACTAAGGGCTAAGATTGTTGGAACCAAATATGAAAAGAATTGCAATTTAGTCTTCTACTTCAATGCATAAAAGGAAAGGTTATACATCTCCATTCAATGAATTATTTTTTTGGCTAGGATTACAGTGTGTGCATTTTTTTTTTTTTTTTTTGAGGGGTGAAAAGTTGATGCCAGGGTTAAAAGCTGGAAGTTCAAAATGGTAAGGAAAACCCTGACCTTCCACTGACCGAAGTCTTTTCATCAAGACTTGTCAGGGGTTGCGCTCCATGCATGATCGATCAATTAGAGGTGCCCCATGCCAATCACTTATGGATCCCACATGGGCAACTGATGGGCCCGCATGATGGCAGGTTGCCTAGTGGACCCTACAGGGCCACAAGGTTGGAGGGACCAACTATGGGGCCCAAGACGATCCTCTAGTCACATGATTGGACCATTTAACAGAAGGCAGTTCCTATTGCATGGTAGTAGTAAATTAGCAGTTTTCATATTCAGGTTGTAGTGTCATTTTTCTACTTCAAGCCGGTTTGACTAATCTAGCACATTACCTACTTAGTATTGATTTGTAATTAGAATTGGAGTAGGAAATTGGAAACAAAACACTATATATACAGAGCCACATGTATGGAATATTTTGGGGTGGGCCAATTTGGCCCTGTATTGCATATCATATCCAGATGATATGGATACAATACATATTGGCTGATACGATACCTATAATATGACATGCATGCGACACACATCAAAGTTAATCATTATGTCAAATAACAAGAAGCAAAAAAAATGATTTTTTTTTCTAGTTCTCTCAGATGGATTACTCGATTTTAATTAGGAATTGTTCAAATGAAATTGACATGAACAAAGAAATGACAAGATGAAAGTCAATCACATGCCCTGAATCTAGTTTTCCCCTAGCTCCTTCAGTTATAAATGAATGGACGTTGGCTACCAACACATATAACATGACCAACAAGAAAGTTCACAAGTGAATCTCATTCAGCATCATCTTTAAAAGTAAAATTTGCAACTCAATATTGGACATAGTAGTTCATACCTTAAGCGAGATGCGCCAAAAGCATCAACAAAAGATATGAGATCATCTGAATTATCCTCCATGTAGAGACGATTGTGCTTGTTAGGGGACTTGCTCATTGCAGTCCTGACTGACTTCTCAAGCACCATCTCACGGAAAGAGACAACAGGATCTGAAACAAGAATCTCTGCCCCGCCCATGAAATCTTCCTACAAGTCCTTCAAGCAAATCTCAAGGTGGAGCTCTTCACAGCCCCAAAAAGCCCTTAAGAAACCCAGATTTAGGACATACCCCACAAACCTCTGCCCAAAACACCTTTTTTTTTTTTCAAAAATGGTGGACTCTTGCCGCACCCCATTCATTAATCCCAAAATTAGATTGTACATGTTGATTTGACAAATGCATCAAGCATATCATAGAATTCTTTGCACTCGTGTTTATTTACAGATTTGGAAGTAATATTAATTAAACAAGATCTAAAAATACAGGCACGTACATTTCCAACACATGGGCCGCAACGCTCAGTCCAAACACAGCTAAAAACGGGATGCACTCCAGATGAGACATCTTACAAAGTGTTTCTTAACTCAAACTAATTCTCAAACATTAGGTTCACATCTTCCTGCCATCAACCAAAACAAGCATTTCTATTGCACCTGATTTTCTTCCTACTTATGAAATGGGTTGGCCTATGGTTCAATTTTTGAAACATTGGTCTGTATATGGTGCCGATGTTGTGTTAGTGAGTCTTAGTCACAGATCTCAAACTAGTCTGAGATCATAAGAATGTTGTCCATCTGCATTAACACCTACCCTTTGGTTGGTAAAACCCAAGTAATCAGCTCCCATCATGAATTCAAGCAGAGCATATTTGCATCCCACAACAACTATAATAATAAAATAAAAAAATAAAATCAAGCACATACCGTCCATTAAAAAGGGCAACATGTGTATGCGTGGATTAGCCAGATTGAATTGTGTAGGGCCCTGAAAATTCAAATTGATTCAAATTAGGCGTTGGTATCCTCATAAATATTGAGTTGTCTAGTATACAGTGTGTGCATTGATCAATGTTGAGTAGTATATAGGACAGTCCAAAAGCTGGCTGCCAAGAACTATTTGTCTGTATAAAGAAGAAAACAGTACATGACAAGCCCCACCCAACAAATGACCCATAATAATGTCTTTTGAATTACCCGACACCCATACATCTGAAGGCTCAAAGGTTGAATGCGGCCAGCAAGCTGATTTGCTAGTTCCTTTCTCTGCTCAGGGCTTCCATGCTCAAAAAACTGTAAAGACAAACAATGACCGAGCATTTTTATAACATGGGCAAACGAGTTCATACGACCAACATGAGAATGAATATAGAGACTACCAGATCACGAGCCCACAGCCTTTTAAAAAAAGATAAAGGAGGGCAGATGAGCAGGGGAAAAAGAATGGAAGGTATCTTTACGGGGAAAAGAAAAAAAAAAAGAAAAGAAAAAAAAAATGGAAGGAAACTAATGATTGTTTTTCTAGAAAATCATACCTTTTGAATAACATAATTGCCAAACACATCCGTCATCAATGTTGGAGCATGTGGGAGAACTTCTTCAAAAGCAGAATAACTACAAAGTGAATCAAGAATCAAAAGCAGCGTAAATGACAACAACTAGCATATGGTAGCCACATCCACCATGAGACTTAGAAGTTTTACACAGCTGTAAAATCCTACAAGGAACAAACTCCTCATCTTGCCACTAATCTATCTGAACATCCTCATTTCAGCTATAATCATCCTAGATATTTACAGAGTTGTGTCATTTTTTTGAATGATGGAATTTCATTAATAATCCAAAAAGCCACACAAATACCTGCAGTTATAAACAAATTACTGTTGCAAGCTTACCTAGAGGAATCGGACCAACAACAATGTAAGGTTTCTCAAATTACTTGAAGCATGAGGAATCAGACCAGTCAGATTGTTTCGTTGCAACGTCAACTCAACCAAATTCTTGAGATTCCCTAATTCTGTAGGAATTGTACCTGAAATCTGATTTATAAAAAAAATACAAAATTTTGAGCATGGTCAAATTACCCAAAGCAGGAGGAATTGGACCAATCAGAGAGAAGTTGAAGATCCTTTTCTTTCTCAAGTAGTGAAGCAACAAGGGAGCTTAATGCCTACAGAATATATGCATCTTCTTCAATACCTCTACCACAAGAACATATGCATTTTCTGACAAACTGCAAAAAAAAAAAAAAAAACCATTTGAGGTTATTCGTGAAGTAAAAACTGATATAAGATGGACAAATGACAAATGACAAGTGAGAGTAAGACCCAAAACACTGCTTCATAAGGTCCTTTTTTTTGCAATAAGCATGTAGGTACATAGATAATCTGGCATTCATCATTCATGGTTGAGACACATGTTAATGCAAAACTTTAAAAGCATATATATTAGACAGTAGGAAAGGCCCACGTGTGTTAGCAAAAAACTACTTAGGTAAGGTTATAACACTGTTACTAGACCATTACAAACATGTAGGTACACAGATATTTTCCCATAGGATGGGACTCGCATGATGAATAGACCAGGAGACAAAAGGCTGGCTTCTCTAAGCAATAAGTGGTACTCTATGGCACCTTTCTACTAACTAGACCCACCAGCCTTTAAAAAACTCATCATTCATAAACATAGCATTTCACCTAATACATGCATTGCAGATAGACACGACTTTTTTTTTTTTTTTTTTTTGAGCAAGCAACAAAAGCAACTAAATTAAAGAAAAGAGTAGGGAACAGAAGTCCTAATCCAAAGGGCTGATTGGCTGATTCCTTTAGAGGCTGGGCCCACTACCAAATCATTAGAACCTTTACTTACAATACTAAACAAGTGGCAACAGAAACATACAAGTGGCAATAGAAACCAGCATACAAGTGGCAATAGAAACATACATGCTTCAACAACAAAATAAAATTAAAAACTTGAATCAACATGACAAAAAACTTGACATTTAAAAACCTGTCTTTCCAATGGACAAGAAACAAAGCATCTCCTGAAGAAACTGAGTTCTGTTGATTTGATTTGTTTTGACCTTCCATCTGAAATGCAGTGATCCCATTCTCATTACCAGCAAACTGCATATTGATTAGAGATTAGCTAGATTCCTTGCTACTTTCAATTAGTATTGTAATTTCAGCAAGTTTGATTATAAGCATTCATGAATATAACCCCAACATTCTTTTCAAATGCAGATTGGGGCCTGCATATCAAATGTAGAAGCTTGATATCTATAAAAGATCATATTAAATAGGCAAAAACTAAGATTTCTAATTAACGATTAACCTCCATATAAGTCTGGAGAATTTCCTTCTCCATTCTGAATGGAACACGCAGAATGCTTGCATGATCTGTTCCAAGTACTTTCTCAAGATGTTGATTGCAAGTAGTACCAACTGCATCAGGTAGTAGTCCAGTCACCTGTTTTCACAGCAAAAAAAAAATGCATCATGAGGAAGGTCAAAACAAATGAGAATTAGAAATTAGAAGAGAAATCTCATGTTTCTGGCTTCTCCGGACAGGGTGAAACTAAAACTTGGAAATGGGTTGCCCTTCCAATGTCCAGCTGACAACATTCTCTTACACCCTCCCATTACGGATCAATAGGAGCATCCCACGGCTGCAGCTTCACGGCGGGGCCTACTGGGGGAATAGGATAACTAGCATGTGCAGTCTGCACAGGCTAGATTCCCCATCATGTATAACAACCCCACAGAAATTTTCAACTTCATCAAAAAATCACCATCCCCATCGAATCGAATGGAGAAAAATGGCTAAAAGTAAAAAAAAAAAAAAATTATATAATATGAAAAGGGAAAAAGAAAAGATATTCTAAAACAAAAAACCCTTGATTTGAAATAAGAAAAACCTGCTGAAACTCTGAATCGAGCTCTCGATGGGGCAAATGTTGGCGTCGATCAGTGGAGGTGGCGACGCTGGTGGAGCAGGGACGATGGCTGCGGACGGAATTTGTGGTCACAGGGGCTGCAGCTGGTAGAGGAGACAGGGTGGTGACGAGGCTAGGATGAAAGGGGTTTCGAAAAGCCTAGCACATGGTGTGATCACATATCAACGACGAGTTTACAACAAAGGGGGTTTTGAAAACCCTAGCGCGCGCGCGCGCGAGAGAGAGAGAGAGAGAGAGAGAGAGAGAGAGAGAGAGAGGTTGGGAAATAGGGGGCGCGAGAGAGAGGGTTTGGGTTTTGGGTGAGGTGCGGGCGCGGGCCCGAGAGAGTGGGTTTTGGGAGAGGGGTGGGCGTGAGAGAATGGGTTTTGGGAGAGGGGTGGGCGTGGGAGAGAGAGAGTTGGGTGGCGCGTGGGATTTTTTGTTTTTATTTTTTGGGAGGGGCGGTTGACGGACGATATTTTAAGTCCTTAATCTTGGATCTTGTGGGGCCCACCATGATTAATATTATTTATCTACTCTATCCATTCATTTTAAAAGATCATTTTAAGGGTTGATCCAAAAAATGGATTAGATCAAAGCTGTAAGTGGACCACATAAAATATTAATGATAAAAATTTATTTTTATTATTTCTTATGATGTGGTCCACTTGGACTTTTAATCTACCTACTTTTTGGGCTCATCCACTGAAATTATATATCAGAATTTAGGGACGGCTTAGATAATACACATATATTCCAATGGGCCCCATGGAGCCCCTTAAGCACCATCAATTTGTAATAAGATGAAGGTGGAACGTATGTTTCAGTTACGGATTAAGTAGGTTTTAGCTACAGATTAAAGCTGTAGCAAATTAGCTACGGTTTATATCTGTAGCTAAAAGGTTCCAAGATCTCTAGCCTTTGCTCGATTTTTTGGTAGTGGCAAGTTGGGAGGAGTTGGAGGGTCATCTCGGGAGAACTGACATGGTTGCTTGTGCGTGGGTTCAGATAGTGCTTTAGCAAGTGTGCATTGGCTTTGTAGGACAGTGGACCCACAACTGATTTTTGCACGTAATGGTTACAGACTAGCATACTGTTATCTGATGATTGGCTCATTATGCTCTTTTTGTGTGTGTGTGTGTGTGTGTGTGTGTGTGTGTGTGTGTGTGTATATATATATATATATATATATATATATATATATATATATATATATATATATATATATTTCTGATTTTTTTTTTCTTTTATTTTCTAAAAGATCAAACATGCAAAATATAAATGTTAGGAAAATACAAGAGATCTAGTTTACATTAGAATATATAGACTAAAGGGTAAAAGGACTAGTACGAACTAGATTGTGCTAAAGTAAATGGACCAATAATAACTGGAATGCAAGATGCTCATGGGAAAGTGGAGGGACCAGTTTGCATTGGAATGCAAGATGCAGGAAGGAAAGTAAAACAAACCAATATGTACTGGAATGCAGGATGCTCATAAGAAAGTATAGGGACCAGTTTGCATTGTAATGCTTAACCAGTTAGTAGTTTAGCTTAAGACTATTGAAGATTGGAATGTTCGGAGAACAGTGTCAAACTAGAATAGTAGAAGTTAGAGAATCCTCGAAAAATTGAAAAGTTCCATGTTTTAAATTGGGCCTTTTTTTTCATGAAAGCTTTTTTTCATTCCATAAGAGGATTTACAGCCATTCAGGAAGGTCCCGACAAAAAGGATAGGACCCCTCCCATCATATACGAAAAGAAAAACTGCACAAAAAGCCGCCTAGATAAGGAAAACACGGAGAAAACTGGAGCCCCATCTACTGACGCCTAACTGTCTCAATACCAATATTATCCATCGCCATTAACCCGGGCACATGTCTAGGAAGGTTGGGGCGAGAAATATACATGTTATTTGGGCATCCTTCACTTGCCATCTTGGCTAAGGCGTCTGCTACCGAATTCCCCTCACGAAAGATGTGGCCGAAATATAGATTTAAGGACCACCTATAATGCTGAATCTCGCCCAAGATGTACCAAATGTTCCAAGAAGTAGGGCAGTGAGGATTATTAACTGAATTAGCAATGGTCTTTGAGTCAGTCTCCACCAATATGTTGGACAGGCCCAACTTGGAGCAAAGCTTTATGCCATCTAACATGGCTAGGGCCTTAGCAATTGTGTTCGAAGAGTGTCCATAGTTTTTGTGAAAGGCAAAGATGAGCTTGCCTAGATGATCTCGGTAGATACCTCCTCCCCCGCTCGGTCCCAGGTTACCCCTCGAAGAGCCTTGGCTAATGGCTAACAACCACTATCTCATCCCTAACAAAGTCACCGTTTTGTGAACTCCCTCCCACGCAGAATGATGCACTCACTTTTTCAACTTTCTTTTCATCTATCCATTTTGGTTTTGATTTGATTTAAATGTGGGATCGACTCAGATACAAAAGTACGTTTGACTTAGAGTTGCCACTAGCCAAGATATGGCTTTAGAATCTACAACTGATTAGAACCCATAGATCACCCAGAGGACAAGAAATCACAAGATTCCTCGACCTAATTCCCACAGTAGTTTGCATCATAGATTATAGGTAAGAACCTCGATTACAAAAAAGGAAGGATTTAGGCTCCCTTTGCCTCCCATGCTATGCACGATCATTACTTTACGATACTACGATTTTTAAGGGATTCGGGAGAACTTCTAACAACATTGAATTAAGTCATACTGCATTGGGCTTTATATAAGAAAAATAGAGAAAAAAAAAATCAATAACAAAATAGAGAGCCAAACCATACTTCACTAGGTTTCAAGACTTTGGGTAAGCATAAATAAAGAAAAGTAAAAGCAATAGTAGATTAGAGAGCTAAGGCATAATACTAGGGTTTTATGTCCCTGGGTAGGTGGAACAAACAAAAATAAAGAAAAGAAGTAAATATATGTGTGTAGAAGTTGTTGATCTTTTAGGTATATGCATAGTGGAATACGGCTTAATTCGAGAAGTGAGAAGGAAAAAGGAAAAATCGGACACTCTTTTTGGTCAAAAGCGATGGTCAGATGTACCGAATTCTAACCTTATTCGTTGACTTCGGTATTTCTTTGGCTTTGACTTTGACTACATAAAGTGGCCTGTCAAGGGGTGCTTCAGAGATGGAAGATAGTCTAGTGAACTTGCGATATGTGTAGCTTTGGAATAAGTAGAGGTGCACCGTGGTCGAAACTGCATACCTTCTACGGGATGGATGAGCAAATCCTCTACATTGCTCCGACTCCTCCTGCACCCTGCCTTTACTGACTCGTCTTCGTCTCTCCTCTCTTTGTCTCTCTCCCTCTCTATTCACAAGAAACCCCCCTTAAATAAACAATGAAGGCTCAGTAAGCCACATATCACAACCAATCAGAGCAAAGCGTGTAGCAGGGTAGAGCCTCCGATTGGACTGTCCTAGCTTAACACCTAAAAAGAGTCCTTCATGGACTGGTTTTGTGCAGAACTGGTCATTCTTAGGCTGGTTCTGCGTAAAACCGGTCCTTGGCAAACTGGTTTACTATGGTTCGGTTATGGATATTTCACCTTTTTGAAATAGGATTGGTACTCCGTAGGTGATCTTAGGACCGTACTCCCTCATTTGGTTTGTCACTTGTACGCCCCGACAAGGGCTGATCTGACCCGATGATTGTTTTCAAGGTATGTCCTATGCCGTATAGGTGCTTTGATTAAGGCCCAAATTAAGTCGATAAGTGAGATTTAATCTCACTTAATGTGGGGCATCTATAGGGACTATGAATTAACAATGGTGGATTCCATAATTTAATTAATTTAACTTGAGTTAGTGTATGTCGCATGTACAATCTTTGAATACTTGTGTATCAAGCTAGTAGGCTATGCTGTCTCAGCATCGCGTAAATCCCCTTTATTTGAACTAGGGTCAAAGATTTGGGCAATTTAAATTGAGTTACTTTTATGACATTGTAGAATTTCTTATCGCCTAAGTATTAACTATTACAATTGGCCAATGTCATTGTCTACTGCAATAGGTATAAAAGTGCCCTGGTTTGTCAATTAGTGTGAGTGTTGAGTCAGCAAGACAAGTGAGCCCCATAGGAAGATTGTTTAAGTGTCTGCCTCAATCGGATGTGGCTTTAGATCTCTACAAAGGTAAACTTAGCCTCACATCCCATGTCCCAAAACGCCAGGTGTATAAAACCCTTAAAAATGGTTAGAACAACATAGGGGTTAAGTTGTGAAAACTGTTTTGCAAAATCAAGAAAATCTCTAAGTTTTTAGCCTTTGTCGATCGATTTATCGATAGTGCTTCGATGAAATCGGACTCTGTTATCGATGTCCTTGAAACTCACTCGATATTATTGAAATGAGGACTTCAGATGTCCCACAACCAAAATGAATCTTGGGTTGAATTCTCGATGAATCGATGATAGGATCGATATCATCGACTTTCGAATCTCAAGTTCATCGAAACGGCTCGATAAAATCGACATCTAGTCAGTTTGTATCCAATAAACGGTTAAGGAAAATCATGTGATTTTTGATGTCTCGAAGAGAGCCTCGATATCTTCAAATTTCAAATCTGGATGATATTGATAGACCTTCGATGATATCAGATTGTGACACAAATCTGTCTAGCAAGCTTTTAGGTAAATTCTTTTAAATATTCAAGGTATCGAGAATCACTCGATGATATCGATATTCAAAGATCGATCATATCGAGACTAGGTCGATGTCATCGAATTGGGACACAAAACTGTCCAACAAGTTTATAGGAAAATTCCTTGAAAAGATCGATAAATAGAAATTGGTATCGATATCATCGATATTCAAAATCAGATGATATCGAGGAATGCTCGATCATATCGATGCCTGTTAGTTCCAAAGGCAAGTTTGCCCTCATGCTTTTAAATGTCGAGGAATCGAACCATGGGTCGAAGAAATCGGAGTTCGAAATCCAATGATATCAAAGCATGTTCAATATCATCGATCAGTTGGCAAAAAAGGTTCAAAAGTATTTAACAGACTGATTTTGTGTCATCGAGCGGCCATTCGACGTTATCGAGAGTATACGCTCGATGATATCGAAGCTTGCTTGATGATATCGAACTCTGTAAAAAAATATGACTGTTTTATTTTCGTTGGAACTTTTTGCCTGTTTAATGAGAGCTTTCCTTAGGTTGCTATAGTGAGAAAAATAGAGAGTGCCTTAAGAGTGTCCTACATATTACTTAAGCTCTTTTTCTCATGGGAGTTCATCCTCCAACCCACCCTCATCATTGATATTCAATAGAGTGGATTGGGGAATAAACTTCCGCATTCAAGGATCATCCAGCTACCACCTTAATGACAAATCATTGAGCTGGGATACCTTGAATTCTTGGATGCATGGAATCACTCCATCTCTAAAATAGGAAAATATTTAATAGAGTAGGATTTTAACATAACCTTGACCCAACCCGTCGCCTTACATTGGAGCATCACAAGTGTTGCGAATCAAGGGAGCTGAAGATTCTTCATCATCAAAGGAAGAGATCTTCATCAACGTGCTTAATGAGGCTCATCTACTTATCTGTAAGTCATTAGAGTCTAGAGACCCTGCTGATCATTCCTTTGTGTAGGATTGGGTCACAGGTGATTCTCACCCCTTTCAAGTCCTCATAGGAGGTCTCCAACGGAAGAATATGTGTGAGTGTTGTGTATTGACCCTTGCTCCTGGGGAGCATAAACTTAGGTCTTTAGTGTAGGTCTTGGCCTGTGTGGCCTAAAACCTAGGTGTCGTGTGTTGACCTTTGCTCTTGTGTAGGGCATAAACTCTTAGTTTCCTTATGTGGATCCTTTGCTCTTGTGTAGGGCATAAAACTTGGGTGTTATGTGTTGACCCTTGCTCCTATGTGGGGCATAAACTTGTGTCTCCTGGAACATGTTAGGTACCTTATGTAGATCCTAGAGTCAACATTGTGTCGGTTGTATTGGTTTGAGGTAAACTTGATTTGAAACCTTCGTTAATGAAATTTGGTACACTCAAGGGTCGAGTGCGTTCGCCGGGAGTGGAGTAGGCAAGTAGCCAAACCACTATACATGACCATGTTTGGGATTGTTATTTGCACTTTACTTTTATGTGTTTACTTTGAATGTTCACATGATACATGATGGCATGACTATTTAGAATTGATAAGTATCACATTCCACACACAGTCACTCATTCAATCCATCATAGACTAAATTTATATATTGCTTATATATTGAATAGTCTTTTGATTAGATCCTCTATTTGGCTTAGAAGCCATTAGAGTTAAGTTAAAGATATCTTGATAAATTGTTATATTAGATCAAGATAATGATGATAAGATTTTAAATTGTCATAAAATTTTATAAAGTCCTATTTACCCCCCTCTAGGACACTTTGACCTATTCCTACTTCTACTAGAGCGGTCATTATCGCAATTTCAAGGTACACATCGATTAGCGATGTGGGACTTATGAAAAACATTGAGAAGCTTTTTTTTAAGTCTTTTTAAATGAACGCAAATTTCATCTGCTAAGGCATAGGATGCTCTCCATCCATTGTCAATGTAAAAGTCGCATGTGTTGGCGTCTTCCATGCGACCCACGGTGAAAAACTAAAGAATGTCTACATAACGGTTTTGCCAAAATCATTTTTACTTTGGATCTCACACTTGACACTAGTACATCGTGCTTTTTTATCAGCACTGGTGAATGTATTTAGCCTAATACTGATACTCAATACATTTTCATTGATGTTGATGTGATGTGTTTAAGGATACGAATTATGTGGTGACCCCAATAAAGTCTCCGAGGCCCACCCTAATGTATATGTGTTTATCTACACCGTCCATCCATTTTGCTAGTTTATTTTAGGAAAATTACAGCATATCCAAATCTCAAGTGGACCACACCACAATGGAGATTGAACGCCTACTATTGAAAACTTTTTAGGGGCCATAGAAGTTTTTGATCAAGTTGATATTAAGGGCCATAGAAGTTTTTGATCAAGTTGATATTTGTCTTTCGATCAAGTTGATATTTGTGTTTTCCCTTCATCCAGGAGCTCTATGTGACCTTATGAATAGGGTAGATGACAATAATAAACATCATTGTGGACCATAGGAAGGTTTTAATGGTGAATGTCATTATCCTCATTATTTCTTATGCGTGGTCCACTGAACCTCTTTGGATATGGTTCAAGTTTACACTAATGCCTTAAAATGCCTTGGCAAAATGGATGGAGGGTGTGGGAAAAACACATACATCATGGTAGATCCCATAAATTCCCGCCACCATGGAGTTTGGTGGGGGCAGGGTCATCACACATGCGGCTTAGGTGGATCCTCGTATCTAGCGGTCGATTGATCCCCGACTATGGGGCCTAACATGATATATGTGTCTTATATCGACATTGTCCATCCATTTCGCCATCTTATTTTAGGGCATTAGCACAAAAATATAGCAAATACAAATCTCATGTGAACACATCATAAGAAACAGTGGTAATTGAGCACCCACCATTAAAAACTTCTTAGAGGGCGACAAAAGTTTTGGATCAAGCTAATATTTTGGGGTCCCTTTATCTAGTTTTTTGTGACTTTATCAATAGGTTGGATGGAAAGTAAACATTCCAGTGACCCTCAAGAAGTTTTTAATGATTGGCATTCAATTACTACTCTTTCTAGTGATGTGGTCCACATGAGATTTGAATTTGCTTCATTTTTTGGATCTTTGAACATTGTCCCACACGCGAAGATGCAGAATGCCCTCACTTCCTTAGCTTTCTCTCTCCATTTTGATCTGGTTTTGATTTGGTTAATTTAAATGTTAGGTTGGTTCAGATGTAAAGACATTTAATTTGGAGTCATCACTAGTTAAATGAAGCTTGGAATATACGGTCGGCTAAAAATCATAGAATCGCTTAAAGGTTGGGGATCTTATTAAGTAAGTCTCGCGGTTGGTCTGCAACTATAGGTTCTGAGTAAGGGCCTTAATTATGGAAAGAAATAGGTTAGGCACCATTTTCTGCCCATGCAATGCAAAGTCTCGACTTTAAGAAATGGGTTAGGCACCATTTTCTATCAATGTAACGCAAAGTCTCTACTTTAAGAGATCTTACGATTTTTAGGGAAATTTGGTGAAATTTCAGCATTGTTGCATTTAGCTATGCTTCTCAGAGTTTAAGACGTTGTGCAGGAAAAAAATAAAGTAGGCAACACTCAACTTTATTTTGCAAGGTTTAAGACCTTAATTAGGCAAATAAAATGAAAAAGAATGTAGATATGGGAGAGGATTGCAGAAATAAAATATTAATATTAGTGTGTGTATTGTTGATGTGTTTAGAATGTGTAGACTGAAACGTAAGTTGATTTGATATGTTTGAAGGAAAATGGGAGACTCGACACCTTTTTCTACAAAAGGGATGGTCGGATATTGATGTAGACCGGGTCACAGACAGTTTCATGGCCAAGATGGATCAAAAAAGGCCCGGTCGACGACAGAAGTGATCCGGACCGTTGGACCTTAGATTGGGCATATCTCGCAATCTGGAATGAGTTACTGACGTAAAATATATGATTTTGGGGTAGAACGAGCTACTTTAGCCAACAAACCCTGTCATGCTGGGTTGTGACGCCCGAAATTACGAAAAACCCCTGGATCGACTGTCGTTTCCCTGCTTTAATTTCGTTTTTACTATTAAATAGTAAGTTTTAGTTTGATTATAACTCTTCATCGATTGGGCTTTAGGAGTTGCGCCCAACGTGAAAAGAGCTTAGAATAATTAGGAGAATAGTTTGGTGAAGCCAAATAGGACACTTACTATTTTTGGCCAAAAACCTTGCGCACTAGTAGACACCACGACCGTCTATAAATAGTAAGTTTACTATTTATAGTAAGTCGCGGATTCTAAGAGTTCTAGTTGTAGTTTGATTCTGATTTCTTTCTCATTGCTTGGTACCCCTATTTAAAGGGTTGTGAACTCATTTTTAGTCATCAATTAATCAATTCTGAATTTCTTAGAATTTATTTCTATTTTCTGCTTTCTTTCCTCTTGGATTCGAGAAGTCTCTGTGAGGAGTCCAAAGAAGCTCTGTGGATTCGGAGTAGTTATCCTCATCACGTTCATCCCTGCGTCAATTGGTATCAAAGCTAGGATTTCCCTCGGGTCGATGACAAACAATGAAGGTATGAATCAAAATCTTGTGGACGGTGATCTAGGGATTCGTTATCTTTCGGAAAGAATGAAAGCTTTCCACCGGGAGAGTCAGTTAACCATGCAAGGGTTGCAGGTAACCCTTGACTGTCTTGTGGATGCGTTATTTTTGCCTCGATCCCTAGGTGGTACTCCACCACCTATGGTTGCTCCACCACCTAGGGTGGCTCCACCACCCATGGTTGTTGTACGACACAACCCCGATTTTCGTAGATCACTACCAGTGGCAAACCGTAGGGCTACACCAGATGATTTAAGTTCTAGTGACGAGGACCTTAATGAGGGCTTTGCCCGACGACCAATCCATGGAGGCGATCATCTAGATCGTGCTGAAAGAGACTATCGAGGTAAGGCTGAACTTCCTAGTTTTAATGGTTTATTAAGTATAGAAGATTTCCTCGATTGGCTAGCCGAAGTAGAGAGATATTTTGATTATATGGACGTACCAGATCATAAAATGGTAAAATTGGTAGCGTTTAAATTAAAATCTGGTGCTTCTACATGGTGGGAACAATTATAACTCTCATGAGCTCACCGGAACAAGGTGCCCATCTCATCATGACAAAAGATGAGACATCCTCTTCGATCACGATTTCTTCAAAGTGATTATGAGCAAATACTATTCCAGTAATATCAAAATTGCTGAAAAGGAAATCGAACCATCACAGATTACACTGAAGAATTCTAGCGGTTGGCTACACGAAACGATCTATTAGAACCTGAGTCACAGAAGGTGGCACAATTTATAGGTGGGTTGCGGCTGACAATTCAGGACCGAGTTCAGATGTACCCAGTCGGGACCGTGGATGAAGCAGTTCAATTGGCGGGTAGGGCAGAAACATAACTTGCAAGAGCTCCTGCTCGTCCATATCCTTCAACTCGACCCCCCATGACGGGTCCCACGCAGGATCTAGTGCTGGCACGAGGAAAAGATCCAGCAGGAGAATGTCTTCAACCTCCTACAACTGCAAACCGTGATATGGGGAGCGGCTCATTCAGACCTCAACGTGTAGCACCCACAACAGTGAGCTCAAGTATGGTTCCAAATCCTTATGCTCGGCCAAGGTCGAACAATTGTTACCGCTATGGCCAGCCAGGCCACTTATCAAACACCTATCTTCAACGTTCCGCAGCACACTTGACTATAAATGAAGGGGACACTAAAGATGAAGCCGCAGAAGAAGGCCATGGCTATGATGAACATGAGCAAATCACTGAAGAAATAGTAGGTAGCGATGAAATGACGGGTGAGGATCGTGGTGAATTTTTAGTTGTGAGGCGATTGCTATATACCCCACAAAAGGAATTATATCTCAGCGACACAATATATTTCATACTTAGTGCACTATCAACGGAAAGGTCTGTGATGTGATTATAGACAGTGGTAGTAGCGAGAACATCGTCTCAAGGGTGATGGTAGACAAGTTGCGGCTACTAACGACGAAACATCCTTCCTCGTACTCAATTGGCTGGATAAAAAAGGTGAATGAGACCAAGGTAACTGAACAATGCACTATGTCATTTTCAATTGGTAAAAATTATAAGGATCAGATACTTTGTGACATGGTTGACATGGAAGCTTGCCACATGCTACTCGGTCGACTCTGGCAGTCAGACCATGATGCGACCCATCAGGGACGAGACAATGTTTACGTGTTCGTCAAGGATAGTCGAAAAATAATCCTTGCCCCTTTGACACCAGAGAACCACCCTGAAGCTTCTAAAGTGGAGGGGAGTTCCCTCTTGACTATTAGGAATTTCATGGAGGAATCCAAGGAAACCGGTGAGGTGTACCCCGTAGTGGTGAAGGGCGAGGAAGAAGAACCCTCAAACATCCCTCCAAGTTTAAGACTGTTGCTAAACGAATTCAAAGAAGTCTGGCTTGAGGATTTACCTGATGGATTGCCCCCCATGAGGGACATCCAACATCATATAGACCTCGTCCCTGGGGCTAGCCTGCCCAACCGCTCTCATTATCGGATGAGTCCGAAAGAGTGCGAGATACTTTAGGGACAAGTGGACGAATTGATCCGTAAGGGTCTCTTGAGAAAGAGCATGAGCCCATGTGTCATACAAGCATTATTAACACCAAAAAAAGATGGAAGCTGGCGCATGTGTCGACAATCGGGCAATCAACAAAATTACCATCAAATATCGGTTCTCAATACCACGGTGGATGACATGCTCGATATGCTAAAAGGGGCCAAGGTGTTCTCCAAACTAGATCTGAGGAGTGGGTACCATCAGATTCATATCCGACCCGATGATGAGTGGAAAACGACATTCAAGACTAAGGAAGGGTTGTATGAGTGGCTGGTCATACCCTTCGGCCTATCGAACGCACCAAATACTTTTATACGTTTAATGAATCAAGTGTTAAAACCATTTACTGACCGATTTATGGTAGTATATTTCGATGACATAATGATATATAGGCAGGATGAGGAGGAGCATAAGAAACATCTCAGGCAGGTGTTACAGGTCCTACAAATTAACAAGTTGTACCTCAACTTGAAGAAGTGTATCTTTTTAACTGACAGCCTATTGTTTCTAGGATTTGTTATAACGTCCACAGGCATTCTTGTGGATGATGAAAAAGTGCGAGCTACTAGGGAATGGCCGATCCCGACAAACATTCATGAGGTGAGGAGTTTTCACTGGTTGACGACTTTCTATCATTGATTTGTGCGAGATTTTAACACCATAGTCACACCTATAACAGATTGCATGAAAAAAGGACCGTTTCAGTGGACCGATAAAGTTGACATAAGCTTTCATGAGATCAAGCATCGTTTGTCTACAATACCGGTCTTGGTGCTTCCTAATTTCGACAAATTATTTGAGGTTGAGTGTGACGCTTCATATGTCGAAATTAGAGGAATATTATCACAGGAAGGCAGGCCGGTAGCCTTCTACAGCGAGAAGCTTAGCGAAGCCCGAAAGAAGTGGTCAACTTATGAGCTTGAGTTGTATGCAGTTGTTCAAGCACTACGACATTGGCGGCATTATCTGATTCAAAGAGAGTTTGTTCTGTACATTGACCATCAAGCATTAAAGTTTATTAATAGTCAGACTAACGTGAATCGTGTGCATGCTAGATGGGTTACGTTTTTACAGGAATTCACGTTTGCTCTGAAGCACAAGTCAGGGCAGTAGAACAAGGTGGCTGATGCACTTAGTCGTCGTGCATCACTACTTGTTACGATGAGCAACGAGGTGGTCGGCTTCGACTATCTCAAGGAGCTGTATGCCAAGGATGAGGACTTCGAAGATTCTTGGATGATGTGTCAAGAAGGTCACCCTAGTGACCTTCATATACAGGACGATTTTCTCTTCAAAAGGAATCGATTGTGCATCCCCCAAAGTTCTCTGAGGGAGCAGATTATTCAAGAGCAATATGGAGGTGGCCTCGGTGGACACCTTGGGAGAGACAAGACACGAGCTCTTGTGGAAGAGTGGTATTACTGGCCGCAATTAGTACGTGATGTGAGAAAAGCCGTACAACGTTGTCATGTTTGTTAGACCTCCAAGGGACAATCTCAAAATACGGGCCTCTACACCGCGTTACCTATGCTTGACGGTCCTTAGGAGAATTTATCAATGGACTTCGTATTTGGTCTCCCACGAACACAACGCGGTATGGATTCGGTGTTCGTGGTGGTAGATCATTTCTCCAAGATGACACACTTTATCCCATAAAAGAAGACCCTCAATGCAACACACGTGGCGAATTTATTCTTCAGGGATGTCGTACGGCTACACGGGGTCCCCAAGACCATTACTTCTGATCGTGACACGAAGTTCATTAGCCACTTTTGGCGGACTTTGTGGACTCGATTCGATACACGACTTCAATTCAACAGTGCTTATCACCCACAGACTGATGGGCAGACCGAAGTTGTGAATCGCACGTTGGGAAACCTCCTTTGCTGCATTTCAAGAGAAAAACTGAAGCAATGGGATTTGACCTTGTCTCAAGCAGAGTTTGCATTCAACAATGTGGTGAACCGCTCGACAGAGAAATCACCGTTTCAGATTATCTATAGACGAGTGCCTCGCCACACGCTTGACTTGGTCCCTCTGCCCAAGCACCCAGGCACGAGCATTGCAGGAAAACATATGACAGACAAAATCATAGGTATCCATACGGAAGTGCAGACCAAGCTACATGCCTCGAACGAGAAGTACAAGGAACAAGCGGACAAGCACCGGCGACAAAAAGTGTTCGAGGTGGGTGACCGAGTTATGATCCATCTGCGCAAAGAGAGATTTTCCACCGGGACTTACAACAAGTTAAAAATAAGAAGATTGGACCCATCTCAATCATTCGAAAGATCAATGACAATGCTTATGTCATTGATATTCCAGATGACATGGCGATCTCACGGACCTTCAACATCGCGGACCTGACCGAGTATCATGAACCAGCGCAGGATGAGAACTCGAGGACGAGTTCTTTTGAAGTGGAGGGGACTGATGTAGAGCGGGTCATGGACAATTTCATGGCCAAGATGGATCAGAAAAGGCCCGGTCGACGACAGAAGTGATCCGGACCGTCGGACCTTAGATCGGGCGTATCTCGCAATCCGGAATAAGTTACCTGACGTAAAATATATGATTTTGGGGTAGAACGAGCTACTTTAGCCAACCAACCCCGCTACGTCGGGTTGCAACGCCCGGAATTGCGAAAAACCCCTGGATCGACGGTCATTTCCCTACTTTAATTTCGTTTTTACTATTAAATAATAAGTTTTAGTTTAATTATAACTCTTCATCCGTCAGGCTTTAGGAGTTGCGCCCAACATGAAAAGAGCTTAGAATAATTAGGAGAACGGTTTGGTGAAGCCAAATAGGACACTTACTATTTTTGGCCAAAAACCTTGCGCACTAGTAGACACCACGATCGCTATAAATAGTAAGTTTACTATTTATAGTAAGTCGCGAATTCTAGGAGTTCTAGTTGTAGTTTAATTCTGATTTCTTTCTCATTGCTTGGTACCCCTATTTAAAGGGTTGTGAACTCATTTTTAATCATCAATTAATCAATTCCGAATTTCTTAGAATTTATTTCTATTTTCTACTTTATTTCCTCATGGATTGGAGAAGTCTCTGTGAGGAGTCCAGAGAAGCTCCGTGGATTCGGAGTAGTTATCCTCATCACGTTCATTCCTACGTCAGATATCCCCGATTTCAACTCTACTCTTTGACTTCAGTAGTTTATTTAATTTAGAATAATCGTGTTTTTGGTTGGGCATTAAGATTAATGGCATAGCAACGCATTTTTTAGAATTGACTAGAGAGCAAAGTTGACTTTGATGCATTCATGGCTTCGATAAAGCGACAACATGCGGGCTTCGGCTCGATTTGAGGCACTCCAGCCTGCCCAGGACGCTCTGAGCAACTTCTCCCTGCTTAACCCAAGGCCCTATATGTCTCTTTGCTGCCTCCCCTTCATTCGGTTTCTCCCTCTCTTTTTTCGTCCCCTAGCTCGTCTCCAGCAAACCCCTTAAATAAGCTTGGGAAAACCTGATAGTGGCTCTTCCTATAGTATTTTTAGGCATCAGAACTTTCTCTGCAGCCTGTTAATTAGCTCAATGCAAAAGGAATCAGGAGTTGGGAGGAGCTGCAATTGCGGTTGCACCTGAAAACAATCCGTCCTAGGCCGTTATTACTAGAAATGGTGCTTCATCGGTGTACGGAGATATGGTACTCCGCCCTTTGTCCTCCTGCCTGCCTGCTCTAGCGATGGCCAATCAGATCTGTTGGTTGTTTTCAAAATACATTGGGATCGCTTAACTGGATTTTCATATAATATTAGTGCTACTGGAATAAGGAAAATGTGCTTCGATTGATTTTGCATTCCAATGTTACCTTGGGCGAAGGCCCGAGATCAAGCCAAAGAGGGCTATCGCCAATCCGTGCTGTTAATCGTTTTTATGTCACCTTGATGGCCTTCCCGGACTTTTCTTTTGGGCTTTTGGGGACCTATTGTTAGCTCGAAAGTGGTTTTATTAGGATGTTGTGCGTTTCATCATCCTAGAGACGAAGTCGATTGTGTAAGGAAACGGGTTGATGGGCCACCTGATCGGATGATGCGACCCATTATTTTCTTTCCGCAATCATAGTAGTCATTTTGTCTTCATATCGTATAGTTGCCGGTGGAGCAGTGAAATGCGTCCAGATAGGAAAGAACACCAACGAAGAAAGGGGGAGTAGCCAATCCGTTTCCGTATCCTCCTGGACGCGAACACGGATTCGGCAGTGATACCTCCGGTACCGAGGTCAGTGCTATATGTGCCCTACCATGATGTATGTATTTTATCCACGCAGTCCATCCATTTTTCATTTCATTTTTAAAGTAGGAGCCAAAAAATGAGGCAGATCCAAATCTCAGGTGGACCACATCATAGTAAATAGTGGTGATTGAATGCCCACCGTTAATAACTTCTCAACTGCCATGAAAGATTAGCATCAAGCTTCTTTTCGTGTTTTCCCTATATCCAGGTCGTCCGTGTGATCTTATCAACAGGTTTAATAGCAAATAAACATTACAGTGTGTCATAGGAATTTTTTAACGGTAGACATTCAATCACCGCTGTTTCCAGTGGTGTGGTCCACCTGATATATCGATCTGCCTCACTTTTGGTCTCGTTCCCTAAAATGAGCTGGCAAAATGGATGGACAGTGTGGATATATCACATAAATCGTGGTGTGTCCCACAACACCGACCAGTACCGACCCATGTCGGGACCGAATCCGACTCCACGTCCTTTTCGAGCCTCTACAGGGTAGGTCATCACTTAATAATATCATCTACGTATTTAGAAGTAAGGCCAACAAATTCAAATTCTCGCGTTTTGAAAAACATTCAACTCGCGATAAATTGAAAATACCGTGGGGGAATTGTACGGAAGTGCCACACTACCTTACCCCTTGCTATTTTATAAGAGGCTGCACCATTTACAGATGAATCTCCTCTCTCAAAATGGCTTATGGAAGCAGACGCCCATCTCCTGTGTCGGAGGCCTTTACACTCAGCCCTCTACCATACCCAGTCCTATTCCTACTTTCTGTGGTCATGATCTTCTTAGGAACGTCATGGTACTTCTCCTATGAGGATGCTGTTGAAAGCGCTGAAGATCAATTCAACTGGGCAATCATGGCCGCTCCCTTACTTCTACTGTTAGCTGTCCGTTGGCTGTCCTCCATTGAAGATCCAGATCGCTTATTCTACCTCTCGCCTGATGAGCGTCGTAGACGGAGCCATCACCGCCCTTCCGAAGGTAGCTCCCCATGGGCTGTAGCAGTGCTGATTATTGTATTACTAGTGATGGTCTCATATCAGTCGACGTTCCGTGACAAATGGTTCGCTTGAGGTGTTGTATGTATTGTAACTCTACCAAAACAGGTGTTTCGTTGTTTGGGTTGTGTGAATAGTTAGCGGTTTGTATACATGGTGTTTTTTTTTTTTTTCTTCTTCTTCTTCTTCTTTGGACTCTGCAGCTTGTACTGACTCGTTCGGGTTCCAGTTGAGTCACGACTCGGTTTGAGTTGGGGGTGATCGTGGGGTGTCGACTCGGAGGAGTCTGTGTTTGTGTTTATATGTGTATGAGTGAAATGATTCAATGAAAATGTTTTCAGCGTAATGATATTTTCATTGAATCATTTGTGGGGCCTACCGTTATGCATTCATGGCATCCACTGCAATCTCAGATGTGTAGCCCATCTTTTGGCATGGGCTCAAAATCATGCCCATCCGCGACTAAAGTGGCGACGTGACAAGGAATAGTGGAAAAAGGAATGGCCACCATTGATCTCAAATGAGGCGCATTTGGGTGTCAAAACTACCTGGTGGGCGTAGGCCTTTCACTTGGGGCTTGGATGTCATCGATATAACATGAGTGGCCTCGTTTGAAATCAAGGGTGATCCACCTCAACTATTTCCTATCGTGTGGCCGAATAACACGATGATTTGGAGAATTCTCTTGTATTATCATGGCCAACTTGAATTATGGTTGGGACTAGCTTTTGGGTTCAACTCAATTATTTTTTTCGTGTGGCCTGATAAAACAAGATGATTTAATTGCAGAATTCTCCGGTATTATTACGGGAAACTTGGACGGTGGATGGGACTAGTTTTTAGGTTAATGGACAAAAGAGGTAGGGCTCAATTGAAAACTGGGTTAGATATTATAGGTACATCATAATGGGCCCCACGCAAAACATTTTCAATGTGATTTCAACGAGTGATCAATACAATACAAGGTTAAACAAGAACCAAAATATCACTAGCATTCAGGATGTGAGTGTTGTGGATGTCTTAAATCTATGAGTAGCAGGGTTTGTCGAGGGCTTTGTATCACATGATCCTTCATCGGAGTTAGTTCACCATTTATAGTAAATACAATGGTAGCCAGGTGTTTATAGGCAATGATAATACTCATAAAGTGGTAGGCTTTATGTTCATCAAGATATTTGATGACATGGAACGTATCTTGACCGAAGTGAGACACGTTCCTAATTTGAGGAATAGTGATATTTTTAGGAGCACTTGAGGCACTTGGGTGCAAATTCACTAGATTTGATCACGTCATTAAAGTTTCAAAGATGACGCTCATAGTCATGAAGGCGCGGATGAATAAAAACTTTAATAGGTTGATCGGGAGCACTTCATTGGGTGGAGGTGCAATATTTGTAGCGGATTGCACATCTGCACGTATATGACATGCATGCTTGGACCACATGAGCGAGCGGGGCATGAAGGTACTTTCTAACTGCTGTTTAATCCTAGTTTTTAAAAGCATTGATTTTAGTATATGAGAGCATTGTGTATATGGTAAACATTCGATGTTATCTTTTAAGTCTGAAAAATAAATTTGTAAGAGTATTCTTGATTATGTGCATTTTAATATATGGAAACCATTGCCCTTGATTTCTGGTGGGGGGTCATCATAGTTTGTCACTTTTATTGACAATTATTCCTGAAAAGTATGGATTTATTTAATGAAAAATAAATTTGATGTTTTCACCAACTTCAAGTAGTGGGATGCGATAATAGAAAAATAGTCAAGTTGAAAGGTGAAAGTATATATTGAGGACAGATAACGGTGGAAAATTCACTTATGGGGAATTCAATCGGTATTGCAAAGCTGAAGGGATCGTGAGGCACAGTATAGTGCGTCACACACCAAACCAAAACGATGTAGTTGAGCGGACGAATCAGACTTTCTTGGAGAGGGCCCGATGCATGATCAATAATACTGGTTAGGTAAGGAATTATGGAATGAGGCCGTTAATACGACTTGTTACTTAGTGGATCGATCCCCTTTTACAACCATTGAATGTAAAATTTCAAAGAAACTTTGGAGTGGTCAGCATTTAGACTTGTATTTAGTTGCGATGCTTAGGGCTTGTTTGGCCGGACCGATCTCATGGGATTAGGAGGGATGGGATGGATTTTAAGGTAATGATGGTGGTGTCAGTGGATTGGTTTAAAATCCATGGGATTGCTATATCTCGGGATAAGTTCACCAAGTCTGTTTGGCACGTTTGGCATATCCCGGGATTTTACCTTTCAATCCCTTCCAATTCGTCCATCCAAACACGCCGCAGGCACAATTGAATGAGATTAGGAGGGATGGGACGGATTTTAAGGTAATGATGGTGGTGTCAGTGGATTGGTTTAAGATCCATGGGTTTGCTATATCTCGGGACAAGTTCACCGGGTCTGTTTGGCTCGTTTGGCATATCCCTGGATTTTACCATCCCATGCCTCCTAATCACATGGGATCCATCCAGCCAAACAGACCCTTACTCTCATGTATCATCAGTTAAGAGTGATAAGCTAGACCAAATGGCTAAAAAGTATGTCTTTGTCAGTTATGGTGGTGGTATGAAGGGGTACAAGCTATATGACCGGGTCACACGGAAAATCCTCAGTCGTGATGTCAAATTTGATGAAGAATCATTGTTCCTTAAGGATGAACACAAGGAAGCAAAAAAGTTGGTTGTAGACGTTTAGTTGGACAAAGATGAGACGCTGGTTGATACTGAGGCACAAACATATGTACATGAGTGCGCAAGTGGGTAGCTACCTATGAGAAGGTATCTGCCAAGGAATCGCAGGTTACTGGCAAGATATATGAATTACTCAAATGTCGCATTTGCCCTCATTATGAATGAGGGGGATCTGTCTACTTTTCAAGAGGCTCTTGATGAACCAGATGTTGAAAAGTGAAAAGCAGTGATGCATGATGACATGAACTGCTTGTACAAGAATGAGCCCTGGGAGCTGGTGGAGCTTTCCGTAAACCGTAAAGCAATCGAGTGCAAGTGGATCTTATAAAAGAAACAATATAGGTATAAGGCAAAGTTGATAGCGAAGGGATATGCTCAGAAAGAAGGTGTGGACTTCACTGAGATATTCGTGCTGGTAGTAAAGCAAGTATCTATCATATTTATATGGGCGTTAGTTGTCTAATACAATCTCTAATTAGAATAGATGGATGTGAAAACTGCTTTCCTGCATGAGGAATTTGAATAGCAAATTTACGTTAAACAATTAAAAAGTTTCAAAATAAAAGAGACAAAGAATAAGATTTACAGGTTAAAGAGGTAATTGTATGGCCTAAAACTGTCACCTAGGCAGTAGTACAAGAAATTTGATTCTTTCATGATGAGTCAAAAGTTTTTCAGGAATGAGTATGATTATTGTGTCTATTAAAAGATACTGAGTGATGGAAAGTTCATTATTTTGGTATTATATATTGATAACATGCTTATCGCCAGTCATAGCATGTCTGAGATTGACATTCTAAATACTCAATTATCAGGGACGTTTGAGATGAAATATCTAAAGGTTGTAAAAAATGTTCTTGGCATTGATATACATAGAGATGCGAAAAAGAGCGGGTTATGGTTATCTCAGGCTGAATATCTTCAGAAGGTATTGATGAATTATGGGATGGATAAGGCAAAGCCGGTCAGCATTCCCCATACAACTCATTTTAAGCTATCTTCGGAACATTGTCCTAAAACAGATGAAGAAAAACATGTTATATCTCGTGTGCCTTATTCAAGCACAGTTCGCAGCTTGATATATGACATAGTCTGTACTAGACTGATATTTCACATGTAGTGGTTGTTGTTAGCAGATATATGTCTAACCCTAGCAAGCAACATTAGGAGACGATGAAATAACTACTTTGATACATTCAAGGTACGTAAAACTACGTCTTATCATTTGAAAAATCAAGGGACAAGTTAGTAGGCTATGTGGATTCTGATTACGCGAGCAGTGTATATAATAGAAGGCCGACTTCCAGTTACTCGTTTGTGCTAGCGGGTGGAGCGATCAATTGGATGTTGAAGCCTCAGTCTGTGGTAGCTCTTTCCACAACTGAAGCTGAGTATATGACAGTGACAGAAGCATTTAAGAAAGGTGTTTGGTTGAGGGGGATGATAAATCAGTTAGGGCTTTAGTAGGAGACCATGCCAGTCACTTGTGACAGCAAAAACGTGATCAATTTGACTAAGAATTCTTTTTATCACTCACGTCCTAAACATATTGATGTGTGCACCATTTTATTCGACAGGTGCTTGAGGAACGAGTCCTGACTCTAGAGAAGATTCACACGAGAGTGAATCTGGCTGACATGCTTACGAAGGTGGTTCTCACAAAGAAGTTCAAGTTATGCTCTCTAGGCTTGGCGAAGGCATAAATGGAAGACAGGGTGTGCACGAAAAGTGATAGTAGAGCTATGATGCAAGGAAAAATTAGACATGAGGATAAGGAGCTATGATGAATAAAGAATGAAGACATGGTGGAGATTGTTGTTGATGTCTTAAATCTGTGAGCAACAGGGTCTATTGATGTCATCGACAGAACACCCGATGCCATCGAGCAAAGGTCAATGCCATTAACAGGTGCTCGACCTCATCAAAGAATTTTAAAAAATCCATGTGGGTTGCTAGAATATTTTTAGTGTTGCTACTCGATATCATCGAAGTAAGTTCGATGACATCGAAGGTTGTCAATGGCATTGAAAGTCCCATCAAAGATGCGCGCAAAATTGCGTGAGTGTAGAATTTGTTTCCTATTTCAGTTCTGATAGTATATATATCGGGTGTAATCGGGATTAGGGTAATAGAGATGACTTTCTAATTTATTCCTAAGGGTTTCAAGGGCATAGCTAACGCTTGCGAAGTGGATTCGAGGCTTGTTCGAATTGGTAATACTCTACCTACTATAATTTCTGCTTTCATGGTGCATTACTCGTCGCTCTGTGCCATGCTTTTTTCTTGAAAGGGTTTTTCCACATAAAATTTAGATTGTTCTTGTTTCAATTTAGTTGTGCGATTGTGAGTAGTTTGCTTGATTCGTCTTTGAGTGCTTCTGTGGTTCCCCAGCAGTGAGACCATCCTACCAATCACATCTGCAATGGCCCCTTATGAAACAAGCGTGATTTCATCATGAGGTTTGCTACAGTATCTCCCGATGTGTTGCTATAGTATCCATCATGACTTTAGAGTGCAAAGAAACCGAAAAATGGGTTCTATGCTTGCCTTTTTAATCCAGTTGGCAAATTTTAATTAGATTGGTTTTGGCCGAGTTAGCATTTTAGCATATATTTTGCCGAGCAGAAGATGAGATGGTGTTTGCAAAGTGCATCCAAATGCACAACATCTAACTGCTATTTGGGTCAATACGGTGTTTTGGCGTCAACCGCCCTTCAAGAGGTTGTGTCCAAATGGGTCCTTAGCTTTTAGATCTAAGTCATATTTCAATTATCGAAACGGCTGATGGCCTCATCTGGGATGGGAATCTACAAAATAAAGGGAAAGCTCTTAGATTGCAATAGTTAATTCCCTGATCATTTGACTCTTTTCATTCCATCTAGTCTCTTTACTTAGAATAACTAAAGGATTGGAATATTCAATCTCCCCATCTTGGATGAGACCCATCACATAATAAACTGGGTGGGTCAATGAGAAGGGCCCACCCACAGTATATCATGAAATTTATAGCAATAAATGTACCATCCAGTAGAGGTTATTGTTGTTTAATATGGGTGTAGACATGATTCGTTTCTCTAATCTGACGAAAAGGGCATAGGAGAGTTAGCGTAGACTATATACTAAATTACAGTGTATAAGCTATATCCACCATCCAATGAATGCCGTGATTTAAGTAATGGCTTATGTATGGACCAGATGTCTTGAATGCTTTATCAGTGTTCTATAGTGGGCCCGCTCACATGTGCGTGTTTCTTCGAAATTCGGAACTTTTAAGCTCGTTAGCTAGGGATTAGCGAGGAAGCACCTTAGGGATGGATGTAACTGTGCAATGATAGGAATGATAGGCATAGTTTATACACCAAGTTTCAGTGTAGAACTTACAACTAACAATTTCTGTGGAGAAACGTTTGCACACAACTCGCTTCCAATCTGAACTTTCAACCAATGCTTTTCCTCCGCCAACCTGTCACTTGTGTGCAATGTTGTCAAACTATTCGAGTCGAATCTTAAGAAAAACGGTTCGAATTCTATGATTTCATGATTTTTGAACCCCTTTTCATATGACAGTTGCACTTTGATTTGAACCCCTTTTCATATGAATTCTATGATTTCACGATTTTTGAATCCTATAAATTAGGATTTAAATCTCAATTTATGATTCAAATTATACTTGCTTCTTTTTATTTTAAGTTTCATTCGATTTTCATTTTTTGTTTTTAAATTGGTGGGACTTTAAAAATCATTTTGATTTTTTTTTTTTTTTTAAATCATTTAGAAAAGATAAATTATTTTACTTTATTATTTATATGAGATTAAATGACATATATCTTTTTCAATGTTAAATCCTAGAGCTTTTTTGTTTTGTTTTGTTTTGTTTTTTTGTTTTGTTTTGTTTTGTTTTGTTTTTTTTTTGTTTTTTTTGTTTTTTTTTTTTGTTTTTTTAAATTAATGATTTCTTACTTCTTAACTAGTAGAAATACCAATTTGATGTCCTGCCATGCGCCAACTGCAAATCAGGCATCTCCTTGGTTCGTCTGGTCCGCTGCTGCTGTCGTCCGTTTTCAAGTATCTGCCTCAGGATATCATTAATTTTATCTTCCAAGGGAGTTTCTGCTTATCTCATGGCCCTGATAAACCTCTATGGCCTTTCACTCCTTTAGGTCTTTTTTCGGTTCGTTCGGCGTGGAACCTCAGCAGGTTGAATCTTGCTCCTTTGGGCTAGATGGCTGGGGTATGGCATGTCAAACTCCCCCCGAAAATCTCTCTAATTATGTGGAAAATTTTAAGAAGGGTTGTCCCGGTTGAAGTATAAGTGCAATCCAGGGGTATTCACTTGGCTTCAATGTGCATTTGCTGTGAGGAGAGGTGGTCCCAGGGTGGTCTCGCCCATGCTTTAGAGACCATCCAACACTTATTCATTGAAGGTTCCATCACAAGAGCAGTTTGGGTGTTCTATGGCGGCTGGCTTGGTATTAATGTCCAAAGTCCCTCCACTGTGGAGTAGCGTTTGATCCAATGGTGGACTTCCCCAATTGCCAGCAAAGCTCTAGCTCTGGCTAGACAAATCCTCCCCTGTCTGATCTGCTGGGAAATCTGGAAGATGTGGAACGCAGCAATTTTCAATGAAGTCAAGCCCTCCCAGGATAACTTGTTCAGACGCATCAACTGGTGGCTTTAGCTTATCAATAGCGATCAGCTCCAGATTCCGGGGCCTCCTCAACCCCATCGTCCGACTGGTGTGAGGGCCCCTTCGTCTGTTGTTCCCTCATCGCCATCAGCCCCGTCTGTCCCTCTGACCTCCGTCCAGCACCAACACTCCCCCCGCCCTTCTGGCCATCAAATTACAAGGTCCTCAATGGCGCGGAATGGCCCTGCTCTTCTTCCTGCATCATCCCCTGTCCTCCCCCATCATTCCCCTTCTTCTTCCGGTCCTCGCCTCTCAGGTGGTGTGGTCAAATGGCAAAAACCTCCTAGCAGTTGGATCAAGATCAACGTCAATGGCTCCGCCCGCGGCAACCCTGAATTGTCGGGTGGTGGTGGCATTTATAGAGGGGACAAAGGTGAATTTCTGTAACACCTCATACCTTCAGTACACGGGTATTACCTTTAAAACCCACACTAAACTAAAAATTATTTGGGTTAACCAAAAACTCGAACTCGACATACACAGGATGGGAATTTCGGTCGACATTAAAGCCATCCATCAGGGTCTCCAAGAGCCAGAACACGCCATGTAATAGTCAAGAAGGTACAACTAACCAAACACTATAACTTAACGCCCTTATGTCAATAGATATTGCTGCAACACACTTGTCACCACCACATGAGAGCTAGTTAGTGGCAAACCACGCTTTCATCATAACTAATACCCTATATTAACCGTTGAAAAAGTTTATCAAGCTAGCTACCTGATCGATGGATCATGACATATGGGCCAATGATGGCCCAAGGATGTATGTGACTAGCCACCTAGGGCTCACCATCGACCTAGAGTGGGCCAGGATCCCTAAGTAAGGCCCCCAGTGCAAAGGGATGGAGTGGATTATGGTGATAACATCACAGTGGGCCCCCGCACGATGCATGTATGCTGAGAGAGCTTGTGCACGAGGTGCACTGAAACCACTAGCTCGGTCAAACTAGCTTTGACCGATCATTTCTCAAATATCTTCCCGCCTTTCTCTCTCTATTTGAAACCGACACTCTTCAAGCCCCTAAGTGACCCACCATGATCATTTTCCGGACCATCTGATCCGTTCAGTTTCTCCGTGGGGCCCGGTTTAACAAAACCGTATAGCCATGTGACCATTTATAAGCGGACAGGAAAGATGGGTGGGCACTGTCCGTCCTTGCCAAGAAACGGCTCGACTCGAGAGCCTGTGGAAGGAGAGAGAGAGAGAGAGAGAGAGAGAGAGAGAGAGAAACCGACTTCCTCTTTGGGAAGGGCAAAGCTCTGCCGTCCACGGTAAGGACGATCACAACCGTCCATCTCTCTCTCTCGCTGACTATAAAAGGAGGACACTATAGCCCTTGAATTCGCGCCAAGTGAGAAGGAAATAGTGCGGATAGGAAACCCACCCCCTGTTTTAAACATAGGTAAGACGGGCAGTAACTGCCCCTGGAGAACCGTCTTCTCTTTCGTTCTTTTGTTTCTTCTTCTTCTTCCTTATAGCTTCATGTCGTACCTATATGAACCGGAACCATGCCAAGCAAATGGATGGGTTCGGTCCAGCCACAGTAACGTCGGGATGAGCCAAACAATGGCCGTTTCAGACCACATTACAGGCCCCATTTAGTGTTGTTTTGAGCTCTCTGTAGAGCTTTGAACCAACTCAGAAAAATAAGCCGGTAAATGCTTGTGAGGCGAATAGAGAAAGGAGAAACTAGGTCCCTATTTGTAGGCTAGAACGGAGCCAACCCATGGCCCTGTTTTTGGTCTAAAACTAAGCCGATCAGTAGCTCTGTTCCAAGCTGGAAACTGACCCATTTACAGCACCTGATTTGGGCTAAGACACGGCCAAACAATGGCCGAGATTTAGAATGAAAACCAACCCAACTGATACTCTGTTTTAAGCTGAATATGGGCCAAACAATGACCATTGTTCTGAGCTAAAAACTAGGCCTAAGAACATGTCACGCCCCGAACTTGAAAACCGGGCTCACAAAATTCCCGATCGCCGAATCCGGCGCCGACAGCCTCCATAGTACCCCATTCTCGGCCCCCGGCACCCATATACCAGGTTCCGATCCTGGGATGCTACAAGGAGAATTTCTAATAATCAGTTTGATTCGTAATGAGTATAACCAAGCATAACCCACGAACAATAACCACAAGAACACCATCACAAAATCCACTATGAACAAAAACTTTGAGTACAGTGTGTATAAAGGGAAATACAAGATAGTAGTAATATCAAAACTCCAAAAGCTTGGCGGCACGCTCTAACTGCGGCGAGACTACAGCTGCGTCCTGACGTCACCTGCACGCATCAATCGTGCATAAGCCTATAGAAAGCTTAGAGGGCGGTGTAAGTGTGTGCACAATATGAGCGTGCTCAGGATGCAATGCCGGAGTAATGCGGAATCATGTTGATGAGTATGTAAATACAACCAGCCGTACCAAGGCTATGCAGTATAAGACGTGAATACTATCGGCCATACCAAGGTCATGCGATGCAATATGTAAGTCAAGCATGCCAATCCTCATACCAATGCAACTCCTCACTAGAGCACCAAATCAGTACAATTCTCAGTCTGGATAATCACCGGGGTTCAGTACACTCCAAATGGCACTGTCTCTCTCCAAGCAGCACAGTCTAAGTGAGCGTAAGAAACCTCACTATCCGCCTAGCCAATAGTCAGCCAATACCTATCCGTCACGTCGATAGCGAACCCATTTCCGAGCTGGTCAAACTCAGCCTAGTAATGCCCCCTACTCTCGGGCGAGTAAGGCCACCACTCCTTTCCAACCGACCACGACACAGTGGGAAACGCGGCCTCATGGTATTCAGCCCTCGTGCGCTCATATATCCACTCGGTCTCGACGTTGGAGTCATCCTCTGGTACCATCGGGTTTAGGGACTTTCACCCAGGGACATCTATGGCGCCCCAATTGCTTAGAACACAGTTTTTGGTATCCAACCAACCACCCACGGTGTGTCTGTGGAGGCTATGGCCCTGATGTCGCTAGGGCATATCACAACACATAAGTGCAAGTGCATGTATCACACTATCAGTCATGCAACCATCTTGCATGAGGCACGCACTCATGTAGGCAACTCCGCCTATCAAGGAGCCCGTAAACAGTCTGCCTGAAGGCATATGCTATGATCAGTCACTCCTCATACCAAACATACATATGATGCATATGATCATGAATCATGTATCTATACTAAACATGTTATATAGTGATGGGCTTGTGCATAACGGATATGGGCCTAGACGGCCTACTCACTACAAGTATGGGCCTTAGGGAGTGTGACAATGCGGACATTTAACCAACATTATCCTTACAATGTGGACGTCAAACCAACATTGTTCCCAAGGCACTACATCATTATTTACACCACGGAGGGATAACGCATTGCAATGGACCTAATTGCACCCGATTGGGCCTTAAGTACATCAATTGGGCTGTATCATATGGGCCATATATTCATCAAAGTGGGCCTCAATATCGGGCCTATATACATGCCAAGATGGGCCTAAATACATGGGCCCATATATACCAAAGTGGGCCTAAATAAATACATCAAGATGGGCCTAAACACATCTGCCCATATGCATTCAAGTGGGCCTCCATAATGAGCCTAAAAATGCATCAAGATGGGCCTAAATACATGGGCCCATATTTACCAAAGTGAGCCTCATGTGAGGCCCGCCATAATGTTTATTTTCCTATCCAATCTGTTGATGAGGTCACATGAATAGGGGCCCACCATAATATTTATTTTCCTTCCACCTGTTGATAAGGCCATGTAGCAAGGGGCCCACCAAAATATTTATTTGAAATCCAACCCATTCATACAGTTACGGGACCAGGGCCCACCATGATATTTATTTTCCATCAAACCTGTTCACATGGTCACGCAGACCAGGGCCCACCGTGATATTCATTTGCCATCAAACCGTGAAAACGGTGTGCCCCCAATTAACACTGTTTTCCTATAACATGGTCCACTTGAGATTAGGATCTACCTCATTTTTGGGCTCATGCCTTAAAATGCTCTGACAAAATAGATGGACGGCGTAGATGACACGCATACATCATGGTGGGGCCCACAGCAGGAACCGTGGGTCTGCCTCTACCGCACGCAGCCGCAGGCGCGGCCTGCGTCCTCTGTCAGCAGTAGCAGCGTCCGCTGCTGCTGTTGTTTTATAATTTTTTTTTTGAGGCCCACCGAGATGTGATCCACCATCCAGCCCACCCATTATGTGTGTCCCACCTAGCTGACGGTCCAGACAAAGTTTCAGCCACATGCAAAACTCAGGTAGGCCCCACTAAATGATTTTATACGTTTAAGCATGTCTTCTCATGATTTTAGAGGGTGTGGCCCACCTGAATTCCATATATGGCTGATTGTTGGGACGAACCCCTGTTAGAAGGGGGACCCCACGATGGACGGTGTCGATGCTCGAAACACATCATGGTGAGGTCCACAATTGGGCCGTGGGGGCCAGCCCTGGCCGCCGCCCGCCAGTGACAACGGCAGCATTGCTGCCTTCTTTTTCCTCTTTTCTTTCTTTTTTTTTTTTTTTTGTTTAGGCATCTCACCTGTGGGGCCCGCGTCAGTAAGATCCAACCCGTCCATTGCCTATGCTCTACAAAATTAATGGTCCATATCAAATTTCAGGCGGGTCCAAGCTCCTGGTGGACCCCAGCAATCCTTTTTCCCGAGTTTTAATGGAAACATTAGTATTCTTAATGCCACGGCCCACCAGAAAATGGGGTCAGCTTCATTTTTCGGCTCAACGCCTAAAATGAGCTAGAGAACGGAATGGACGGCGTGGATCACATACATACATCAAGGTGGGGCCTGCATGAGCAGCCCACTCCATAAAGCAAATTTTTTTTTCTTTGTTAACATGTAAGTACACACCCATGCAGTACACGCACTCCATGTTAGCCCCTCACACGTCCAGCGTCTAGGGACGCTAGACGGCGTGGATACACAGATATCATGGTGGGTCCCACATGCTTGTGGCCCACGTTCATCAAGGTGGGTCCCACATGCTTGTGGCCCAGTAATATTAATAAAATGTTATAATATAATATATAACCTAAATAGGTGGTGGATGTCTCCTAAAATGAGGTGGGCCACACCATTTGATGGATGGAGTAGATTTAACATATTGGTGGGGCCCACTTCATTCTAAGGAAGAGAGAAAGAGAGAAATAGAGAGAGACACGACAATGGAGTGGAGGGACCCCGCCACTATGGGCCCCTCATCAATCACAACTACATACATCAAAGTGGATCCCATCACTTGTGGGCCCTTAAATGGAATCAACAGTGGATCACCCACCTCTTGCACTCCTCCTTGCTTCCTTGCACTCCTATGCTCCTTTGCTTAACTTTTAATGGTGGATGATGAACTTTTGATGGTGTGGATGAGAGATGAGAGGGGTGGGGAAAGTGGGCCACACTTGTTGTTCCTGGATGCTTGGGAAAGCTTAGGACGTATGGAGCTTTGTTGCTTGGAGGGATTTGAGAAAAAATGAGGGAGAGAGAGAGAGAGAAGTGATGGGAGATATAGATGGAAGGGATGGGTGGAGTGGTGTTGTAATTAATGTGGTATGGGTTTATTTGATTTCTTTGTAAAAGAGGAATGGTGATGGAACAGAGAAAGTGGACTTTTGAAAAAGGAAGGATGGGTTGTGTGTACTTGTTGTTGGGTGGGTGAGGTGGCATGGAGGTATGGTGGTGTACTTGACTTGATTGATGGGACATCTCATAGAGATTCCCTCGAGATTCGCAATGTGCGGCGTTTCTTCGAGCCGAACACTGACTCGTATCTCCTGGACTGGGTATCGGTTCGGTGCGCGAATCGAGGCGTTAGAACCGTGGCGACGACGCGGTTGCCAAGATACAGGTTTCGGGTCGAGCCGACTTCGGTATGCGGGACTCGGCTTAAGATCGTGCGTAACGTCCGAAACGAGTCGAGGATTGGTGAAATTCGACCGGAAGGATCGCGAAGTCCTATAGGATGGTACGGTCTAGGGTACAGGTCTTACAACTCTCCCCTCCAAATAAAAATTTCGTCCTCGAAATTTGTATAATCATCGCCACTAGTCATAACTCATAATAGAAGAGAAAACAAGGCATCGTCATATAAAATCGAAGGCAGCATACAAGATACAATATATGATCAATCATCAAAGAGATGAGGATAGCGCTCTCGAATCTCAACCTCGCACTCCCAAGATGCCTCATCAGTAGAATGGTGACCCCACTGAACTTTGACTAGGGGTATGACCTTGGTCCGGAGGACCTGCTCTTTCCGATCAAGGATACGAACTGGCTGCTCAATGTAAGAAGCGTCCTCACAAACCTTTAACGGCTGCCAATCAATAACAGGAATGATGTCTAACCCACACTTCCTCAACATAGAGACGTGGAAAACGTTATGGACACCAGACAACTGAGGTGGTAAGGCAAGCCGAGAGGCCACAGCGCCAATGCGCTTAGTGATCTCAAAAGGTCCTATGAATCTCGGGGCAAGCTTGCCCTTTGCTCCGAATCGAACCATGCCCTTCATGGGCGAGACCTTGAGATACACATCGTCCCCTACATCAAACTCCAAGGGACGACGTCGGCGATCAGCAAAACTCTTCTGGCAGCTCTGAGCTGTGCGCATCCTCTACTTGATGATATCAATAGCCTCTGATGACTCTTGTACAAGCTCGAGACCTAGGAGATCTGCACGGTCTGCCATATAATGCCTCAAAAGGAGCAATGTCAATGGTCGCCTGATAGCTGTTGTTGTACTCGAACTCAGCCAATCGCAGATGCTCATCCCAGCTACCACCGAAGTCAATTGCGCAGGCCCGAAGCATATCCTCAAGGATCTGGTTGACCCTCTCGGTCTGGCCATCGGTCTGCAGATGATACGCGGTACTGAGCTGCAAATCAGTCCCCATCGCTCTCTGTAAGCTCCCCCAAAACTGAGACGTGAACTTCGAATCTCGGTCAGAAACGATCGAGACTGGAACACCATGCAGTCTCACAACCTCCTCGATAAATAACCTCGCAAGCCGGTCCATAGACCAAGTCGCACACATCGCGAGAAAATGTGCCGACTTCGTTAGACGATCCACAACAACCCAAATGACGTCATGACCGCGCTGAGTCCTCGGCAAGCCCATAATGAAATCTGTCGACACGTGCTCCCACTTCCACATCGGGACACTCAATGGCTGCAATAGACCAGGAAGTCTCTGATGATCGGCCTTGACACGCTGGCATGTGTCACACTCGGCCACAAAACTGGCAATCTGGCACTTCATCCCCGCCTAAAAATACTGTCTCCTCATATCATGATACATCTTCGTCGAGCCAGGGTGGATAGAAAACCGCGATCGATGTGCCTCAGTCATAAGATCTCTGCACAACTCCGGAATATCCGGGACACATAATCGGCCTCTGAAGTGAAGTCCACCATCAGAACCAATCTGCCAATCTGGTTGACTCTCAGATGCTGCCTCTGCTCGGCAATCCTGTAACGACTCATCTGTCTGCTGAGCCTCGATCACCCTTGCGATAAGAGAGGGTTGAATCGACAGGTTCGATAGCTAAACGATAGAAGACTGCAGACCAAAATCAAAGTCGTATTCTGCGATATCCTCGAGCATCCTCCACTCCTGAATCATCATGTGTGCCACCAGGCCTCGCGGCTGACGGCTGAGGGCATCCGCCACCACGTTTTCTTTACCTGGGTGGTACTGGAGATCAAAATAATAGTCTTTTAGAAGCTTTATCCAGCGTCTCTGTCTCATGTTCAGCTCGGACTGAGAGAATAGATACTTCAAGCTCTTGTGGTCAGAGAAGAGCTCGAACCTGACCCCATAGAGATAGTGTCTCCACACCTTCAGTGCGAAGATGACTGCTGCTAGCCCCAGATCATGCGTGAGGTAGTTCAGCTCATGGACCTTGAGCTGACGAGACGCGAAGGCTATAGGTCTGTCGTGCTGCATCAGGACAACACCCAATCCAATACGCGAAGCATTAGTAAATACAACGAATCCATCACTTCCAGAGGGAAGAGTGAGGACTGGAGCGGACGTCAGACAGTCCTTCAACTCCATAAATGCTCGCTCGCATGCATCAGTCCAAACAAAATCTGCGCCCTTCTGAGTCAACCTGGTCATCGGGGTAGCAATACGGGAGAAGCCTTCAATGAAACGCCGATAATAGCCCACTAAATCAAGGAAACTGTGGATCTCAGACGTAATCGTGGGCTGGCCTCACAGACGCACTGCCTCAACCTTCGAGGGGTCCATTGCGACACCCTCCCTCGTCACCACGTGACCGAGGAACTTCACCTCCTCCTACCAGAACTCGCACTTCTCTAGTTTCGCATACAGCTGTTGGGCACGGAGGGTCTACAAAGCAATCTCCAAATGCTGCATATGATCCTCACGAGTCCTCGAATATATCAGAATGTCGTCGATGAAGACCACAACAAACTGATCGAGATATGGATGGAAGACCTCTTTCATCAACTGCATGAAGATCGCGGGTGCATTGGTCAGTCCAAAGGACATGACCTGAAACTCAAAATGACCGTAACGCGTCCTGAAAGGTGTCTTCGGGATGTCCTCCTCTCGGAAACGAATCTGATGATAACCGGAACGCAGGTCAATCTTCGAAAAGAACTGTGCACCCTTCAACTGATCAAATAAATTGTCTATCCTCGGAAGTGGGTACTTGTTCTTAATCGTGACCCGGTTGAGCTCGCGGTAGTCGACGCAAAGCCTCAACGAGCCATCCTTCTTCTTGACGAAGAGTACCGACGCTCCCCAAGGTGAACTGCTTGGACGAATGAATCCCAACTCACGTAACTCGTCCAACTGCTGCTGCAACTCACGCAACTCCATCGGTGCCATCGGTACGGGGCCTTCAAGATAGGCGCGGTATCGGGCACAAGGTCAATCTGAAACTCAATATGGCGACGAGGCGGCAGTCCCGGAATCTCCTGAAACACGTCGAAAAAGTCGCAGACAATTGGAATATGATCGATACAAACGGCAACGGGTTCCACAACGGCGCAGGACATCAAGCGTGACAACGACTCTCCTCGGGGCTCGGCAACAAACTGAAACTGCAGCAAGCCTGGTATGCAGAACATGACTGTCCTCGTGGAACAGTCCATGATGGCGTGGTACTCGGTAAGCCAATCTATGCCCAAGATAACGTCGAATTCTGTCATTGGCAGCATAAATAAGTCAGCAGGTAAGAATATATCACCGACCAGAACAGGGCAAGACGGACAGAAACGGCCCAACACTGTAGTCTTCCCTAAAGGCGTCGATACAGTCAATCCCTCGCTAGAAGACTCGGTCGGCAATCCAGTCGATCGACGAAAACCCTCAAACATAAATGAGTGCGAAGCGCCGGAATCGAATAATACTCGTGCGATGCATTAGGAGACTAGAAGTATACCCTCTATGACTCCTCCGGAAGTCTGCGCATCCTGCTGAGCTGCATAGAACCTGGCCTGAGCTGGCTGGGGAGGTGCCTGTCTCCTCTGAGGTCCCGGGTACTGTTGTTGTTTCTACGACTGCCTATGCTGCTGTCTCTGCTGCTGCTTGGGCCTCGGTGGCTGCCGTCACTGCTGATGGGGCCGCTCTGCTGTGCTGGAGGGTGCTGCTGTGGTCACGGCTGTCCTGGAGACTGCTGTGGCCCTTTAGACTGTTGTAGATAAGGATGGGGGCACTCAGATACACGATGTCCAGAACCACCACATCCAAAACATGTCCCTAGAAACACCTGCTGGGGTGGCGTAGAAGGTGCCGCTGACGCTGCTGGTGCTGCTGGTACTCTAGCAGGTGGATGACCCCTATACCTCTGTGGTCGTCGATGCTGCTGAGAGCTACTGGACTAGGCCGACCTCTTCCGGCCTCTCCTCTGATCTCGATCGCTCTAAGAGCCAGCCCACTCAGTCTCGTAAATTTGATCCCTCCGCACTACCCCCTGGAAGGTCGGGAGCTCATGTCCAATAACACGGCCTCGAAGACCGTAACGTAAGCCGTTCTCGAAATGTCGGGCCTTTCGCCCCTCATCATCAACCATGTATGGTGCAAACCTCGAAAGCGCCACAAAATGGGCCGCGTACTGCGCCACGGTCATGTCCCCCTGCACCAAAATCTCGAACTCCAGTGCTCTCTGACATCAGATGTGGTCGGGGAAGTACTGCTCCTCGAATCAGTCAATAAAGTCCTCCCATGTCCAGACGTGATCGGGTCCTGCAACGCGGGTAACAGAGGTCCACCAATGCTCTGCCTCACCCTGGAAGAGAAATACTGCTAATCGGACTCGCTGCTCAGTCGTACATGACATAGTATAAAAAATCTTCTCTACATCGGAACGCCATCTCTCAGCTGCTGTCGGATCTGGCTCACCCTGGAAATGTGGAGGATCCATCCGTCTGAACTCATGAAGAATGACACTCACGCGCTCCTGCTCTGCCTGGACTGGAGAAACAACTGGGCATCTGCCCTGCCCCTGAAGTGCAGCTGTCACAGCCTGTAACATCTGCTGTAACTGCGAAGCACTCACAGGCACGGTCGGATCCACACCGGCATCAGGTGGAGGAACATCATCCTCAGGAAAGGGAGCAGGGATCTCTGGCGGTATAACGGGAGGCGCCAGTGGTAAAGCTGGAGCCTCAGGTGGTGGAGCGGGGGTCGAACGGGTCGCTCTCCTGGGCGGCATGTCTTATGAAAAAGATAAGGCGCCAATTAATCTTGAGAATTGCGCGCTAAGGAACTTAATCGAAAGGTTACGCACTCGGAACCTAATCGCCCTAAGTCATAACAAACATGTGATGTTGTTCTTGGTTATTCCCAAGTTATGCTCTGATACCAACTTCTGTCATGCCCCGAACTCAGAAACCGGGCTCACAAAATTCTCGATCGCCGAATCCGGTGCCGACAGCCTCCGTAGTACCCCATTCTCGGCCCCCGGCACCCATATACCAGGTTCCGATCCTGTGATGCTACAAGGAGGATTTCTAATAATCAGTTTGATTCGTAATGAGCATAACTAAGCATAACCCACGAACAATAACCACAAGAACACCATCATAAAATCCACTATGAACAAAAACTTTGAGTACAGTGCGTATAAAGGGAAATACAAGATGGTGGTAATATCAAAACTCCATAAGCTCGGCGGCACGCTCCAACTGCAGCGAGATTACAGCTGCGTCCTGACTCATCTGCACGCATCAATCGTGCGTAAGCTTATAGAAAGCTTAGAGGGCGGTGTAAGTGTGTGCGCAATATGAGCGTGCTCAGGATGCAATGCCGGAGTAATGCCGAATCATGTTGATGAGTACGTAAATACAACCAGCCGTACCAAGGCTATGCAGTATAAGACGTGAATGCTATCAGCCATACCAAGGCCATGTGATGCAATATATAAGTCAAACATGCCAATCCTCATACTAATGCAACTCCTCACTAGAGCACCAAATCAGTACAGTTCTCAGTCTGGATAATCACCGGGGTTTAGTATACTCCAAATGGCACTGTCTCTCTCCAAGCAGTACAGTCCAAGTGAGGGTAAGAAACCTCACTATCCGCCTGGCCAATAGTCAGCCAATACCTATCTGGCACGTCGATAGCGAACCCATTTTTGAGCTGGTCAAACTCAGCCTAGTAATGCCCCCTGCTCTCGGGCGAGTAAGGCCACCACTCCTTTCTAACCGACCACGACACAGTGGGAGATGCGGCCTCATGGTATTTGGCCCTCGTGCGCTCATATATCCACTTGGTCTCGACATTGGAGTCATCCTCTGGTACCATCGGGTTCAGGGACTTTCACCCAAGGACATCTATGGCGCCCCAATTGCTTAGAACACAGTTTTCGGTATCCAACCAACCACCCACGGTGTGTCTGTGGAGGCTATGGCCCTGATGTTGTTAGGGCATATCACAGCACACAAGTGCAAGTGCATGTATCACACTATCAGTCATGCAACCATCTCGCATGAGGCACGCACTCATGTAGGCAACTCCACCTATCAAGGAGCCCGTAAACAGTCTGCCTGAAGGCATATGCTATGATCAGTCACTCCTCATACCAAGCATACATATGATGCGTATGATCATGAATCATGTATCTATACTAAACATGTTATATAGTGATGGGATTTGCATAACGGATATGGGCCCAGACGGCCTACTCACTACAAGTATGGGCCTATTCATGGGCCTTAGGGAGTGTGACAATGTGGACATTTAACCAACATTATCCTTACAATGTGGACGTCAAACCAACATTGTTCCTAAGGCACTACATCATTATCTACACCACGGAGGGATAATGCATTGCAATGGACCTAATTGCACCCGATTGGGCCTTAAGTATATCAATTGGGCCGTATCATATCGGCCTTATATACATCAAAGTGGGTCTCAATATCGGGCTTATATACATGCCAAGATGGGCTTAAATACATGGGCCCATATATACCAAAGTAGGCCTAAATAAATACAACAAGATGGGCCTAAACACATCTGTCCATATGCATCCAAGTGGGCCTCCATAATGCGCCTAAAAATGCATCAAGATGGACCTAAATACATGGGCCCATATTTACCAAAGTGAGCCTCATGTGAGGCCCGCCATAATGTTTATTTTCCTATCCAATCTGTTGATGAGGTCACATGAATAGGGGCCCACCATAATATTTATTTTCCTTCCACCTGTTGATAAGGCCATGTAGCAAGGGGGCCACCAAAATATTTATTTGAAATCCATCCCATTCATACGGTTACGGGACCAGGGCCCACCGTGATATTTATTTTCCATCAAACCTGTTCACATGGTCACGCAAACCAGGGCCCACCGTGATATTCATTTGCCATCAAACCGTGAAAACGTGAGCCCCCAATCAACACTGTTTTCCTGTAACGTGGTCCACTTGAGATTAGGATCTACCTCATTTTTGGGCTCATGCCTTAAAATGATCTGAGAAAATAGATGGACAGCATAGATGACACGCATACATCATGGTGGGGCCCACGGTAGGAGTCGTGGGTCTGCCTCTATCGCACGCAGCCGCAAGCGCGGCCTGCATCCTCTATCAGCAGCAGTAGCGTCCGCTGCTGCTGTTGTTTTATAATTTTTTTTATTAGGGCCCACCGAGATGTGATCCACCATCCAGCCCACCCATTATGTGTGTCCCACCTGGCTGACGATCCAGACCAAGTTTCAGCCACATGTAAAACTCAGGTAGGCCCCACCAAATGATTTTATACCTTTAGGCATGTCTTCTCATGATTTTAGAGGGTGTGGCCAACCTGAATTCCATATATGGCTAATTGTTGGGACGGACCCCTGTTAGAAGGGGGACCCCACGATGGACGGTGTTGATGCTCGAAACACATCATGGTGAGGTCCACAATCGGGACGTGGGGGCCAACCCTGGCCGCCCGCCCGCCAGTGACAACAGCCGCACTGCTGCCTTCTTTCCTCTTTTTTTTTTTTCTTTTGCTTTAGGCATCTCACCTGTGGGGCCCGCATCAGCAAGATCCAACCCGTCCATTGCCTATGCTCCACAAAATTAATGGTCCATATCAAATTTCAGGCGGGTCCAAGCTCCTGGTGGACCCCAGCAATCCTTTTTCCCGAGTTTTAATGGAAACATTAGTATTCTTAATGCCACGGCCCACCAGAAAATGGGGTCAGCTTCATTTTTCGGATCAACGCCTAAAATGAGCTAAAGAACGGAATGGACGGCGTGGATCACATACATACATCAAGGTGGGGCCTGCATGAGCAGCCGACTCCATAAGGCAAAATTTTTTTTCTTTGTTAGCATGCAAGTACACACCCATGCAGTACACGCACTCCATGTTAGCCCCTCACACGTCCAGCGTCCAGGGACGCTGGACAGCGTGGATACACAGATATCATGGTGGGTCCCACATGCTTGTGGCCCACGTTCATCAAGGTGGGTCCCACATGCTTGTGGCCCAGTAATATTAATAAAATGTTATAATATAATATATATAACCTAAATAGGTGGTGTATGTCTCCTAAAATGAGGTGGGCCACACCATTTGATGGATGGAGTGGATTTAACATATTGGTGGGGCCCACTTCATTTTAAGGAAGAGAGAAAGAGAGAAATAGAGAGAGACACGACGATGGAGTGTAGGGACCCCACCACTATGGACCCCTCATCAGTCACAACTACATACATCAAAGTGGATCCCATCACTTGTGGGCCCTTAAATGGAATCAACAGTGGATCACCCACCTCTTGCACTCCTCCTTGCTTCCTTACACTCCTATGCTCCTTTGCTTGACTTTTAATAGTGGATGATGAACTTTTGATGGTGTGGATGAGAGATGAGGGGGGTGCGGAAAGTTGGCCACACTTGTTGCTCTTGGATGCTTGGGAAAGCTTAGGACGTATGGAGCTTTATTGTTTGGAGGGATTTGAGAAAAAATGAGGGAGAGAGAGAGAGAAGTGATGGGAGATATGGATGGAAGGGATGGGTGGAGTGGTGTTGTAATTAATGTGGTATGGGTTTGTTTGATTTCTTTGTAAAAGAAGAATGGTGATGGAAGAGAGAGAGTGGACTTTTGAAAAAGGAAGGATGGGTTGTGTGTACTTGTTGTTGGGTGAGGTGGCATGGAGGTATGGTGGTGTATTTGACTTGATTGATGGGACATCTCGTAGAGATTCCCTCGAGATTCACAACGTGCGGCATTTCTTCTAACCAAACGCTAACTCGTATCTCCTGGACTGGGTATCGGTTCGGTGCGCGAATCGCTGCGTTAGAACCGCGGCGACGACGCGGTCGCCAAGATACAGGTTTCGGGTCGAGCTGACTTCGGCATGCGGGACTCGGCTTAAGATCGTGCGCAACGTCCGAAACGAGTCAAGGATTGGCGAAATTCGACCGGAAGGATCGCGAAGTCCTACAGGATGGTACGGTCTAGGGTACGGGTCTTACAGAACACCTGCACTAGTTTCTCTTAATAAGCCATGGTTAGAACCGAGAGTCAAGTTTTTGCCTAACTCTGTTCCGAGCTAAAATGATGGCCAAACATGGCCCTGCATGAAGGCTACTTGACTCTGATCCGACGGCGGGAAGATGGGTCGACACCATGCCAATCCATGGTTGGGAAGATGACCCCGAACCAGGCTGCAAACAGACCTTCATGCAGCTGGAAACGTGCCTCAGTCGACCTTGCTGAAGGCAGTGCATGAAGTCACGTAGGCTCCTTTTTCGGTGAACTGTATGCAGCGGATGGGCACACCATCAGATAGTCTTAGTGAGCCACACCGTATGAATGGTTAGGACATGATTGGGTCTCAAGAATCCAGCTGCAACGGGTCCTGGAAACGAGTTCCACCAGTGCATGCATGAGGGTTGTTTTCACGTTTAAAACTGATGGACTATGGACTGTCTGGCACTAGGCCCTACATAAATGCAGGTGGGCTGCTCATGGGCCCTGCATAAATGTAGGTGGGCCTCACCCACACATCAGTGGATTGCACCGACCAAGGGCCCTATGCTGACCGTAGGCCCCACCAACGTACTGGTGGGTTGCGCTAACTGTGGGCCACCTATGTTGGATCGTCCATCAGGGACTTTGTGTCCGGATGAGAATCCTAGGCCGGACGTCCTTCAATGATGTCTAGGACTGGGATGTTTTCTTTTCCTTTCCTTTCTTTTGTTTCTTTTTCTTTTCTTTTCTTTTGTATAGAAAAAAAATGTATAAATAAATATGCTACGTATAGTATGAATATACATTACACAGATACGTGGTGGGCCCCACATGGAACCCACCTGTGAAGTGAGGAAATGGTGTACTTATACACCTAAGCGTTGAAACAGAAAGTGTTTCTATGTACGTATAGCTGAACACTCACCTGCTAACCAGATCACATGAACTATCTACAAAATTTTGAGATATCATCATATCTGATGAGTCTCGAAAATCTGAATGGTCCACATGGAGCAAAACCTCATAAAACCCCCTGGTTCCAATTTTTACTTTGAACCAAAACTTTGGTGGGCCATGATTAATGCAAATAGTTTCTTCCCTTGAATTGAATTTATCTTTGCTATGGCCCACCGAAATCTTAGATCAGGGTGAAAATTCACCCCCTAAGGTTTCTTGGGATTCCACATCTTATGGACCGTTCGGATTCGACACCTATGTCACATGTGTAAAGGTGTACACGTACCTAGGTACATAGGTAAGCATGCCTCATATATTCATACTATGCAGATAGCATGGTGAGTCCTACACGTGTGAACCCACCTCATGGGCACCCTATGCATCTGAGCTGTCCACCTGATGGGCGGACTCGTCCTAGGGGTTTGAGGAGGATATTGGGCAGATCTAGTAATCAAGTGGGCCCTTAACTAGACCCAGTTTGATTAAAATAGGGACTCATGCTTGAGCTTGGTCACCCTTGATTACAACCCAAGACAACCTTTGTTTAGGGTTTTCCAAACCTCCACCTAACCCGAAGTATTTAATCTTGTGGCTCACTATCTATTATGAATAAAATTGTACAGGGAGATACGGGAGCAGTGTAAACTCACTACGTTCTCACGAAAACTTGCATCTAGAAGCACTCTACGATTCAACTAGTGATGATTCTTTCCCCTTAGGCTTTCCACCCTTAACTAGACCAGAAATAGCAGCTTTATTAGTGTAAATGGCTAGCTAGACTAACGATAACTGTGGGTAGAAATAAACTGTATTCACTTGATTTATTTGTTCAACATGATAATTCTCATGCTTACTATTGTTTAGATTCTTGATCTCTCTGAACTGCCTAAGTGAACAACCTAGTCCTTTATGTCATGTAAATTCAGTTGTTGTATATTGATAGGAATACATGTGCCATTCCTTATTTCCCTTTCATATCGTAATATATGTTGCTATGACACATGTACTGCTAAAATCTCTCCATGGAAGTCCTAGGAAAGGAGAGTTCGTGCTTGGGGTGTAACTAGATTGGTTGTGACAGAAGTAGGCCCCTGACATGGAGGTATTGGTTGTGCTGGACCATAGGGTTTACCATCCATGTGTGGTTTCACCTAACTGACTTGGGATGGACTCCATAACCCTTCCAAATACCGTTGTTTACTTGTTTTTAAATCATTCATGCCGACATGTTTAAATCGTCACTTTTAGTAGTTTCAACATTTCACCCCTAGTCGGCATTGGTGGTAGCCCTTTTATGTTGAATTGATTGACCACGTGTTAGTGAGTGCTACACACACCCTAAGACGGTAGTCCATGGGCCGGGGATGGTGGAATGGGACACTATGCCCTAGTCGTCTGCCTACGCTGGGTCATGTGCTCCCCGTAGTGACCGTGAGCTTATTTAAATTGGCTGGTTGCAAATTGGACTAATAATGGGATAGATAACCATGCATGCATGGCATAGACCAGCATCTATTGTTGATGTACATAACATACAGATTCGCCTGTCTGGATGTTTTACCCGAGGCACCAACCATCATCTGTTGTTATCGTACATATTTACCTATCTGAATGTTTTACCCGAGGCACAGACCGTCAGGATATTTTACCCGGGTCAATGATTGCATAGGTGATGACCCCTATGTCCGTCTGAAGGTTTTACCCGGGACAACATTTGCATTCACTCATTCATGCACTTAATAAGACTGCATCTACTGTGTTTTGGGATTATCTGTATACTTTTATATTATTCCTTGTTTAGGGCGGCGGTGTGTAATCTTAGCGGGAGATCACACTGAGTTGGCCACTCATTCATCAATATTCAACCGTACAGAGAACACAGGGACAAAGGGACTTGCGGAGGAGCTGGAAGTGACGGAAGTCGAGGAGGAGGCTTACAATGAGGAGTCGTACCAGGAGGCGGCTACTTATTTTGGATTAAATCAGTAGTCTACTTGCTTATTAACATTTCAGTTTATTTTGAGAATTAAGGTTTTGTATATGGGCCCCAGCTGAGTAACCGAGGATATTATTACTATTTGGGTTTTATCTATACAATGCTTGTTTCCGTTAATTACACTTTGATATGGGTTTGATTATCCTTTTGCTTACTAGTTAACACCTGGGTTTTTAAGAGACGAGTGATATACTCGGGTCTCGAAAACTAGGGCGTTACAATTTCTTTTTGGGTTTTCTAAAGGTTACGGATATGGCTCCAACACGCATGCGGAGCTCAGGGCGGCCCATGATGGTTTGCGGTGGTGCCTTCTCAAAGGTCTGCAGAAGGTGATTATTGAGTCGGATTCCCAACTGATTGTAAATTTTCTCTCAGGTTCAGTTTCGTCAGGCTGGAAGTGGAAACCGTGGCTCCTCAGAATTAAAGACTTCTCGTCCGGATGTCAGGTGATTTTCTCCCATATCTTCAGGGAAGGGAATGAGCCTGCAGACGCCATGGCCCGGATGGGTAGTGGTAGCTAGCCAGGATGCCTCGTTCTCTTATTGCTACTCGTCCCTCCCTCCTTAGGTCAGAGGCCTGCTCTTCCTAGACAGAGTGGGGATGGGCACCATCAGGCCTGGATGATGGCCTTTTGTTGGCTCTCACTTATTGCTCTTTTACCTCTTCTTTTCCCCTTTTTTTGTTTCCTTGTGTAGCCTATATGATAGGTGCGGTCACTTTGCTTTTTGTAAGGCCCACCAGAAGCTTTCATGTTCATCCTTTGTTTAGCTATTCAATGGATATTCATCTTTAAAAAAAATAAAAAATATTGGCTCCCTCAATTTCTTAAAAAAATAAAATATAATAATAATCATAATAATAATAAAATGTATGACTTATCTAGAATGTTTATATATATGGTTATGATTATGTTGACTTATGTAATGTAGAATAATAGTTAGAAATGTAAATATTTCTTTTCTTTAGTCTACGGAATCAAATGTCATTTTTTCAATATAATTTTACATTCAAAAAAGGAAACAAGAACATAAATTATTGAAAAATCTTGTATGTTTTATAAGAAAATTTTCATGAAAGATTAAAATTAAAAAAAAAAAAAAAAAAAAAAAAAAAAAAAAAAAAAAAAAAAAAAGAAGATAAGACAAGAATCATTTCATTTTAAATATGATATGATAGTGTTAAAGTTTTAATTTTTTTTAAATTTATTTTTATATTTCATATTTTAAAAAAATCATAAAAAATATTACGATTTATAATACAATTTGCGATTCGATACAATTTAACCCTTATCATGATTTGCAATATGATTACAATTTTGACATTTGCTTGTGTAGGACATCCAAGCAGCGAAAAAGGTGGATGACACTGTAAAGATCATCCAAGGTGAAAATCAGACTGTGGGCCACACTCAAGGTCATCTGCAGTCACTTGATTTTGACATTGTAGCCAACTTAATGTGTTGACCACCTGACTTATGTGATCTTTGCCCTGCGGCCCACCTTTTGCAAGGCTTGGGTGTTGTACCAGGAAAAGAAAGCAATTGAATGTTTCACATGCAAGGTTGTACGTGAGCATTTCTCATTTAGGTCATAAACATAAAAGAAGAAATATATAATGTTAGATTGGGCATTGTCTAGGCCCAACAAAATGTTGTTGACGTCTTAAATTTGTCACAAACAGGGTATGTCAATGCCATCAAGCAGATGTCGATGCCATCGACAGATGCTCGATCTCATTAAGAAAATTCGAAAAATCCATGTTGGTTGTTGGAACATTTTAATGTTACTACTTGATGGAATCGAATGAAGTTCGATGCCATCGATGATATCGATGGGGTGTCAATGCGACATCGAAGGTCCTATCGAGCTCACGCATAAAATTACGCAAGTGCGTGATTGTTTCCTATTCTGCTTGTGATTGTGTGTGTGTGTGTGTGTGTGATATATATATATATATATATATATATATATATATATATATATATATATATATATATATATATATATATATATATATATATCAGCTGTAATCGAAATTAGGGAAGAAAGATGTATATTAGGACTTTCTAATTTGTTCCCAAGCTTCAAAGGCATACCTAGGGTTTGCGGAAAGAGATTTGAGGCTCGTTCGAATCAGTAAGATTCTCACTTATAATTTCTACTTTCATAGGGCATTACTCGTCACTTTGTACTGTGGTTTTTTTTACCACAAGGGTTTTTCCACATAATATTTGAATTGTTCTTGTTTAGACTTAGTTATGCGATTGTATATATGTACTTTTCTTGATTCATTCTTTGTATGCTTCCACGGTTCCCAACTGAAAATACAGATGTAAGGCCTACCGTTTTGGTCCATATGACAGGCCTCATGATGAATGCAGGAGTACCCCAAAAAAACTCCCCCATCCAAATCTGTCCCATGTACACCACTAGTTGTTGGCTAGTAACACCTGATGAGGGTGATAGAAGGAAATGATCCATTCCATGATGAAGCCCACTGGAGTGGATTATGTTGCTGAAGGTGGGACTCACCTACAGCTAAGGAGTGGCAATGCTTCCGGCTCAACCCAAGCCCGACCCATTTACTGAAAGAAATGTAATCCACACCTGACCCACGACCCATTATCCTCTTAACCAACCTGAATTCAAAAAGCCCAGACCAACCAATTTAAATGTAAATGGGTCGGGCTCGACTGACCTTTGTCAGGTTTAAGAAGGGAATATGAGGCTAAGGTTAATTAGCCCTGTTGATGCAAAGAACTGGTGAGTCTCCTTCCTTCCTTCCACCTACATGAAGAAGAAGACAACGAAGACCCTGACAAGAGCCGGGGAACCTCCAATGCTAAAGTCAATATGGGGGATGTAGTAGGAGGTTTTAGGAGAGTTTTTGTGTACCTTACACCTTGGAGGTCTCCTGTATTTATAGGAATGGGAGGGCCCCGGCGTGCAGGGTTTCTTCTCCTAATTTCTTGGAGATTTTATTTTGATCTATTTTTGGACTCCATCCGATCCCGAGATCTTCAGGATCGGGGATCCTTTTACTAGATTCTTGGGACAGCGTTTTTGCTTACACTGTCTTTTCCTTGTTCAGCTCGGTCCTGAGTGACTCTAGGGATGAGTGGGCCTCGGCTGGCTGTAGGGACAATACTGTTTGCCTTCTATCAAACGAAATAGAATCGATCCTTAGTCGATATCCTTTCTTAATTCGATAGCCGACTCTATAACCAACCTAAGTACGGGTCGGTTTTACACTTGGTCAGGTGGCTTCTGAACTTTGGGTCTTAATCAACCTTTTTGGATATTGCTGCCTCGTTTACCGAGTCAACTTTATACATCCTATATGCTTTGCCTTTTGACTCATGACTTAAAAAACCTCGGTCGGGTTTATTGCCTTGGATTCCCGGGTGGTGTCAGTAGAGTTGATCCATTTCATAGCCGAGTCTCTGAACTTGTTCTATTTTTCTCCAACAGTAAGCCCCCTTACTCCTTGCATCAACGTTGTTGACGCTATGGAGTAGAGTAATCATTGAGTTGGCTTAAGCTGGAACCGACCTTATGATGGACCATTTAATGCTCGTAGGAGTCTTACGTCGTCCAGAGCACGCGACGGTTCGTTGATTGAGGTCGCATGAGCAAGTAGCTGTTGGAGCGCTCTTTCCTGCTTATAAGCGTTGGATGCGTGGCGATGACGGCTGTTGCGTCGTTCGTAATGCACCACATGTCAGGCGGGGGAGCTGAAGTGACCGTCGATTTGACTCCTCCTTAAATGCCCTAGCCACATGTCGCGGCTATAAAAGGAGGAGAGGGACACGCCTCTCCCATTTTCGCGCGTCTTTCTTTCTCCTGATTTTCACTCCTCTCCCATTTTTCGCCATTTTTCGTTGTTTTCACCCTTCGTTTTCGACTTTCGTTTCCACGTTCGCCTCCTTTTCATCCCTCCTTGCTATCTCCTGTGAGTTTCAAGCTTTCTTCCTCCCTTTCATTTTTTTCATTTTAATGGCAATGCATGGTTCTTCAAGCCCCTGGGAGGGAGTTTCCGGTGAAGAGGGTGAAGCGAGGCGTTTCTGGGCCGTCTCGGAATCACCTTCATTGCTTGCGAAAATGGTCGTAGGCGCTAATAAGGCTTTGCAGCACTCTGAAAGGGTGACTGGGTCCTCAGTGGAGCATCCTATTTCTGCGGGTCCTTCCCGTGGAAGGGCATCTCTGACGACTGCCCTGGGTAGACCTAATCCTCCTGAGGAGGAATGTAACGTCTCCAAAAAATCCGTACAAAGACCTGAGTACCACCTCAGGCAGAAATCACTAAGGGCTGAATTTTTTTGAAATTAGATGAAAATTAATTAAGTACTAAACTAAATTAATTAGTGGAATTAGTTTGATCTACTTTATATATGAACTGCAAGACCCAAAACTAGTAGAATCACTAGCTCTATTACCTAAAAACCTAGGATCAATCTCAAAACACAGTTGCTCATAGGAGCACATTAAAACTCTTTATCGGACCTGGACCGCGCATCGAAACTCCGATTATTGTGAAACTATATGGTTATGACCGCCTTGCTAGGCTTGACAACCATCGTGGGAATTGAGCCCGAATTGTGTCTAGAAATGCACAACTAGAGCCCTGAGTGAAGTGTGTGAAAAATACGAATATCTTTAGAAAATAAACTCAGATTTAAGTGAATTGGGCCATCCGCTTGCAGACCAAATTTAAGGTTTCTAACCGTCAGATTCTAACCCAACTATACCCTCGGATCAAGGAAATTTCCCTACACAGGTCAGTGTACTTATGGCCTTGATCGAGTGACGATGATTGTTGAACTGAAACTGGTCCTCCTCAGTCGATCCACTAATCCGATTGGACCGAAATTTTAACCTGATGTAAATCCATTATCAGGGAACTTTGCTCGGACTGTATGCAGGAAATAGACCTCCAGATGAGCCCTGTTGGACCGGAACGGACAACTTTTGGCTATAACCTAAGTATACCATGGCCCTGGAGCCATTGACATCAGTTATGGGCCTATATAAGGGCTTTAACCCACCCCTCTCTCATTCCACATGAAATTCCTAACCGTAAGAGAGAGAAGAGAGAAAAGAGAAGGAAAGAGTGAGGAGAAGAGGGAGAGAGTGAGAGATAGTTGTTGAGATTCAATCCCACCGCTCCACGTGCCAAATCAACCTACCTGTATCGCTATACCGGTGATTTCGACACCATTTTTAGGTAAGAAATCCTAACCCTAATCTGTTTTAGGTATCTAGATAGATGAATCTATGAAATAGCTAACCTATTTTGTGATTCAGGTAGCCGTTGTGCCGTAAACAAAGGCATAGTGTTCAAACTGAGTTCGATACGAGTTTACCGACGAAAGGTGCGGACTATAAACATTTAGGTTATGGTTTTCAAGGCTTTCAATGTCAGTTAATGATTTATGACTGACTTGATTGCTGTCACATGTGCTTAGATGTGATGTTTTCCATGTTTTACATCTATATATGAACCATGTTGAAATTAATGCATTTCATGTGTTTGTTGAAATGTTTGTATGAATGTGGAATTATGATTTGTGCTTGTCATGATTGATTGTTTGAGAATACATGATTGTTGTACATGTGACAACTCCCTTATGAAAGGATTTGCTAAAATATACATTATAACTAATTTATTACATGTATGTCGATAGGTATAGTCTAAGTGTTTGATAAAATGCCTGAATGAGGAAATGCTTGTTGAAATATATTTAATGAGGGTGTTGAGATAGGATTCTCAATCACATTATCTATGGCTACAGTTTCCTTCATGTAACCTATCTTATTACTACGTGATTTATAGATGAAGTGCATATGTATGATAACATGTGCGCTATGTGTTTGTTGAAATGCTCAACTGAGATTTATATTTAAATTGGTTGTCACATGCTGTTTGACTATCACATATGAATGCCTAATGTGTTTGAATATGGTTGGGACTACTGCATAGTCTAAGCAATCGGTAATAATTCTCGAATTAGTAGCTGAAGTTGTTTCGCCACACAAGACACGTGCGATGAATCTGAGTCATATGCTGTTTGTCGACAGTGGTTAGGCCACACAGAGTGCTTATGCGCTCCATGTCGATTAATTCAATGTGCGCTCGTATCAGTCAAGCTTGTCAAGTAACTCGATTGACCTAATGTATGTTCACCGTGTATGGACGTTACTGTTTGAATCTAAGGTACCACTTACCAGTGTAAAGCCCATTTAACCTTGGTACCAAGATCCGCTAAGACTCATGAGCAGGGCATGGTGGTATGGGACACCGTGGTCGGCTGTCGGCCTATGCTGGGGTGACGAGCCTCCCCGTAGTGTCCAGTGAGCAAACCAAACTCGTGAACTTAATACAGCGGTATGAGACACTGTATTCGAGCTGTCGACCTACACTAAGGTGACGAGCATTCCCATAGTGACCTCGAGTATAAAACAGGCCTACGACCAGGTGACGAGCCTCTCGTAGTGACCTCGAGTATGAATTAAGACTACACTGAGGTGACGAGCCTCCCGTAGCAACCTATAATGTGAACTCGCGAACTTGCCTATCGTATGTGATTAACTAGGATTGACGACCCTACATGGATTATTGTTTGGGCAAATGATATAAAGGGAGGTACCTTAGCTTCCCAAACCTGCTGTATGAATAAGTCTAAGTAAGAACTTGGCTAACACGACCATACACCGCATTGCATGTGCCTTTGGCGTGAGTGTTGAGCACAGTGGGAGTTAAGCATGCGCGATCATGAGATGATGTCACAAAGGGAGTGCAGGCGAGGGCATGCATCATTAATACATATCATTCTTGCATTAACAAGAGTACTTAGGACATGATTGTTGTACTGCTTTATCATTATTGCTTGACTGAATTGATAACATGTTAACCTTTGCCTTATAGCTCCACTGAGTTGATCACTCACTCCCACTCTGGGACAGTGCTTTAAAACACCAACCAGACCCTGTTTTAGTTTCAGGTGATGACGAGGCTTACGAGATGGAGCCTGTCTTCTATGACGACAACGAGGAGTTCTCCTACATGCAACTCTCTGGCGGGTCTATGTAGACATGGAGTTGTGTCACCAGGGCTACAGGGATATGTATTAGATGACATTACACTTTATCATTTTGTACATTTTGGAACTATACATGTAATTATTTAACCTGGTGATGTTCATACTTTGGGGACTTACAATCACTTATATGCTCTATATATTTATCACAGTTTTTCGCTTATGTAATTGAACTGTCTCTAGAGTATGATATGCTGATTAGTGTAATCTCATTTATGTTTAATGTACTAATACAGACAACATTTAATCATTATTATCTATGTTGCATAAGTGATGCGTTGAAACTCGGGAGCTGAGCTCCTGCTCGACTCCCGATTTTTCAGGGTGTTACAAGTTGGTATCGGAGCATGATTTGGATTAAACTGGACCTGAGTTATGGTAACACGATGCACACTGACATACTTTGACTTAGGAGGGACCGTTAAAATGTAGAAATAATCATAGGATCCCAAGTTTCGCCCGTCGGTGATCATATGACCGTTGAAGCGAAACTGACCATAAAAATGGGACTCGTATGCATTTGTGACCATGTGAGATGATCCCAGTTCCTTTCTAGACCATCAATCGATGGGTTTAGATGATAATTCGGCATGTTCCACCCTCAAATAACTCGGGAGGCGCGAATATACGTGAGATGGGACCCGAAACCACATTGAACGGACATCGGAGCCCAAACCACATGAAACAGTGGAATCTGAGGGAGGCCCGCACATTTTCGGCACGCTGGGGAGGATGCCATCGCCCTAGGTCCAGTGGACAGCGATGGCATCGCACTAACCGCGAAGCCTCGCAGTCCAGCCACAGCGGGCCGACGGGCCGGGCGACCCGGCGCACTTGTACACACATGTGGGGCAATGTTTTTTCATGTGGGGACCCCTATTTCTTCCCTTTTTGCTTCATTTCACCCCCACCTAGAGTATAAGCCTTTCTAACCCCTCCAAAACTTTGATTTCCCCTCTCATATCATCCCTCCATTCTCATACTATCTTCTTCTTCTTCACTACATACCCATTCTCCATCATATCCCTCGAACCCATCTCTTATCTCCCTCATTTCCTTCTATTTGAGCACACAAACCCTACCTTGTGTCTCAAAAATCTCAAGGTCCAACGACCCATCCTATCCCTCCATTTTATTTCACTCTCATTGCTCTTTTTGAGCTTGTGGCGGCCATATTTTCCCTTTCCACACTTCTTTCTTTCATGAAAAAGAAAAGGGCTCCAACGGATGAAGTCAGGCCTAGCCGCCTTACTTGTTCAAGGAGGCAGAAAGGCGCCGAGGCTAGCACAAGTATCGATTGGGAGCTAAGGATGAAGCGGGATCTCGATCCCCGGCTTCCTCTCGAAAGGGCTCTACTGGTGGATATGGCACATGGAAGGTTTCAAGGCCGTAGGGTTCTCTTTGAGGCACACGTGGACGAGAAACTATTTAGGCTTTATCCAGCGATGGATCTCCTGTCGGACGTCGGGTGGGGTCTTATATTTGAGGGCAAGTCCCTTGCGAATGAGAGCATTGTCCAAGCCTTCTATGCCCATATACAAGAGCCACTGTTGGAGCCTTTACAGTTTTCTATCCCCATGGGAAGCGTGAAGTCATTATCAATGTGGACTTGATAGCGCGAATCATGGGGATGCCGCGTGGAGAGGTTCATGCTAGCGAAAAGAATCTCAGGAGTGTGCGTGAATGTAACGTCTCAGAAAAATCCATATAAAAACCCGAGTATCACCTCAAGAAAAAATCATTAAGGACCAAATCCCTTAGAAATTAGATGAAGATTAATTAGGTACTAAACTAAATCACCTGTCGAATTTGTTTGGACAGCTTTCAATACGAACTGCAAGACCCAAAACTAGAAAAATCGCTAACGCTACATTGCCTAAAAACCTAGGATCAATCTCTAAACCCAGTTACCCTCGGGAGCACGTTGAAACTCTGTTTCGGACCTGGATCGCCCGTCGAAAGTCCGATGACCCCAAAACCATACGGTTATGGTCGCCTTACTGGACTTAACAACCATATCGAAAATTAAGTCCTAATAATATCCAAAAATACACAACTTGAGCCGAAGTGAAGTGTGTGAGAAACGCGAATACCTTTGGAAAATGAACCCAGATTTAAGTGATTTGAGTCGTTCACTTGCGGGCCAACTTTAAGGTTTCATACCGTCACAATCGGACCCAAATACACCCTTGGATCAGGGAAATTTCTCAGCACAGGTCAATATACTTGTGGCCCTTATTGAGTGATAACGACCGTTGAACTGAAACCGGTCTGGTATGGTCGATCCACAAATTCGATCGGACCAAAAACTTAACTTGACCTAGATCCGATGTCGGGGGACTTACACTGGACTACATGCAGAAAAGGAGCCTCCAGATGTGCTCCGTTGAGCCGAAACAATCGACTTTTGGCTATAACCTAAGTGTATCATGGCCCTGGGGCCATTCCTATCAGTTTTGGGCCTATATAAGTGCCTTAACCTACCCTCTCTCATTCCATACGAATTTGGAAACCTAGGAGAGAGAAGAGAGCAAAGAGAGAAGGAGACAGAGAGAGAGAGAGAGTAAGAGAGAAAGCGAGGGAGAGTTCTTGGGGTTTGATCCCATCGCTTCACGTTCTGAATCAGCCTGTCTGTATCGCTATTCCGGCGATTCCGATTTCGTTTTCAGGTAAGAAATCCTAACCCTAATCTGTTTTAGGGATCCAAATAGAGTATGTGATGAAATAACTAACCTATTTCATGCAATAGGTAGCCGTTGTTCTATAGGCGAAGACTTAGTGTACAAACTGAGTTCGATACGAGTCTACCGGCGAAAGGTGCAGACTATAAACGTTTAGGCTATTGTTTTCAAGGATTTCAATGTCAGCAATGATTTATGTCTGACTTGATTGCCATCACATGTGCTTAAATACACTGTTTTTCTGCGTATTACATATATATATGAACTATGTTGAAATATGGGCATTCCATGTGTTTGTTGAAATGTTTGTATGAGTATGGAATTATGATTTGTGCTTGCCATAATTTATGTTTGAGGATAAACGATGGTTGTACGTGCGGCAACTCCTATGTGGAAGGATTTGCTATGATATGCGTTTTAACTAATTTATTACATGTGTGTAATGTGTAGTCTAAGTGTTTGATAAAATGCCTGAATGAGAAAATGCTTGTATAAATGTATGTAATGAGGATGTTGAGATAGGATTCTCAAATCCCTTATATATAGTTACAGTTTCCTTTGTGTAACCTATCTTACTACTGTATGATTTACTGATGAAATGCCTATGTAGGGTAACATGTGTAGTATATGTTTGTTGAAATGTTCGAATGAGATTTATGTTTAGATTTGTTTGTCACATGCTGTCTTGGATTATCACATGTGAATGTTATTGCTTAGAGTGTGTTTGGGGCTATGACGTAGTCTAGGCAATCGGTAATAGTGTATGATGGGTGGCCGGACTGTTTTAGCCACAACGGATGTGTTCAACAAATCCGATTCGTACATTGTTTGTCGACAATGGTTAGGCCACGCGGAATACTTACACACTCCATGTTGATTAAGTCAACGTACACTCGTACTAGTCGAGCTTGTCAAGTAACCCGATTGGCCCAATGTATGGACGTTACTGCTTGAATCTAAGGTACCAACTTACCAATGAAAAGCCTGTTTAACTTTGGTACCTCGATCCGTTAAGACTCATGAGCCGGGCATGGTGGTATGGGACACCGTGTTCGAGCTATCGACCTACGCTGGGGCGACGAACCTCCCCGTAGTGTCCAGTGAGCAACCCAAACTTGTGAGCCGAATACGGTGATATGGGATACTGTATTCGAGTTGTCGGCCTACGATTAGGTGACGAGCCTGTAGTGACCTCGAGTATACACTACGACTATGCTAAGGCGACTTGTCTTTTCGTAGTTGCTTCGAGTATAAGCTAGGCCTATGCTGATGGTGACGAGCCTCCCCGTAAAGACCTAGAACTTGCCTATCGTATGTGATTAATTAGGATTGACGACCCCCGGATGGATCATTGTTTGGGAAATGATATAAGGGAGGTACCTTAGCTTCTCAATCTTTCTATATGAATACGCCTAATTAAGAACTTGGCTAATCACGCACATGCACCGCATTACATGTGCCTTTGGCGTTGGAGTTGAGCACAGCGGGAGTGTTGCATGCCGCGATCGTGAGATGATGTCGCAGAGGGAGTGCAGGCGAGGGCATACATCATTATCGCATATCATCCTTACATTAACAAGAGTATTTAGGACATGAGTGTTGTACTGCTTTATCATTACTGCTTGACTGAGTTGATAACATGTTAACCTTTACTTTATAGCTCCACTGAGTTAATCACTCACTCCCACGTTCTAGGACGGTACTTTAAATACCAACCAGACCCTATTGTAGTTGCAGATGATGGCGATGCTTACGAAGTGAAGCCAGACTTTTATGATGATGAGGAGTTCTCCTATATGCAGCTCTCAGGCGGGTCTATGTAGACCATGTTCTGATCAACGGGGTTACTGGGATGCTAATTAGATGTCATTACACTTGTCATTTTGTACTTTTGGAACACCCATATATATTCATTTTGTTCAGTTTTGGAGTATACATGTATATATTGAACCTGGTGACATGTTCACATTCTGGAAACGTACGACAGTTTATGTATTTTATATATTTATCACAGTCTTCCGCTTGCGTAGTTTAACTATCTCTGGAGTATGATATATCATTTGGTATAATCTCATTTATGTTTAAGGCACTAATACAGACAACATTTAATCATCATTATCTATGTTGCATAAGTGATGTGCTGGAACTTGGGAGTTGGGCTCCTGCTCGACCCTCGATTTTCAGGGCGTTACAGTGAAAGAGATCGACGTACGCGATTTCTTTGTGGCCGACTGGTCCACTAGAATCGAGGCAACTACCTCCCAGCGACCAAGATGACTCACGACTTCCGCCTGCTCCACCACATCTTCATGCATAATGTGTATCCCAGGTGGAGCAATCGCAGCGAATGCACGCGTTTGATGGTAGACTTCCTATAACGAGCTGGGCAAGAAGACAAGTTGTGCCTACCTACGTATTTACTACTATAGATAATTCAGACCACACGCTCTCCTAGGACTGACATTTCACTCCCATTCGGCCAACTTATATGCAAGTTTGCTCATAAATTCGGCTACAGACTTGGCTCAGAAAGGCTTGCGCCGATCTATTTCATCAACGATGCTACTTTCAACAACATGAATATTGGGCCACGACAACGTTAAGCCCGACTCGATGAGAGTGAGGATGAGACGGGAAGTGAAGAGGAAGAGAGTGATGAAGAAGGCGGAGATGAAATAGAGGAAGGAAGCGAGGAAGAACAGGAAGAGGAAGAAGAGTAGGCCCAAGACTCTGATGGGAGCTCTCCACCTGCCACACACGAGCACCATCGTGATCGGGCTGCTTTAGAAGCCCGCTTGGCTCAGATCGAGGAGGGCCAAGTCGCCCTACGACAAGAGGTCAGTGAGACCCCCGGCCAAGCTTGAAGAGGGTCAGGCCTTCATGAAACGAAAATTCAAAAAGGTGTCTCGCACCTTGAAGGTTATCCTGTGTTGTATGCAGGACAAGGGTGCTCCTCCTCTATCACCAGATTCGGACGACTAGTCCTATGTTGTAGTCGTCTTTGGGTTTTCTTTGCTTTCTTGTTTTCTATGTTATAACCTTGATAGACTTAGTAATATGGTAGAGTGGTTGGTATGTTTTAGTGTTTGAAACCTTGCTTAGATTAGCTCACATGCATCTTCTATCATGATCCATGTAATACTACACCTCATGTATTGTGGCAATTTTGGTAAATGAAATGCATGAAGTTTCTTTTAGTTTGGAATGTGAATGATGTATGTATGAGTGTATGTTTTTATGCTAAGTCTTACACGGGTTGCACCCTATGTTGTATATAGGGAATGCCACCTAAGAGCACTCGGAGTACGGCACGTCTTACACTTGGTGAATCAAGTGACGGGGCACCTCTCTTCAGCGATATCCATACAGACCCCAGTTTGGGCCCGGATCACGAAACTATGCCGGATTCACAGCTAGCCACTGGCCCCACTAATGGGCCAACACCTATTGCACCACCGGTTTCCGAGCCGAACCATGCGTCTACCTCGACGCCTCACATGCCTTAGGCGGCTCCTCCTCCTGATAGGTTGGAGCAGATGATGCTCTTGATGCAGCAACAACAACAGTTTTTTTGCCACCATAGCAGGGGCCCTTGCCCAGAATATGAATGTGGTTCTGCCTGTGTAAGACCCGCATCCTAGATCGTACCATTCCGTAGGTTTCCTCGGTCCTCCCGATTGAATTCCGGCGACCCGCGATTTGTTATCGATATTTGCGCGCGATCCCAAGTTATGTCCCTTATATCAGAGTCAGATCGACCCGAGACTTATACCCTAGCGACCGCGCCGTCGTCGCGATTCCGACACCGCGTCTCGCGAACCGAGGCGATACCCGGGTCAGGAGATGTGGGCTCGTGTTCAGTTTGAGGAAAATGCCGCACGTTGCAAATACCGAGGGAATCTCTACAATACATCACATCAATCTATCACATCATGTCAAGTACCAACACTCATACCTCTCTCACCTAAAGTCAACTCTCCCTTACATGTCAAGTACATGCCCATCACCCATCACTCCATCACTCACACCCATCCCTCTCTCTCTTACACCTCTCTCTCTCATCTCTCTCTCATTTTTCCTCCCAAGCAACTCCAGCGTCCAAGCCTCCCATGGAGAGGCTAGTGTGGCCCACCTTCCTATCTCCCATCTACACCATCCTAAGTCGATCTCAACCGTTGAAGTCCATCCATTGAATCTCTAGCATGCATTGATGTAAGAAGAAGTCCAAGAAGATCTAAGGTGGGTGATTTTATTATTTGATTTTGTGATTTGAGGGCCCACTTGTGGTAGAACCCATGTTTGTGTTGTAAGAAATGGAGGGCCCATAGTGGCGGGTACCCTCCACCACCATCTGATTCCTCTCTTTTTCTCTATTTTTCCCTTTCTCTCTCCCTCTTTTGCCTTTTGTGTGATGTTTGCGTGCCCCACCATAATGAGTTTGATCCACACCATTTGATTGCGGGACCCACCATTGCTGCCCGTCCATTTGGACAAGCCTGGATGAGGGACAATATAAATATCAAGTTGATCCAAAGCTTTGGTGGGCCACCAGGTGGACCCACCATGATATGGGTGTGCTGGATGCACCATGGTGTGTGTCCCACATCCACACGTCCATCCATTTTGTCCTGGCCACGGGCTCATCCGATTCTGACCGTTCAGGGGTGGGCGCACTGTGAGGTATATGTTTATCTACACCATCCAGATACCCTGGATGGTGGTACCCACCTGATGCAGTGCTACATCCAGCACATGGACCCCACCTACACATATGTATTACATCTACACGGTCCATCTATCTTTCCAGATTATTTATGGCCAGCGGCTGTGGGGCCCACATGCCACGTACATGATATCCAGACCGTCCTTCCTGGCTGGACGCTAGATGGAAAACACAAATACTAGTTTATTTTACAGGTGGCCACACGCGTGAATCCACCTAATGAATGTGTTTCATCCAGCCGTCCAGGTGACACTACAAGAAATTTCGGTATCAGCGGCGGAGCACCACTGTCGGCCAAAAAGAAAACGCCAGTGTATGTGTAAAATTAGCGGCGTTTTTATGTGGCCGCCAGTGTACGGATAAGAAACCGCCGCTGGGAAAAATAAAATAGGGCTTTTTCCGTTCCCGAATAGTTTCCCCAAATCACGCCCCTCCAAATCTCTCTCCCAAAACCCCTTTTCCCTCTTCTCTCCCAAATCGCACCCGCCAATTCTCTCTTCCAAAACCGATTTTCCCTCTTCTCTCCCAAATCGCACTGGCCAAATCTCTCTCGCAAAACCCCTTTTCCCTCCTCTCCCAAATCGCACCGGCCAAATCTCTCTCGCAAAACCCCTTTTCCCTCCTCTCCCAAATCGCCCCATCCCCAAATCGCTCGCGCGCCAATATTTCTCTCCCAAAACCCTTCTTCCCTCCTCTCCCAAATCGCCCCATCCCCAAATCCCGATAGTCTCTCTCTCTCCAACGTCCCTCCACTCCGGCCTCTCTACATATGGTTTCCATTTCCATTGCTTGTTGAAGACACTGATCTCTCAGCCGTTGCCTTCCTTGCTGGACCACGCCAAAGTTCGAGAAGGCCCACAAGAGGAAGAAGCATCAGCAACAGCCGCAGCAGTATGCTACTCTCTCTCTCTCTCTCTCTCTCTCTCTCTCTCTCTCTCTCTCTCTCTCTCTCTCTCTGGGTTTCTGAAATATCTTGCAGAGTGTGATGGATGATACGCAAGCACTTAGAAATTGCATACACGTCATACATGGTGGAAAAATCTGATCTGCATCGTGCTGGTGGTGGTGGTTTTTGTTTTTTTTTTTTTTTTTTTTGGTGAAAACCACTAGGAGTTTTTTTTTTTTTTTTTTTAAAAAATTATTTATTATTATTATTATTTAATATAAAGTATAAAGAAAAGGTAATGAAGATGATATTAAAGTTGAACCTTAACAAGTATTTTGCATTATCTGGGGAATTGTAACCCCATTCCTCATGTCCATGTCCAAAACAGAGAGTCACTTTTGGAAAAGGTGAAACACCTTTAGCATTTAGGTGCGGCTGGATGTAGAGGACATTGAAGCTTCTGTCAAAGCTCTTTATCTATGCATTTAGTAATCAGATGTCCGCATTTTATGTAAATTTCATGCCCACAATATGCTCGACTATTTGACTGATACTTTTTTTTTTTTTTTTCTCTATAAAGTTTATGCTAGAGCAGAGTAGGCACTAGCTCAAATAAATAATGAGTTCAATTCGGCTATTGCACATTGAGCACACATGCCATTTGGGCTGGTTTGATGGAGAAATCAGAGTGAGCACGCATCCTGAGGTGTATTGTGCCTTTTGCAATAATGTGAACAATTTTAGCACAATTGGCTGGTTTTCAAATTAATGGCTACAGATTGTTGTTTTACCCTACTATCTAATCTAGGATTTGAGTACTCTTTTGAATTTTTGAGCTATTGATCAAAAGGTTAAAGTACTTTTGACTAGGTTCTTCAGGTTTAGAGAAACCCAAGTTAGCTTGCTGCAAGTATTGACTGACTCAATTTGAATTGACTTGATCAAGTGATTTTGTTTATTACAAGTGAATCAAACTTACACCCTTTTTATCTGCAGGAATATTACCCTATAGAAATTTGATACCCAGTCTATTTTTCATCACCAAATCCCCCGGTGGCTGGTGAGTCTTATTAGTAAACACCTTCTTAACAAGTGCTTGGATTCGGTGTCTAGGACAAAATGGGTATGACGGACGAGTTCGAAGCTTCTTTGCAAGTATACTATTGGGATTTGATACTGACATTTCTTTTGAAGTGAATGAAATCAAGGTGTGGATTTGAACTACCTTCAGTTCTTTTATTTTTTTATTTTTCCTTTTTTGCCTTCTTTTTTTAGGTCCATCAAGTCATTCTTCTATTTTTGCACTGTACTTTTGAGAGCCGCTCATTTATTGACAACAAATGGGTATCAAATGAAAAGCTTGTGAATGACGTGTAATTCATATGTTGGCAACCTTAAAGCTATGATCATTTTTGGATTTGCTTCATGCAGAGATCTGTAGCTTCCACAAGCAGGAGAACAGCCATCTGATTTTCTTATCTCAAGCAAAGAAGATATTGGTTTCCTCTAATGGTATTGTAGCTTGCCCAGTTATTTATTTATTTATAATTTTTTTTTTACACACTGTTATTTTCACATAAGTGAGTAAATGTCAGAACGTAATTTTCATAGTATCCTGTAGGTAGGAATTGGGTTACTAGTATTGCAGCAGCTAAGTGGAGTCAATGACATCCTATTTTATGCGAGCAATATTTTCAAAGCTGCTGGTAGGTTTAGTTATCAATATTTTCACCAGTATTGTGCTTCTATTTTTTTTTTTCCAGTTGAATGTGGACAGTTGCTGTTTTTACCTTCTTAGCCATCTTTTTGTAGGCTACTAAATTCCATCTGGTCCATCCCAAGCCTGGGTAGAGGGTTGATGTCAGGTTTGTTGATGGGCATTGAACCTTTGCCAAGCAATCATAAAAAAGATCCCAAATAGCTGGGACAAGGCTATAATGATAATGATGACAATATACCATCTAATTGAGTCCAGATTTGAAATAACAGGATTCTCCTATCAAGGAGATTTTCTTGACATGGCCCATTATGATGATAATGTTGACAATATACCATGTAGAGTACCATAGCATTTTACTCACCACAAATTGAAACCACTTGTTTTGAAATATCTTATCCATTACTCAGTTTTCAACATGCACGACATGGGCAGTCTGTAACTGTTTCCAATCTGATACATTCAGTTAGTCTACAATTCAATATTGTCAGAATTTGCTGGCCATTGATTGGTGAGGAGACAGTTCCAACTGAACTGATAGTTCTGCATTTTGACACTTCACAAAGGGAGGGAGAGAGTTAAGGATTTCTTCAAACATGTTCAAGTTGCCACTGTTTGTCTTACTACTTTTCACCATGCCATTTGATTCATCAGCTGGTTAAGGATCTCTTCAAACAAGTTCAAGTCGCCACCGTTTGTCTTACTACTTTTCACCATGCCATTTGATTCATTAGCTTGTTTTGAAAGGTTTTTGGAGGTCCATCTGGTATGGATCTGTTCATAAGCTTTGTTTTGTCTTACTCAATGGCTTGTTACTACTTTTCACCATGCCATTTGGTTCATCACAGTTTTTAGTGTTTTCAGAATGCCTTGGGAAAGGAATTATGGTATTTGGCATGATCATCCACGTGTATAATCAAATGCTTATATAAAAAACAACAGCACTAACACAGAGGAGTCTTTTTTGCTGCTCTTCTATGGTGATTTGATGGATTCATGGATTTAAATTTGCTTGCATTTGATTCGATGTTTTAAGGATGCAGGGGCCTATAGTGGTCCTTTTGGTAGTCTTGAATTTTGAAGTTTATCACCTTTTAAAAAAAAAAAAAAAAGAAAAAAAAAATTAGAACAAGAACGAAAGAAAAGAAAAGAAAGGAAAAATTTTAAAAAAAGAGAGAAGTTTATAATGTTATTTTGTGGGGTTTATGTGAGGTTTTGTGGGCCTGATCTATGGCATCCTAATGAAATGCTAAATAGAAGTGATTGACGAGGGAGAGAGAAGTTAACAAAAACAAATGCAGCAACTAAACATTGGGTTATAAACAAATGAAAAAGAAGAAGAAGATTTGAATGCAAACATTACTGCAATAGCTATACCATTTCAGATTATGTTTTGTATTTTAAAGTTACCACTAACAAAAAACAGGCATTAGGATAAACCAAAGATCTAGGAAATATCATATAGAGGATTAAGACAAATGAAGACTTGCCAAACATCAGCAAATACAAGATGTCAAAGACAAATACATAGCTGAATGAAGCGAAAACAAACTTACCATTGCACAAATACATAGCTGAATGATTTTATTATTTTTATTTTTTGTTTCTTTCATCATAGCTCTCTTTCTTTTTAGAAGTTCATATAAAATCAAAGCCATCATGGAATTCAGTTTATTTTATAAGCTCTTCTTGCTATACTTAAACTTTCTTTTTATCTTTTTTGGAAGTTCAGATTGAATCAAAACCATATGAGTCTCAATCTACCTCATTTACTTTTTGTGGGCATCCTATGATTATGACGGAGAATGTGGTATCAGAAACAACAATTTCTAGTATGCTGAAAAATCGGTCAAAGTCTTCACCATCTTGTGGAGTTTCTGATAAACCAGACGGTCGTCCTTTAAATTACTCCATAAAAGAAAACATTGTTCTTGATTAACAAGTTTTTTATCCAAAAAAGTTGCATTTGCAGTTTTTTTTTTTTGCAAGGCAAAAGTAAATTAAAGAGTAATTAAGTATAGCACTATGGGCTGGTTGGCAACTTTGCAAGATTTGTTTGATTGCAATATTTACTTAGATTGGAAATGTTCAATTTTAAATATTTAGCTGTCTTTTAGGAACACAATTGGTGCTGAATGGGTCTGTTACTAATCATGTGTGTTTTGGTTTCAGGTTTCTGAGGAGGGAAAAGCTTGTTCCAGATACACTTTACCTCACGATATATTTCATCGACCAGTTTCTCTCTCAAAACTACATTGAAAGACAAAAGCTCCAGCTGCTTGGTGTTACCTGCATGCTAATTGCCTCGTAAGTTCTTTTTTCATCCCGGATTTTGACGAGATCTTTAAGTTTGAATAAGCATCAAAATTGTCCACACCCACCATTTTTCCAAATGGAAAAATTGACTGTATGCTAGTGACAAAGGTGGGTGTAAATCGTGGCTGCTCGCTTTTTGAAATTATTGCTTGGTAGCTTCATCTGTCAAACATACTTCCCTAACATGGGTTTTATAAGATAGTTCCAGAATATTCTTGTACTATACTGCATTCGGTTCCACAAGAAAGAGGTGTTCAACTATCGGGCCTATCTTTCTCTCAGTTTTGACGTGTTAAAAACTGAATCAGCAAACTGAAGAATGCAACCGGTGCAGTAAACTGCAGTTAATTTGAATGAAAAAAAAATAAATCTGTTTTGTGCACAAGAAGCCAGGTTGCATACACTAAAATGATTATAAAAAGAAATCTGTTCATGCACTAGATGATAACTAGAAAACATCATGGTTGGACAAACACATCTATTATAGGATTATGGGATTTTAAGTTCTATAGCTACGGTACACCTGTGCCTGGAATGATGAAAAGGTTCAAGCCAAAATCTCCATCTCATAGACTGCTTGCCTTTTGCTTCTGGTGCATACACCTCTTGTGTTTGGTGGAGAGATGCAAAGCTATCACATTAAACATCTTAAGGCCTGCTCATTTATAGTGCTTCTGTTAGCTTGTTTCAGTGCAAGTGTTTAAATTATTGTGTAGAAGCATTCAACCAACTCCTCTTCAAACTCATACTGCCTTGATTGATCTACCGAAGGATACAAACACCCAATACTCTCTCCACTGAAATGAGTAACAGCCTTCAAGAGGCTAATGTTGCATAACAAATCTAGTCCATTTCCTCAAGTTGAATAACACCATAAATTCATAAGAAGGGCTGAGTCTAATCAAATAGTAAAAAATCAGATCATAAATCGTAAGGATGTCCCAAAATACTTCTAAAAGCAAAAAAAAAAAAACAGAAAAAAAAAAGAAAAAAAGAGAAGGAAATATGGATAGAAGTATGAAAAAACAAGTAGTTGAAAACCTAAGTAGCAATCAATAACATTTCACATGAAAGTTCTAGTCAATATAAAACGTTCCATGACACCCATGTAGTACTAATGCACACATAGACTGATCAGACATTGGAAAGAACGATCTCAGTATATTGCCTGCTGTTACATTCCCTCACCCTCAAATTCATATGATAAATCATACCATTAACTATTCGAGACCATGTAAAAAATAAAAATAAAAACTCAAACCCCATCACGAGATCCCCTTGCCATCCCTTCTTTTAGTGAAGTAAATTGTACAAATCTTGTGGGATGCCTATCAAACAAAGATCAAACTGAAGCCTAATTCGATTTCCATGTTAAATGAATCAGATTATAGAACCTGAATTGTAAATTGTAGGATATTAACCATGAGCTCATGTTATGAGCACCCAAAATGTGATTCAAGATCATGATAGTCCAAGGGACACCTGAGAGCTGATTGGATGTCACCATTAACGGTGGGCATTCAATTCCCACTGCTTTCTGTGATGTAGTCCACTTGAGCTTTGGATCTGCATCATGTTTTGGCTCATGATTGAAAATAAGATGAAAAAACGGATGGACGGTGTGGATAAAATAAATAACATTACGGTGGGCCCCACAGAGCTTCGGCCACGTCGTGACATAGGGATATTCCTGTTGCAGGTGCTGCGGACAATCCGGCTGGTGGCAAATTGATTTTCAATGGAGTGATTGACCGGGAAAGCATGTGGGGCCCACCTTAGTTATTGATCACTGCTGCCAGTCCTCTATATAAAGGGCCATGAGCAGAAGATGAAATGCATCACATATCTCCATGGCTGCTTCATCTCTCACTAGTAACAGCCATTTGATGGTTGCAACGCTTGCTCTTGGGCTGCTAATGGCATGCCTGGACATTGCAGGTAACGTGTCTGTTTTTTAGTGGCCCTGTGGGCGTCTCCATCCCAACTATCCCCTGTGGTGTGACCCACCTCATGGATGGTTGGATGTGTGTGCTATATCGGTGTAGGCCCCACATACCACATTCTATAACAAGCTTTATTCACAGACGTTGGAACCAGTCTCATCTAGCTGGAAGCAGATTAATTGCGTCCTTCGCCAACGTGGATGAACTCCATGAGGCCCACCATGTTGCATGGGTTTTATCCATGCCGTCGGTTTATTTTTGGGGGGGAGCATTATTTTGGGGGCTGATTGTTTCATCCAAACATGCTGCTTTTAGGCTATTAGATATAGTTGGCGCTACTCAGTAGCATATTATGGATAGATTTGATTCATCTAGGACTGATCTAAGAGTTGGACCGATCTAGGACTGATTGAAGAAAGATATAGTTGGCGCTACTCAGTAGCAGATTTTTTTGCTTTTATAGGGTGTACCCATTGCCCGCGGCCGGTAAAACTGGCCGCGGGTAAAGGGTTGGGCCATCGGTCGGCTTAGGCCCCTTTTGTTGTAGTGCTACAAATCAGGATTGGTTCCACTTCTTCAGTAAAACCAATCCACTATCCATTTGGGGAAGCTTAGGAAATGGGAACCACATTAGGTTGGTTCCCATTTCTTCACTTTACTTGCTCCAATTTGGGTCACATCCAATCCACAAGGTTTTTGACTTCCAAAATGGCCCTTAGTTATTTTCACTAGTATCAACATGGACTCAAAGTACATCTCAAACTGAGCATCCTCAGCTTAGTATGCTTTAGTCTTCCCTTCCACAACCAAATACTCCTTTATCTCTTCAGAATTCTTGAACTGAACATGCTTCATTGCATGTCTAGCTTCTTCACAACAAGGCTATGATGATAATGCCTATGATTTATTTCATAGTCGTGTTGAGGTCAATATCATTGAATGTTCAAATCTGCTATCACTTCTCTTCCTGATTTTACAAGGATATTATTTGACCCAAGACTTGCCTAAAGGTATGGTGTTAGTCAAGCATGCCAAGTTTTTCATTGACATGCACAAGATGAACAAGTTATTCATTCAGGCCAACCTAATTAGGTCCAGAACTGAGTTGTATATGTTATTCCAAGTCAGCCAGGCAGTTTTTACCTGTGGTATAGTCTTTTCATGGAATAATGGATGGGAATTTGTTGTTAACAATGCCAAACCTCCGTGTTCATTTCTGTGGAGTTTTTACCCATGAACCAAGAAGTTTTATAGTCACTTCCCTCGTTTTCAAGTTTTATATATTCATTTTTAGGAGCTATTTCAAGTATAAAAATAATTTAACATCACTCCAATGAGAGATTACTTCAGATGCAATAAGCACCAATTTGAAAGCATCTTTCTGATCATCCATGATAAACCATGAAAGGTGATACAAGAAATGAGGTCTTCTAAACAATATTTTGCATCTTATAAACCATTTAATACTGGAGATGTGTAGGAACTAGACTAGACCTGCCTCTAAATTCTAACAAAGTTCAAATAAGTATACCACTTTGTGTTGCTTACTATCGCCATACAATATCAGAATGCATACAGTTACAGTGCAAAGTAGTCTAGATCATCAGGAAAATAGATAAGTGCATAAATATATAAGAAAAGCCCAAAACGAGGTAGGTGTACAAAACCTGCAACTCCACTAAACCTATTGCAAAGCTTCTCAACAAGAGCTTCCATTTGTTTGTCCTAGACATGGATCAAAGATTAGAATGTAAATTTGTAACAAAAAACACATGCAAGTCTGAATGGGAAAGATTAAAAGCAGCATGTTTGGATGAAACAATCAGCCCCCAAACAATCAGCATTTTCAAGAAAGGTGGCTCCACATGAACACAATGCAAGTCTGAATGGGAAAGATGTCAATTTCATTTGATTAGCTGAACATTGAATACTACCTTCTCACTTCACTTCCAAAATGTGTGCAGTTCCCTTTCTTCAAACCAATTCACAGGCGAGTTACCTATAGAACTGGCTAGGCTGACCAATCTGGTGGATTTGTAAGTATAATTTCTATTCTCGTCTTGCGAGTTTTTAGCTGTAGTCAATAACCCAAACTATTAGTGTTGAAGTGGCAAAACTCACTTCCGCTGATTCAATGCAGTCGGATGAGTGACAACAATTTCTCTGGAAAATTACCTGATTTCATCCAAAACTGGAAACAGTTGAAAACATTGTAAGCGTTTCATTCCTAAAACATAGGGGCATAAATCATAATATTTATTATCATCGAACTCGATCTCTATTAATGTCTCACAGGCGCATTCAAGGCACCTCATTGGAAGGTCCTATTCCTTCTGGGATTTCTTCCTTGAAAAACTTATCTGACCTGTTAGTGCTTCCTACTTCACTCTTTTACCTCTGTCTTTTTCTTTCTAAAATTTATCTTTGGGTTTCAATCAATGTTCAACGTATTGTCATTCTTAGGAGGATCAGCGACTTATCTAGAATGGGGTCGGTTAAGCTCAACTACAACTGGTTGTAGGTTTAGCTCGCTTATGCAACTGCCACTTCCAAGCTCCCACACCCAATTCCTGTTCCACTTCTTCCAAGCAGACACATGGGGGGATTTCTTTTTTCTTTCTTTCTTTTTATTTTTAATCTTTCTTTTCTTTTCTTTTCTTTTCTTTTTTGAAATGAAACTACGATGGTATATCAAACATACAGTTTTTGACTTCAGTGATGTATTTAAAGTGAACAGAGGAAGAATATATGAAGAGAATTTTGAATTTACTGCTAATGAAATTGTTGTTCATATTTGGGCTTCACTCAAGCGGGACAGTTTGAACACAATGTTTCCTACTCAAACATATGCAGACTAATCTTTCTTTGGCACTCGAAAAGTTTTTTTTTCTTGTATTTTTGTACCAAGGTCTGTTATGGTCATGCAATTTTGGAATGCGGTGATCTTTCATACAATGATTTCACACCAGAAAAGTCGATAACATCTCAGTGTCAATTAGGGAATGTGTAAGTGCACGCACTTCATGGCTTTTTCGAGCTTGGGTTTTCAGGAGGTTTAGTGCCTTACTGATAATTGAATTTACATTTTTATCATGCCAGCAATCTGTTTGCAAGCCACTCTTTGATGGCGAACAGCACGTAAGCTTCAATATCATTAAATCCATCGGTTGTTGTTAGCTTCAAAAACAATATCATTATAAATTATCTGTTTAAGATCCTTCTGAACTTCTAACCATGTTTTGATGAAAATAGATATGCAAATTGCTTGGACAACTCACGCATTGATGAGCTCAAGCCTTGGAGTGAACCTTGTGTTTAGGTTTTGATAAGGGTTCGACCTATCAGTAGTACAGAAAGGGCTTTGCAAGGGTCTGGTAGATGCTTGAGGTAGGAGAGTGCACAGACTTTAACGTGGCTAGGGCATCTGGAGACCAGATTTACCTTCGATCATGTAGCATGCGAGACTATATCACAGGTGTGGCTTGATAAAAATATCAGATTGTAGGATTTTGTACATTGTCTTCTAACAATATATACTTTGGATGGACTGGTTTCTGATGGATGGTTTGAATTTTGTAAAGGAAAAGCTTTTCGAGGTTGCAGGCTTGCCAGTTGTGGAGAATTGCATGTCTGGGTATAATAGTTGCATGTTTTCATATGGCCAGGTAGGTCCCACTAAAGCTTTTGGTGGTTGTAAAGGTATTGTAGGAGAGCTGATGAGTTTTTGGATGTCTTCATGCAGACTGGGAGTGGGAAGACATACTATGATGGGTGACATATGTGAGATGGATAATGAACTTAGTGAAGATTGTGGGATGACACCTCATATTTTTGAATATCTATTTATGCAAATTAGAGAGGTAAGCTACTCATCAACTTAGTGGTTGCCTCTACAAGAGCATTCTAAGCTTCTCTCTCTCTCTCTCACACACACTCACTCACTCACTCACATACATACACACAACTTCATTTGGGTACAGGAAGAGGAGAACCGGAGAGATGAAAGATTGAAGTATAGTTGCAAGTGTTCCTTTCTTGAGATATATAATGAGCAGATAACAGATCTCCTTGAGCCAGCATCAACCAATCTGCAAGTAATTTGATGCATGATCAAAGCTGCTAATGGATGCATGATCAAAGCTGCTTATCAGGTACAAGCCACTATATGGCTTTCCTTGTGCTGAATTCATGTCCATCCACTCATCTGAAGGGCCAAACATTTATATTAAATGCCAATTGTCCATTTCTTCTGCATATGTTTAGCTCACCAGATCTGAGATTGACCTGATTCTTGGATCCAAGGCATAAGTTTTGTGTGAGGTTAACTTTTTTTTAAAAATAAAATAAAATAAAATTGGGTGAGGTTCATAAAGCTCACGCATTTGTGGAGCCTTGCCAACCACATGCACCAAAATAGCATACAGGTGTGAGGTAAGAGCCTTCCGTCAAATTGACCATTGTGTATAAAACAAATGGATGTCTAGAAAAAACCTGCATCTGTTTTTTTTTTTTTTTTTTTTTTTAATTTCCTTGTTAGCTTGTTAGCACACCCCACTGTCAGATCACACATCGCTAAAAAAGGTATTTGTTGGTTCCTTTTATTTTATATCAAATTTGTTTTTGGTTATTTATTTTTTTTTTTTGTAAACTTTTGTCTCTGCATTGGTAATTGAAGGTGGAGCATTTGGGGTGAAATGTGGTAGCCTAGAGGGGGGCTTTACTGCTTCATATGGGGATGGATATGGACTTTATTCGGTATGGTTGTTTTTACAGGAAATATTTATAACTGAAAATTTAATTTTAGATAGTGTAACTTAGATTATAAGTGTACATACTGTTTTTTTAGCTCACCTCTACGCATGGCAGGGAGCTGTTGACAAAGGTCCTCTACATGGCATGAGTTCTGGTTCTAGGGGTGCATTGGAGAAGTCTCGCATCTAGCGTTGCAGAAATCCGTTGTTTTTTTTTTTTCCTCCTGCTTTTCCTTGTGTCTCAATCTGTAAATTTTTTGTCCATTATGTAACCTTTCATTCTCAGGCTTCCTGTAAATGAGGCTGGTTGTAAATGATTTACAGGTTGTGTTTGAATGCTAATTTAAGCCTGTAAAGGTCTTTTGATTTAGAAGATTCAGCCTAGCAGAATTTTTAATTTTTTCTTTTATTTTTTACACTGAAAATCATTTAGCGGCGTTTTGTTACAGATTCTCACGGCGTTTCTTAATCTTTCATTAGCACTTGTTACAACATTCACCGGCGTTTCTTAAATGTTTCAGCGGCGTTTCAGACAGTTTTGACCGGCGCTTATACAGTTTTGACGGCAGTCAACAGAAGCGCCGCTAAATAATAATAAGCGCCGCTAAAATTTCACTTTTAGTGGCGGCCATAAAAAACGCCGCTAAAAAAGCGACCGCCGGTAAAAGACACAGCGACGCCCCCCTTTAGTGGCACGCGTCCCACCGCCGGTAATTCTTATACCGGCGGTTTTTAGGACTTTTAGGGGCGGTTTTGGCCGCCGGTAATTCCTATTTTTCTTGTAGTGTGAGACGGCGGACCCACCGAGATGTATTATTTTCATCCACACCGTCCAGATGATCTGGACGGTGGTGGACCCGTTTGGATGGAGTAGGGCGCTCCACCGTGATGCACGTGTTATATCTAAACCGTCCATCCATTTCTCACTTGTGAGCCGTGCATGTGGCACGTGCCATATCTAAACCGTCCATCCATTTCTCACTTGTGAGCCGTGCCATATCTAAACCGTCCATCCATTTCTCACTTGTGAGCCGTGCATGTGGCACGTGCCATATCCAAACCGTCCATCCAATGAACAGATTCAAATCTCTGGTGAAAACCACCTTGATGTTTGTATTTTATCTGCACCGTCCATGGAGTTGAACGGTGCTGTGAGGCCAGCACAATGTATGTGTTATGTATTCACTCCGCCATTGCTGGATGCGTGGGGCCATTCCACACGTATGACACGTGTGGGTGGGACCCACCTTGATGTATTTATTCTAAATCCCCTCCGTCCATCTGAGTGTACTAACGCCACCAAGTTATATGGGCCACACCAAGTTGTATTTGTTCCATCCACACCGTCCAGATGATCTGGATGGTGCTGGAGTGATTGGACGGTGCACAGCTGCCACGTGATGTATGTGGATAATCCACACCGTCCGTCAGGCAAATGTCCATGCTCTGAACATCAGCTGCAAGCATTTATTAGATTGGTATTATATATATACAGTTATATATAAAATATTACATAATATCATAAATGTATATGATATATATATTCATCCATATCTGGTGGGCCCCACGTGGGACCCACCTGTTCAATTAAAATATTATATAATATTCTATATAGCTGGTATATTGACGTTAGCTGGGGTCTGATGATCCAGACCGTCCGTCCGTTTGAGGATGTGAGACCCCAGCACCGTCCACTTCCTTTTGTCTTATGGCCATCCCACACGTGTGGCATGTGTGGGATGGGACCCACTTTGATGTACGTGCATTACATCCTAGGCGTCCATCCGTTTGAAAACGGTGGACCTTACAGTAATGTATGAGTTTTATGCATTCCGTCCATGCGTTTGGGACGTGAGGCCACCCCACACGTGTGACACGTGTGGTGGGACCCACCTTGATTTATATGTTTTTATCCGCACTGTCCATGATAGGGACGGTGGGTCTCAACCGTGATGTATCTAGTCATCCAGGCTATTCGGCCATGCACCCCACCATGATGTATTTATCCATACCGTTCAGATGGTGCGGACAATGTTGGACAATGTTTGGACGGTGCTTATTTACATGAATAGTGGTTGGACAATGTTGATTTATATAGATAATGGTTGGATGGCGCCGATTTACATGGATAATGTTTGGACAGTACTGGCGTACACCTAGACAATGTTTGGACAGTGTTGATCATCATACGTGGGCCATGTGTGCAGTGATACACATGTTACACCTACAACTATTGAAATGATTTCTGGTGCGTCCCATATGATGAGGTCCACCTTGATGTATTTATGGCCCATCCATGAGACCCACCTTGATATATTAATGCGGCCCATTTAATGCAGCCCACTTGACCGTATATGAGGCCTATTGATGCGGCCCACTTGACGTATATGAGGCCCATATGATGAGGCCCGCCTTGATATACACGAGGCCCACTATGATGTGTATTAGGCTCATATTGTGCGGCCCACCATGACGTGTATTAGGCCCATGTGATGCGACCCACTTTATGCATGAGACCCTTGTGTGAGGCCATGGGTCCACTATATGTTTGGCCCTATGTATGTCACTTCTTGGGAGTAATGTTGGTTGGATGTCCACATTGATAGGCAATGATGGTTGGATGTCCACATTGTGACCTTCCCTTAGACTTTGATAGGCTCATTCTCATCATTCCCTTAGTGGGTTAACTCAAATAAGTGGGCCCCATTCGCCGTAGACGGATGGCTCCGCGCTATCAGATTTGATATAACCACGGCCGAGTACCAATCTTTATACTATGGTTAATCGGCTGATCATTTATGGACCCCGCTTTGTTTATCTATTGATTATCGGTGTCATTGCTATGACCGCTTTGCCAATTCTGATTATCGATCGATTCCGATTGACGTGACCGATTTGCCGATTCCGATTATTAACCGATTTCGATTGTCGTGGTCGATTGCTGATTAGCAATCAGGCCGTTTATCGTGACCGATTGTCAATTCCAATTGACGTGACCGAATTGCCGATTCCGATTATTGACAGGTCTCGATTGTCGTGGCCGATTGCCGATTAGCGGTCGGGGCTGATTATCATGACCGATTGCCGATTTTCGATTGACGTGACCGCTTTGCCAATTCTGATTATCGATCGATTTTGATTGTCGTGACCGATTGCCGATTGACGTGACCGATTTGTCAATTCTGACTATCGACCGATCCCGATTGTCATGGTTAATTGCCGGTTTCGATTGACGTGACTGATTTGCTGATTCTGATTATCGATCGATTTCAATTATCGTGACCGATTGTTGATTGATGTGACCGATTTGCCGATTCTGACTATCGATCGATCCCGATTGTCATGGCCGATTGTCGGTTCCGATTGACATGACCGATTTGCCGATTCTGATTATCGGTCGATTTCGATTGTCGTAATCGATTGCCGATTTACATGACCGATTTGCCGATTTCGATTATCGATCGATTCCGATTTGTCGAAGCTCATTGTGATGTATTTGAGGCTCATGAGCAAGGCCTATCATGATGTATTCATGGCCCATGGGTAAGGCCCACTGTGATGTATTCGTGGCCTATGGGCAAGGCCCAATGGGATATGTATTAGGCCCATGATGCATGACCCATTTGATGTATTCGAGACCCATATGTGGTGTAACGCCCTGAAATTCAAGGGTCGAGTAGCAACTCAACTCTCGAGTTCCAAAACATCACTTATGCAACATAGATAATGATGATTAAATGTTGTCTATGTTAGAGCAATTAACATGAGTGAGATTATACCAAAACAGTAATTCATACTCCAGATCAAATGTATAAAAGCAAGTGGAAAACTGAAACTGTATATATATGCATGTAAAAGAAACAAAACCATCTTAATCTCTAGAGTATGAACCCATTTGAGTCACTATATACATATATCTATTTTATGAAGAAAAAATGTCAAAAGTACAACTAAGGAAATAAGTCCTGTAAATCCCGTCGATCCAGGCAGCCTAGTCAAAGCCACCAGAATATTGCATAAATGAGAACTAGTCCTGGTCCTCGTTGTAGTCCGGCTCAGCCTCCTGAGTCGTCACCTCATCTACACCTAAGACAGAGTCTGGTTGGTGTGTACAACACCGTCCTGTAACGTGGGAGTGAGTAGCTAACTCAGTGGAACAATAAAGCATAGGTTAACATGTTATCAATTCAGTCAAGTAGTAATGATAAAGCAGTACAATCAAACACTCCTAACTACTCTTATTAATGCAAGTATGAATGTAGTCATGATGCATGCCCTCACCACACACTCCCTCGTGCGACACTATCTTACGTTCGCGGCATGCTTTTATCCCTCAGTACTCCACATCTTCCAGGCACATGCAATGCGATGATAAGCATGATTACCGAGTTGTTATTAGTCCATTTCAAACAACAAGATTGGGAAACCAAGGTACCTCCCTTGAATCATTCACAAACATGATCCATTCTAGGGTCGTCAGTCCTAGTTAATCTCATACGATAGTGTATTTCTAGGTCGCTGCAAAGGCTGCCAGGGCTGTTACGCACAATGGTTACATCACTCCCTTATCACCTTTTTAATGGTTCATCACTAAGCTGATACAGGCCTAGTCCATACTCTATACACTGCAGCAAAACTCGTCGCCTCACCGCAAATTCAGAGTATGCTCGAGGTCACTACAAAGAGCTCGTCACCAATCAGTGTAGGCCGACAGCTCGAATATAGTGTCTCATACCACCATAATCGGCTCACGAGTCTGGTTGCTCACTGGTCACTACAGGGAGGCATGTGACCCCAGCGTAGGCCGACAGCTCGACCACGGTGTCCCATACCACCATGCCTGGCTCATGAGTCTTAGCGGATTGAGGTACAATGGTTAACGGGATTTCACTGGTAAGTTTGGTACCCTGGGTTCAAGCAGTAACGTCCAAATATGGTGAACATACACTAGACATATCGGGTTACTTGACAAGCCTGACTAACTCGAGCGCACAGTCAACTGAACGACATGAAGTGCATAAACACTTCGTGTGGCCTAACCACTGTCGCCAACTGAAGTACGACTCGGGTTCGTCAAACACATCGTAGGTGGCGAAATGAATCTCAACCACGATCTCAAGTCTGGTACCGATTGTCTAAACTATAAATATAGTCTCAAACCCAATCAATCCTTATTTAGAACATGTAGAGTAAAGCATAATAAACAAAGTAATTCAAGCAAGTTAACAAGCATGTTATAAAGCATGTTATAAAGCACCATATAAACAGGAAATACAAACACATATATTTCATAAGTAAGCAGTTAACGTAAACAACCAACATGAAGGAAATCATATACGTCTCTAAGGTAATTGAGAATCCCATCTCGACACCTACCTAAGGCACTATCATCCAAGCACTTACTCTCACAAGCATTTTCACAAACACTTAGAATACACTATTTCAACATACATAGTGTATGTTAGCAAAACATGTATTAGGGCAAGTCCTTTCGCCAAATCAGTATTTTATCCATACATAATATATTTATACAACAAATAATCATGGCAAACACATTTCCAAAATTTATATGTATACCGTACATGTAAAATTCCATATTCTTCATCTTTAATCGAAACGGAAAACAGACAGCACTTTGTACATGTGCAATTACATGCAGATCATGAATCTATCATTATCTGACATTGAAAGCGTTGAAAACCGTAACCTATACATGTAAAGTCCTCACCGTTTATCGTAGAATCGAAACAAATCAGGTAGGTTTGCCAAGCTTCCGTATTCGGCAGTTTGGTAACCTATAGAATGAAATAGGTTAGCTACTTCATAACCTACAACCTTCACAACCCCAAAACAGATTAGGGTTAGGGTTTCTTACTTAGAAACGAAGTCAGAATCGTCGGGAAAGTGATGAGAATGGGGTGGTACAGCTTGTGTAGCGGCAGGGGATAGTAATAGGGAGTTTCTCCTACTTCTCTCACACTTTCTCTCTCTTTTCTCTCTTCTCTCTAGGGTTTCCCTCAAATTCATATGGCTGTGAGAGAGAGGGTTCTAAGGTCCTTATATAACCTAAAAACACACTAAAATAGACTTATGGACAAGGTATACTTAGGTTATAACCAAAGTGACCCTATTCCAGCTCAACGGAGGACTTCTAGCGGGCCTGCTTGAGTCAAATGTCGGACTTAAACTCACCAACCTTAGATCTAGGTGGAGTTAAGTTTTCATTTCAGTCGGATTCCCATATCATGCGTGGCAGACCAGTTTCAATTCAACGGTCAGCGGATTTCGATCAGAAATTCCAAGTACATGGGTATGTTTATGAAATTTTTCCTGATCCGAGGGTGTATTTGGGTCAGATTTTGACAGTCTGGTTGCTTAAAAAATGTCCGCAAGCGACACGTGCCAGATTACTATTTGAGATATTTATTTGTAAAGAAAATCAAGTATTTTCACACTCCTCGCTCCGGACTCAAGCGAACAGCCATAGGACAGTCTGGATTTGATTTCCGAGATGGTTGTCAAGCCCAGCGAGGCGGTCCTAAGTCCTTAACTTCGTATTATTCGGACTCTCGATGTGCGGTCCAGACCTGATACGGAGTTTCAATGTGCTCCCAAGAGCAGCCGGGTAATGAGTTTGATCCTAGACTTTAGGGTAACCTAGCGTCAATGATTCTACAAGTTTTAGGTCTTGTAGATTGTATTTAAAGCGATTCAAACAGATTTCATGGCTAATCTAGTTTAGCACATAGTTAACTTTGTCAAATTTCTAAAGGATTTGATTATAAGCGATTTCTGCCTGAGGTGGTACTCCGGCCATTGCATGAAAATTTTCGAGTCGTTACATGTGGGGCTCACATGTCATGTATTTAAGGCCCATGAGCAGGGCCCATCTATTGTGTATATGTGGCCTGTGAGTAAGGTCCACTATGTTGAATATTAGGCCTTTGTGTGAGGCCGTGGGCCCATTACATGTTAGGCTCTATTTGGGCCATTCCTTAGGGGCAATGTTGGTTAAATGTCCACGTTATCGAGGCCGATTGTCGGTGCCGGTTATTGGTACCGATTATGAGTACGTGACAGCATAGCATCATGATATATGCCCATACCCATCATCTGCATGTTTATTATGAGATATGACTGACCATTGCATGTGTCATTGGGCAGGTTGATATGAGACTCCCTAATAGGCGGAGGTTATCTCACATGAGCATACGACATGCGCAGGATTGATGTATGACTCATGCATCAAGCATTTTATGATACGACTACTGTACGCCCTAGCGACATAAGGGCCGTAACCTCCACAGGCATATTGTGGATGGCTGGATGGGACACCGAAAATATTTGGTTTTAGCGTACGGGCGCCATAGATGTCCCTGGGTGAAAATCTCTAAACCTCCGTGACTAGGAGACACCCCAACGTCGAGATCGAGTGGATATATATGAGCGCATGAGGGCCGTATACCAGTAGGCCGCGTCTCCCATTGTGTCGTGGTCGGTTGGGAAGGGGTGTGACCTTAGCCGCCTGAGTGAGGGGGCAATGTCTAGGTTAAGTTTGACTAGCTTGAGGAATGGGTCCACTATCGATGAGCCAGGCCCGATATTGGCAGGCGGATAGTGAGGTTTCTTCCTCTTACCCAGTTATGTGCTCGGATAAGGGCGGCAAGTTAGCGTAGAGTGAAATAGACCCCGGTGATGATCCCAGAGATGAATCGTGCGGATATGTGGATTTATTGAGCAAGATTTGCATACTCATTCATTCATTCATTCACTATCCACTCGGACTGGTGGTATGCAACTATTTGTTATGTGAACCTTCGGAATGGCCAGGATTTCGATTGGGGCACGCGACTAACCTGAGATCAGGAGTTTGCCACATTAAGTCTGATTATCCAAATTTAGGTATGAGATTGGTTTGGATAGAAATCCCTTGTGATGGACCCGATAGCCTGAGATATTACGTACTATCATCCCGACTTCACACTCCAGCATGGTCATTCAATTCGCACCACATATTACATTACATTCGCGGCATATTGCATTTTGGGTTACCTGTGTTTTTGCATTTATATAGTTTAGATTCAGCATCTGATATTTGACTCTTTATGACTCATTTGTATAGTTAATCTGTATCGCGTATTCTGATATTGTTCCTCATTTGTATAGTTGATCTGTATTACGTATTCTAATATTGTTTGACTCCTGGACTTGTCAGTATTTTTGCTTACTATGATAATGTATGATTCATGACCTTGCGCTTATTTCGACATTGTATAATTATGACATTGCGTTGAATACTTGACACTTAACTTATGCACACACTTACACCACCCTCTAAGCTTTCTATAAGCTTATGCACGATAAATGGGTGCAGGTGATGTTAAGTTACAGCAGTGTTGATCTTGGAGCATGCAGCGGTCTTCTGGAGCTTGATTTTTTATTGACATATTTTCCTTTTAGCATTGTTCTCAAATGATTATATTAGTGAATATGTGATGATGATGTTGCCTTTGTGAATTGGGTAATCTTGTGGTTATGCATATTATGAGTTAAACGTACAAAAAAATCCTCCTCATAAGATTCCAAGATCGGAATCTGGCATATGGACACTAGGATCCGAGAATGGGGTACTATAGAGGCTGTCGGCACTGGATTCGGCGATCGGGATTCCTGTGAATCCGATTTTTGGGTGTGGGGCGTGACAACCTATATCACCTGTGCACCCTGCTAGGAACATGAGTGTCAGCGGCTTATTCGAACGATTACAGCCCTTCCGACCTCCTACTTTTGTGGGTACTCACAGACCCGAGGAGGCCGAGTATTGACTTGAATGCATCTCTAAGATGCTGAAGCCGTTGCACTGCACTGAGGTAGAGCTCTGGTCACATACATGTTCGAGAAAGAGGCCAATCTCTAGTGGGACAGCATCCTTCGGACCGTTACTCCTGGTTACGTGTGAACCTGGGAGGCTTTTGAGACGCGCTTCCACGGGAAGTATTTCCTTCTCACCTATCGCAATGAGAAGGAGGGAGAGTTCCTTCGCCTCCAACAGAGAGGGATGACTGTAATAGAGTATGAGAACCGCTTTACGTAGATAGCCGGATACGCTCCTTTGATACTAGCAAACGAGCCGATGAAGATGCGTCGATTTTCTGAGGGTTTGCGGCCCGATATCCGAACGAAGATGTGTTGCGCTAGCATGCCTAACTATGCTGAGCTAGTGAACATGTCTTTGCGATCTGAGCAGGATGGGGACAGGCTATCCCATACAGGGATGCCCATGGTTACTAGGCCTCGACCAGATTTGCCGAGTAAACCGTTCCTCGAAAAGAGGCCACATGCAGATTCTCCTCCTTGGCTTACGGCTCCATCTACACAGCCGAGGCGACCTGATATATGGTGCACCTACTGCAAGAGGTCGGGCCATTCTAACACTTATTGCTTAACTAGGATGAGGGACAACGACTTCATGCCTCCTCGGAAGATTAACCGTCAGATGCCACCAGCTATCTCAGCTCCACCTCTACGTTTTATACTGCCAGCGCAGCCTTCTTACAAGCCACCTGCACCTCGCTTTAAGCCGCTTCAATGAACTATGACACTTCAGCCGAATCGACCTCAACAAGCTCGTGTTCACTCACTTACAGCTGAGGCATCCAAGACAGCAATTGCAGCACCCCTGGCCTTTGAAGTTAAAACGCATATCCAAGGTACACCATTCTTATTAGTGGACACCGGGTCCACTATCTCTATAATATCATGCGCAACAGTCAAGCGACTAGTGTTGGAAACAATTCCTACGAAGGGGTGAGAATCCTTACAGCCACAGGGACCTTTTCAGACGTTACCAAGATTTGTAAGGATTGCTCGATAGACTTGGGAAGCAGGACAGTACTTATCAACTTGATCGTTGCCCCACTATATCATTACGACGTTATCCTCGGTATGGATTGGTTCACCGAGATGAAGGATGAGATCGATTGCGATACTAGAGTGGTAACAGCCCGCACACCTGAGGGCATGACTTTTACTTTCCCAGTTCAGGTCAGTTGGCCTTGCCGCATAAGTTGTTACGCTTTCTTGTTAGAGAATGTTGATGGTCCAACACTTGGGAACACGCCAGTCATTCAGGATTTCACGGACGTATTCAGAAAGATATCTGGATTACCTCCTCAGCGTGAGATTAATTTTACTATTGACTTGGTGCCTGATGCGACACCTATATCTCTACCGACATATCGCATGCCTCCTTGTGAGATGGAGGAACTAAGGAGACAGATCGATGATCTGTTGGATGTAGGTTTCATATGACCGAGTGTATATCCTTGGGGAGCACCCATGTTGTTTGTAAAGAAGAAGGACGGATCACTATAGTTGTGTATTGATTATCGCAGGTTAACCAAGTGACGGTAAGGAACATGTATCCTTTACCTAGGATAGATGATTTGTTCGATCAGTTGAAGGGGGCATAGTACTTCACTAAGATCGACTTACAATCAGGGTATCACCAGTTATGAGTCAGGGATGAGGACTTGCAGAAGACAGCGTTCAGAACCAGCTTTGGGCACTACAAGTTCCTTGTGATGTCGTTTGGACTCACAAACGCACCGGCCATGTTCATGGACCTGATGAACCGGGTGTTTCAGCCGTATCTGTACCGATTCGTCATCGTATTTATAGATGACATCTTGATATACTCCAAGAGTCGGGAAGATCACGAGGAGTACCTGCAAGCAGTCTTTAATACTCTTAGGAAGAACCAGTTGTTTGCTCAGTACAAGAAGTGTGACTTCTGGAAAGAAGAAGTCAAGTTCCTGAGACATGTGGTGTCCAAGGAAGGGATAACTGTGGACCTTGGTAAGGTGACCGCAGTTCAGGACTGGGAGCGGCCCGATTCCGCTATTGAAGTGAGGAGTTTCCTTGGCCTGGCGGGCTATTACCATCGATTCATTAGGGACTTTTTTAAGATAGTTAGACTGTTGTCTCAGCTGACTCGGAAGGATCTTAAGTTTCCCTGGAATGAGAAGGCAGAAGCAGCTTTTCAGGAACTGAGGGACAGGTTGACGTCCGTCCCTGTGCTGGTTTTGCTAGAGCAAGGGGTCAAGTATACCATATACACTGACGCTTATCGTGTTGCCTTGAGTTGTGTCCTTATGCAGAAGGAAAGGGTGATTGCCTATGCATCGTAACAGTTGAGGAAACACGAGGAAAACTACCTTACGCACGACCTAGAGTTAGCGACCATCATCTTTGCATTAAAGCTCTGGAGATATTACCTCTATGGAGAGGAGTTCGATCTCTTTTACGACCACAAGAGCCTCAGATACATATTCACACAGAGAGACTTGAATATGAGGCAGCGGTGATGGATGGAAACCTTGAAAGACTTCAAGTTCGAGGTCTCCTACTATCCCGGCAAGGCCAACCTTGTGGCAGACATGTTGAGCCGCAAAAAGATGATAGCATTTGCGGCTCCGCTTATGATAGACAAGTGGAACATGGTAGAATTTGTGCGATACTTCGAGCAGAAGCTTACTATAGAGGAGCCGTTCGGGAGCGTCGCACACGTTCATGTGCAAGCACTCATTGATGACAAGATTATTGTGGCTCAGAAAGACGATGAACTATTGGCAAATATGAGAGAGCAGGTGAGCGACAGTGAAGACTCGGAATGGAGAGTTGGTACGGATGGGGTCTGCGTTATCGTGGCCGCCTATGCGTCCTAAATCTTCATGACTTGAGAAGGGAAGTTCTCGAGGCTGCTCACAATTCGAAGATGGTGTTGCATCCTAGTAGTACGAAGTTGTATCGAAATATGAAGCGTTCGTACTGGTGGGACAACATGAAGGCCCACATAGCCGATTATGTGTCCCGTTGTCTCACGTGTCAGCAGGTCAAGGCCGAACATCGCCGACCACCTAGTTTACTTCAGCCCATGCCTATAGCTGAATGAAAATGAGGTTTCATTTCTATGGATTTCATCTCAGGGTTACCAAAGACGAGGAAGGGGCATGATTCCATTTGGGTGATTGTGGACCAATTAAAGAAATCGGTTCATTTCCTCCCAATTAGAGTCTTAAACTCCGTAGATGAGTTGACCAGGCTGTACATCAAGGAGATAGTACGTCTACATGGAGTGCTTATGGAGATCGTGTCGGATTGAGATACGCGATTCACATCTATTTTCTGGACTCGTATCCAGGAAGCAATGGGTGTGAAACTGAAGTTCAGTACCGCGTTCCACCCACAGACTGACGGGCAGACAGAACGGGTAAATCAGGTGTTGGAAGACATGTTGCGGGCATGTGTACTTGATTTCAAAGATAGTTGGGATGACTGTCTTCCCTATGCCGAGTTTGCTTATAACAACAGTTTTCAGGCGAGCATTGGTATGGCCCCCTATGAAGCACTGTATGGGCATCCCTGTCAAGTACCGCATTGCTAGGCAGAGGTTGGCGAGAAGAGTTTAATTGGCCCAGAGTTAGTGCAGGCAACCTTAGAGAAGATCGACATTGTCAGGCGTCAACTTCTGGCAGCATAGAGCAGACAGAAGAGCTACGCCAAAACAAGGCGACGACCACTATAATTCGAGATTGGGGACCATGTATTCCTAAAAGTTTTTTCAATGAAAGGAGTCCTCCAGTTTGGAAAGAAGGGGAAGCTCACGCTGAGATTCATTGGCCTATTCCAGATACTGGATTGAGTGGGTGTGGTAGCATACCGCCTTGCTTTGCCCACACCACTCACAGGCGTGCACAACGTATTTCATGTATCGATGCTAAAAAAATACGTTCCTGATCCTTCCCACATTATTAGATGGGAGCAGGTACAGTTGAGTGAAGATGCTACTTATGTACTGCGACCGACACGTATTCTAGACAGGAAAGAGCAGGTGCTGCGTAGTAAGGTTATCCCGCTTGTGAAAGTACCGTGGACACACCACACTGAGGAAGAGGCTACTTGGGAAACAGAAGCTAAGGTCCGTAAGAACTACCCTCAGATTCTTGAGGAGTACGAAAATGTACTAATTTCGAGAACGAAATTTTTCTTTAAGGGGGGTAGATTGTAACATCTCGAAAAAATCTGTACAAAGATCCGAGTACTACCTCAGGCAGAAATCACAAAGGGCCGAATCTTTTAGAAAAGTAGATGAAAATTAATTAAGTACTAAACTAAATTAATTAGTGGAATTAGTTTGAACCACTTTCTATACGAACTGCAAGACCCAAAACTAGTAGAATCATTAGCTCTACATTACCTAAAAATCTACGATCAATCTTAAAACTCAGTTGCTCATAGGAACACATTAAAACTCCGTATCGGACCTAGACCGGGCGTCGAAAGTCTGATTACCACGAAACTATACGGTTATGACTATCTTGCTGGGCATGACAACTATCGCGGGAATCGAGCCCGAATTGTTTCCAGAAATGCAAAACTAGAGCCCTGAGTAAAGTGTGTAAAAAATGCGAATATCTTTAAAAAATGAACTTAGATTTAAGTGAATTGGGTCATTCGCTTGCAGGCCAAATTTAAGGTTTCTGACAATCAGATTCTGACCCAACTACACCCTCGGATCAGGAAAATTTCCCTACACAGGTCAGTGTACTTGTGGCCTTGATCGAGTGACGATGACTGTTGAACTGAAACTGGTCCTCATCAGTCGATCCACTAATCCGATTGGACCAAAATCTTAACCTGATGTAGATCCATTGTCAGAGAACTTTCCTCGGACCGTATGCAAGAAAAGGACCTCCAAATGATCCCCGTTGGACCGGAACGTACAACTTTTGGCTATAACCTAAGTATACCATAGTCCTAGGGCCATTGACATCAGTTCTGGGCCTATATAAGGGCCTTAACCCACCCCTCTCTCATTCCAAATGAAATTCCTAACCCTAAGAGAGAGAAGAGAGAAAAGAAAAGGAAAGAGTGAGGAGAAGAGGGAGAGAGTGAGAGATAGTTGCTCGGATTCGATTCCACCGCTCCATGTGCCAAATCATCCTACCTGTATCGCTAAACCGGCGATTTCGACACCATTTTTGGATAAGGAATCCTAACCCTAATATGTTTTAGGTATCTAGATAGATGAATCGACGAAATAGCTAACATATTTCGTGATTCAGATAGCCTTTGTACCGTAAACAAAGGCGTAGTATTCAAACTGAGTTCGATACGAGTTTACTGACGAAAGGTGCGGACTATAAATGTTTAGATTATGGTTTTCAAGGCTTTCAATGTCAGTTAATGATTTATGACTGACTTGATTGCTGTCACATGTGCTTAGATGCGATGTTTTCCAATTTTTATACTTATATATGAACTATGTTAAAATTAATGCATTCCATGTGTTTGTGGAAATGTTTGTATGAATGTGGAATTATGATTTGTGCTTTCCATGATTGATTGTTTGAGAATACATGATTGTTCGTGTGGTAACTCCCTTGTGAAAGGATTTGCTAAAATATACGTTATAACTAATTTATTACATGTATGTCGATAGGTGTAGTCTAAGTGTTTGATAAAATGCCTGAATGAGAAAATGCATGTTAAAATGTATTTAATGAGGGTATTGAAATAGGATTCTCAATCACCTTATCTATAGCTACAGTTTCCTTTATGTAACCTATCTTACTACTACATGATTTATGGATGAAGTGCCTATGTATGATAACATGTGCACTATGTGTTTGTTGAAATGCTCAACTGAGATTTATATTTAAATTAGTTGTCACATGCTATTTGACTATCACATATGAATGCCTACTGTGTTTGAATATGGTTGGGACTACTGCGTAGTCCAGGCAATCGGTAATGATTCCCGAATTAGTGGCTGAGGTCGTTTCGCCACACAAGACACGTGCGATGAATCCGAGTCGTACGCTGTTTGTCGACAGCCAAGCACAAGGAGATTTAGGAAGAGTACCTATAACTTTACTAATAGGCTTTAAAGCAGCCAGCAAGCAACGGCTTCAAAACGTACGGTTCCTTTGAGAAGGGTGTGATACCACCACCTATCAGGCCCGACGAACGGTCCACAGAGCTGCATCCCTACTCACCTAGTCTATGCACATCACTCTCTCCAAGAGGTTGGCCGCCTATCCTAAATCTTCCCATTTCCAAGAAGATCTGGTTAGGGCACATGGAGTGCTTATGCACTCCATGTCGATTATTTCAACGGGCGCTCGTATCAGTCGAGCTTGTCAAGTAACCCGATTGACCTAATGTATGTTCACTATGTATGGACGTTATTGTTTGAATCTAAGGCACCACTTACCAGTATAAAGCCAGTTTAACCTTGGTACCATGATCCGCTAAGACTCATGAGCCGGGTATGGTGGTATGGGAGACCGTGGTCTAGTTGTCGGCCTACGCTGGGGTGACGAGCCTCCCCGTACTGTCCAGTGAGCAAACCAAATTCGTGAGCCGAATGCGATGGTATGAAACACTGTATTCGAGTGTCGGCCTACACTAAGGTGAAAAGCATTCCCGTAGTGACCTCGAGTATAAAACAGGCCTATGACCAAGTGACGAGCCTCTCTTAGTGACCTCGAGTGTGAATTAAGACTACGCTGAGATAACGAGCCTCTCGTAGCAACTTATACTGTGAACTCGCGAACTTGCCTATCGTATGTGATTAACTAGGATTGGCGACCCTACATGGATTAAGCTTTGGAAAAATGATATAAAGGAAGGTACCTTAGTTTTTTAAACTTGCTGTATGAATAAGTCTAAGTAAGAACTTGGCTAACACGACCATGCACTGCATTGCATGTGCCTTTGGCGTGGGTGTTGAGCACAGTGGGAGTTAAGCATGCGCGATCGTGAGATGATGTCGCAGTGGGAGTGCAGGCGAGGGCATGCATCATTAATACATACCATTCTTGCATTAACAAGAGTACTTAGGACTTGATTGTTGTACTGCTTTATCATTACTGATTGACTGAATTGATAACATGTTAACCTTTGCCTTATAGCACCACTGAGTTGATCACTCACTCCCACTCTGGGACGGTGTTTTAAAACATCAACCAGACCCTATTTTAGTTTCAGGTGATGACGATGCTTACAAGATGGAGCCTGTCTTCTATGATGAGAATGAGGAGTTCTCCTATATGCAACTCTCTGGCGGGTCTATATAGACCTAGAGTTGTGTCACCGGGGCTACAGGGATATAGATTAGATGACATTACACTTTATCATTTTGTACATTTTGGAACTATACATGTAATTATTTAACCTGGTGACATTCATACTCTGGGGACTCACAATCACTTATATGCTCTATATATTTATCACTGTCTTCCGCTTGCGTAATTTAACTGTATCTGGAGTATGATATGTTGATTTAGTGTAATCTCATTCATGTTTAATGTACTAATACAAACAACATTTAATCATCATTATCTATGTTACATAAGTGATGCGTTAAAACTCAGGAGCTGAGCTTCTGCTCGACCCCCGATTTTTCAGGGTGTTACAAAGAATCGGAAGAAGAGGATGAGGAGGCCGAGGTAACCAATGAGTCGGTCCCTACCCGGAGATCGACGAAAACTACTGAGTCAACGGCCGAGGGAGTGGAGGCCGGAGATGAGCAGAGGGGTCCAGTTCCCTCGATTTTAACCGAGGTGGATCTGAACAGAATTAGGGCTAGGTACCATGTCCCAGACTTGGTCACTATCTGCCTCCCTCTACGGAGTGAATTACCCGACCGTCCCCCTGTTGGGATGGTCGCTATCTTCCAAGTTGCTCTGCAATGCGACTTACGTCTGCTTCTCTAATGAATAGCTCGAGATTTGCTCTCCCGACTTCAGATAGCGCCCGGGCAAATAATTCCGAACGGGTTGAGGAACTTATTCGGATGCTCGGTGTTATGGGCTGAGATAGAGCAGCCCCTAATGACTATCAACGAATTTCTCCATCTGTTTCAAGTACGACCGAATCTACAGCAGCCCGGCTGGTACTTTTTGTGCGCTTGGCGGAACAAGGGTGGACCTTTGATAACCGATCCACCTACCTCCAACAAGCACTGGAGAGATAGATGGTTCTGGGCATGCGGCCGCTGAAAGACTGTCGAGCCAGGGCCCATCGAGTCTCGTGTTCCTCGAGTACTCTCCCAAGCAGGTGACTCGGCGAACACTTTTTACTTTATCTTCTCGCACTATTATGTCTTTGAGTTTGACTGAATGCATTCCGCAGATATCCCCGAGCGAAGGCCAAAACTTGGAGCTGACGCTTTAGTTAGGATCAAGGATCTAAAGGCGTTAAGTCCGAAGCAGTTGTCTTAGAAGAGACTTCTTTAGCCAGAGCGTCTGCTTGAATCAGGTTTGGACTCGGCCTTAACAGGTACTTTCCAATTGTCCCATTGCATTCCCTTTGAATTCGGTTTATAACTCGTCTTATATTTCCTGATGCAGAGATGGCTGAGGCAAGGCCCATTCTTCATCTTTGTCTGCCTTCCAAGATGAAGGCCCCTCTGAGATCAGAGGCTCGGCCTCCACCTCCGAAGAAGCCAAAGACGGTTTCGAAGGCTAAGGGGCAAACTGCCCCGGCCGTCCCAATTGTGATAATCCCCGACCTGGAATAAGGGGCGGAAGTGGCGGACGCGGTGGCTCCCAAGCCTCAAATGGCTTCCGAACCTCAAGTGGCCCCTGAGCCAGGACCTGTTGCAGAGCAGGTTCCGAAGCCTACGGGGGATGAGAGGAGAGGAGAGCCTTCAAGGGGGGAGACGACTCAATAGGAGACATCGTTCTTCCATCAGGCCGTGTCGGACATAGTCCCTTGGGCGATATCCCATGGGAGTGAAAAAGAGTTCGTTGCCCTCTTCCAAGCTCCCCAGAGGCGGACTCTCTCTCATGCGACAAAGATTCTTGTCGAGGTAAGACTTGGACTTCTCACTTGTCTTACCGATTCCTTCGAACTTAATCTGACTTTACATCTTTCTTTTACAGTTTGCAACTTGTTTGCTCAAGGCTAGTTCGGATCTGGCCAAGGCTCAGAGTCTAGCAGTGGAGGCGAAAGCAACTCGGAAACAGGCAACGGAGGCGGAAGCACAACTTGAAGCTGCCGTGACTCGGCTTAACATAATGGTCGGCGACTTAGGGTTTGCAAGGAAGGCCGTCGACGACTCTAGAGCCGAGGGTGCTCGTTTGGCCTTGCAATTGCAGAGGCCTGGGAGGAGAGTCGGCTAAGTTGCCAAGCTCTAACTGCTTCCGAGGAGAAGTTGTCTCGGCTTAGGACCGAGACTAAGATTGCCCTTGAGCGGGCCAAGGCCCAAGCCTTAAAGGATTTTCTTGAGTCCCGAGAGTATCAAGAGGAGCGGGATCGGTTGTATCAGGATGGTTACACTAAGTGTGTAAAACTGATGAAGGAATCCTTCCCCAATCTTGATCTTTCGAGATTTGATGAAGGTGCCTCTGGGTCTTAAGGTCAGGAGGCCGAGGCAGCTGGGTCTGCTGATGCTGCAGCTGATCTCGTGGTCACTCTTAAGTTAGCTCCTGATGAACCTTGGAGCTGGTTTGAAGATGTCAAGCACTTTAAGCACACCAAGCTTCAGGCACCTCAAGCACATCAGGCGGGCTCGAATGCATCTGCAACCGAGATGGGACATAGTGTATCGCGGCCGACTCTTTTTGCCTTTATCTTTGTTATTCTATCAATGTAATTTCAAAGTAGAAACTAATGTAATCCGATGTAAAACACATACGAATGAATGAATATACTCGGTTTTCTTATTCATTTGACTCAGTTTACATGTCTATCATTCTTTGCTTGATCGGATTTTTCCAATTGCTCAACGGTCGACCTAATGATAATAGGATTTTAGATGTTCGGCATTCCAAGGATGGGGGAGCCTAGTTGGATTTCTAACCGATACGTTTCAGGTCAGATGGTGCTTGAGACTATATAGGGTCCTTACCAATTAGGTCCCAGTGTGCCTGCACCATCTTCCTTAGTGTTCGGGAACATTTTTCGGAGGACCATGTCTCCTACTCGGAAGTGTCTAACCTTGACGCGGGCATTATAGAACCGAGCTACTTGTCGTTGCCGAGCCACTATACATAGGCGAGCCCCTTCCTTTTGTTCTTCTAGAAGGTCGAGTCCAAGGGCTAGCAATTCTTCATTGTCTCGCTCATTAAACGAACTAACCCGAGCTGTAGGCAGTCCGATCTCGACTGGAGTGACAACATCCGATCCATATGCGAGAGAGAAGGGAGTTTCTCCCGTGGCCGTTCGAGCAGTGGTCCGGTATGCCCATAGTATCTTAGGAAGCTCTTCTGCTCATGCTCCTTTAGCTCGGTCAAGTTTAGTTTGGAGATGTTGTTTGATGATCTTGTTGACTGTCTCGACCTATCCGTTTATCTGAGGATGATGGGGGGATGAGTAGACATTTCTGATTTTGAGATTATGGCACATCTCCTGATACTGTCTGTTGTCAAACTTCTTCCCATTGTCGGTAATAATTGGTGTCCCGAATCGGTAGATGATGTCTTTCCAAACAAAGTTTGTGATCTTTTGATCAGTTATCCTAGCCAATGGCTTGGCTTCAGCCTACTTTGTGGAGTAATCTACCGCAACAATGGCAAAGTTTGTTTGGCCTTTCCCCAAAGGGAGTGGTCCGATAATGTCGATTCCCCACTGTGCAAAGGACCAAGGACCGACCATAGGAGTCAGCTCCTCGGGGGGTTGTCTCAGAATGGTTGCGAATCGTTGGCATTTGTCGCAGATTTAGACAAGCTTGCGGGTGTCGTGCTGAACGGTTGTCCAGTAATACCCTTGTTGTAAAACCTTATGCGCTAGTGATCGTCTTCCCGAGTGATTCCTGCAAATCCTTTCATGGATCTCCTGCAGTACATAATCAGCTTCATGATGATTTAGGCAGCGTAGCAGAGGAGTGAAAAATCCTTTTTTATACAACACCCCGTTAAGTATGGTGTAACAAGAGGCTCGGATCTTCAATCGTCGTGCCTCGGCACGATCCTCAGGCAACTTTCCATTGCCGAGATATTGGACGATTGGGTCGAGCCAAGTGGGTTCCGAGTCCATCGAATGTATGATCGAGCTAGGTGGATCGTCGATACTAGGCTTAACGACATACTCAATGGGTACGGACCTGGGTATATTGTCTTTGTCTGCAAAAGCAAGTTTTGCCAACAAGTCGGCCTTAGCGTTTTCTGCTCGAGGAATCCGAGTGACAACACAGCTAAAAACCCTCGATCAATTCTTTGGCTTTCTTCATGTATGCTTTCAGTTGCTCTTTATGTGTTTGATACACGTCTGTGACCTGATTGACGACCAACTGCGAGTTGCCGAATACATTGAGATGAGTAACACCCAAACTGGCTGCTAATCGGAGGCCAGCCAAAAAGGCTTCGTATTCTGTTGTATTGTTCGAGGCTTGAAATCCAAGTCGTAAGGCATATTGCATGTAGGTTTGATCGAAAGTTTCCAAGACAACTCCTTCTCCGCTTGCCTTAGAGTTGGATGAGCCATCGACAAAAAGCTTCCAGGGGGTTGGGCTGGGCGATGTCTCGGGAGAAGCAGTTAGCTGTTTGGTTGGAATTCACTGAGCTCTATTGCCCACTTCGTCAGTCGGTCGGAAGCTTCTGGTTTCTGAAGAATCTGACGTAGTGGAAGGTCGGTCATGACGACAATAGTGTGAACTTGAAAGTATGGCCGAAGTCGTCGTGAAGAGACAACTAGGACTAGGGCTACTTTCTCCAGAGGCGAATATCTTGTTTCTGCCAGTAATAATGCTTTACTGACGTAATAAACCAGAAATTGCTTTTCTTCATGTTCACGTATCAAAGCTGAGCTTACGACTGCGTCGGAGACCGCCAAGTACAATAGCAAAGCATCCCCAGGCTCAGGTTTCGATAAGACAGGTGGAGATCCGAGGTATGATTTTAACTGCTGGAACGCAGCTTCACACTCTTCCGTTCACTCTACCATTTACCGACCTTTTAGTTATTTGAAGAACTAGAAGCACTTATCGATAGCTCGAGAGAGGAAGCGGTTGAGCGCAGTTGGTCCTCATTTCTGTCGGATCTGTCAGTTAGGTCGGATCGATGTTGAGTCGGTAGGTCATTACCGAATGATCGATCCTGGGCATATCTTCATGACTCCATGTAAATACATCAGCGTATCGGCGGAGCAGTGATATCAGCTTGTCTTTCAGAGGCGACTGTAGAGACAAGCCAATCTGTACTTTTTGGACTCGTCTGTTTCAACCAAGGGTACTGGGATAAGGTCTTCTACCAACTGTCCTTGCTCATGTGTCTCAGCCTGAGGATCCAATGATTCAATCATGGTTACCTCGGTTGGAGCCTTTACGGCTGTCACATAACAGCCCCGTGAGTTCTGTTTGGTCACCTTTTATGACTCCTCCCGACTCGGTCGGAAATTTCATGGAGAGATGGTACGTTGACACCACAGCTTGGAGAAGGCACAGAGAGGGTCTACCGAGTATAGCATTGTAGACTGATGGTTAGTCGACTATCAGGAAGTTGACCATTACTGTTGCCTGGTGCGGAGAGCTACCCGCAGTGAGTGGTAACTAGATGACTCATTCGGGGAGTGTTTGTCCACCAGAGAATCCGATTAATGGGGTGTGAACTGGCCATAATGCCGATCGTTCGACACCCATTTTATCGAACGCTTGAGTGAACAGTACATCTGCGGATGACCTTGTGTCAACGAGAATGCGGAATACCTCGCGGTTCGCTATCATGAGGGTGACGACTAATGCGTCATCATGCGGGTGATGGATACCCCGAGCGTCTACATCAGTGAACGATATACAATATTTCTCCCTTTTCTTTTCTTTCGAAGGCCGATCTAGTATCAAGAGTTTTGGACTCGGGTCGACTGATGCTCCTGGCATGGTTTTTGCGAGCATTGTTTGAGTCGCCTCTGCCTCGGGGACCACCGACGATGGTTCGGATTTCTTCCGTCTGTCGGTTATATCCCGAACGTTCTTCCGTTGTCCCGATTATTTCAACGTGCTCTTTGAGATGGCCTTCTCGGATGAGCCTTTAGATTTGCTACTTCAAATAGTAGCAATCACTCGTATTGTGCCCCGTGATCGCGATGAAAATGACAGTATTTGTCTTTGTCCCGTCGGTCGGAATTGCCGCGGAGCTTATTGGGCCAGTTCATAAACCTTTCATTCTTTATCCCCATAAGGACTTGCTCTCATGACGTATTGAGCGGAGTATAGGTTGAGAACTTGTTATTGGGCTGCTTATTCATCTTGCGATCGTCGCGAGATCGATCCTCCTTTCGCTTCTTACCACCAACCGAGTCAACTTCCTTTTTTGCTGACTCTTTGTCCGAGGTTTTCGCGTTCTGAGTGGCCTCGCACATGATCCGAGTTTCTTCAGTATCCGCATATTTATCCAATCGAGCCATGAATTCTGTCAAAGTAGTCGACGAGTTTTTGTCCAAGGAGGCCAGAAACGGCTTGTTCCTTACACCTTGCATGATTGAGTTAAGTGTTGTTTCATCCGAGTGTTTTCGAACTTGGAGTGACTCGAAGTTGAAGCGTTTGATGTAGTCTTTCAACACCTCTCCCTCTGTTTGAACTATATTGTTCAAGTGTACTGGTGGCTTCAACTTTTTCTTCCCACCAATGAAATTGGTGAGGAAGGCATCGCCGAGCTTTGTGAACGAGCTAATGGACTTTGGTTTTAAATGTTTGAACCAAAGCCGAGCTACGTCGGCTAACGTGAGGGAGAAAGCTCGGCACATTATAGCGTTCGAGGCATCATGAGCTCCATATACGTCCAAAAGGATTCGATGTGCTCGGTAGGATCGGTCTTGCCAGTGAAGGGCATAATCTGCGAAAGACGGAATCGTTCCGGTAGCCAAGCTTGCATTATCTGTTCTATGAATGGAGATGTTTTTGCCTCGAGCCTTGTTGGATGTACATCACGGCCTTGTTTCATGTCAGCGATCTCTTCCCGCACTTTCCTCTTGAAGTCCTGGAGGTCAGCTTTTCAGGGTTCGACACTGTCGGCCGTACCCTCAACCCAAGGCCTGCTGCGCCTCCTCCGATCTATTTCGTGTCATAGATCAGAGGTCGGCAGCGGGGTGGTCATGGAATGAGCGGGTGTAGGCTCGACCAGACCCTGGTGGTGACTCTGCTGAGGGACAGATTGCGAAGCGACAGGCTGAGGGTCGGCGACTTGTTGTGGAGCATTCGCCCGGCCACCATCATATTGAGGCGGAACTTGCTGGCGATGGATCTGCTCCAGCATCTACTTCATGTAGTTCAAATCGGTCCTGAGCTCTTAGACTTGCTTATCTAGCCAACCATTTCCTCAGTTCCATTGATTGTGTCTGGTCGAAACGGAGTTTGCTGGACAGGCGGCAGAACCTTGTCGGTTATCAAGTTGGTTCTGCGCCCCTTGGGCTCCGTTTGTACCCGGCGGACCTTCAATTGCTAGTGGTCCAATGACAACGAGTTCAGTAGGCACGTTTTGAGCAATTCTTTTGGTTCTCGCCATTGGAACCTGTTTGAAGCTTCTGGATAGAGCCTGAAAAATGACTTTTCGTATCGTTTCCCACAGACAGCGCTAATCTGTTGATGTAAAAAACTGATGAGTCTCCTTCCGTCCTTCCACCTACATAAAGAAGAAGACAACGAAGACCCTGGCTAGAGCCGAGGAACCTCCGATGCTAAAGTCAGTATGGGGGACGTAGTACGAGGTTTTAGGAGAGTTTTTGCGTACCTTACACCTTGGAGGTCTCCTGTATTTATAGGAATGGGAGGGCCCCGACGTGTAGGGATTCTTCTCCTGATTTCTCGGAGATTTGATTTTGATCTATTTTTGGACTCCATCCGATCCCAAGATCTTCGGGATCAGGGATCCTTTTACTAGATTATTGGGACAACGTTTTTGTTTACACCGTCTTTTCCTTGCTTGGATCGGTCCTGACCGACTCTAGGGATGAGTGGGCCTCGGTTGGCTGCAGGGACAATACTATTTGCCTTCTGTCGGACGAAATGGAACTGATCCTTAGTCGATATCCTTTCTTAATCCGATAGCTGACTCTATAATCAACCTAAGTATGTGTTAGTTTTACAGTTGGTCAGGTGGCTTCTGAACTTTGGGTCTTAATCGACTTTTTTGGATGTTGTTGCCTTGTTTACCGAGTCAACTTTATACATCTTATATGCTTTGCCTTTTGGCCCATGGTTTTATAAACCTCGGTCGGACTTATTGCCTCAGATTCCCGGGTGGTGTCAATAGAGTTGGTTCATTTCATAGCCGAGTCTCTGAATTTGTTCTATTTTTCCCTAACAAGCCCTTAGCCCAGTCAGTAGCTATATACGTACATAAATTATTTTTAAAAAAATAAATAAATAATAAAAAATAAATAAATAATCCATGTATATGTTTCTTCTTTAGTTTGTTTCCTATGTTGGGTCGGATCGGGTCAACTCATCTGGCCTTACCCATTCATAACGTATATGGCAGGCCCGGTCGGGTACCCGATTCAACCCAAGCCTGAACCAGGTACTCAAACGGTCATATTTAGTTTAAACCTCATGTGATGATACCCATTTAGCTTCGCCCATACCCGCCTCAAAGGCGGGTCGGGCCAGTTGACCTGCAGACTAAGCCGACTCATTGCCACCCTTACCTACAGCCTTGTTGGGTCCAGAAGAAAATGGCATTTCCTTTCGGTCAAGAATCGTAGTACAAGTGGCCTGTGATTGGGTGATCCAAACCGTTGATCCGATGATCCCCACATTGAAATGACTATGCCCAAAAAATCTCCTTATTGGGATAATTCCAAGTCCTTGAGTGGTGGCCTGAAACAAAGGACTAAGAAACCAGCAGATACAGCAACTGTCCTGCAAATGAAAGAAAGCAAAATATTGGATGGCGTCGATCTTCTATCTGGGTTATTTTTTAAGGTATCCACGGTGGGGCCCATCAGATCAATGGCCTATTCCAATGAATCCTAGGCCCCGTTTGTACATATCGATAACCTGAGGATACTCAAGAATATCCTTGGGCAGGAGCATCTTGAGCATTAATCTGATGGCCCTACAATGGATGGAACATTTCTGATTAAAAGGCTACAATTGTTACATCTCAGGGATATTTTTCGGTGTGGCCCATTATAAACTGCCTGGATCAATAAACCATGGACCCACAGTACAAAGTGAAGGCTCGAGCCGACTAAGGGCCTGTTTGGGTGCCACTTACATCTCAATTTTGTTATATTAATCCTAAAATGCATTAGATTATGATTGTTGGTTGTCAATATTATTCTAAATCCTTACCAAAGCGAAACATGACCTTTAATTTATAATTCTGATTAATTAAATTGAGATAGTGGCACCCAAACATGCCCTAAGCATATCAATGAGTGGAGGATTACATAATTCATGGAGACCAAACACAAGGCAAGAGCCAGACACGCCCCATGGTGGAGAATAGAGGAATGGCCACTTGCAAGTCATTCGACCATCTTTACCAATATTTAAAGTAGATATTAGAAGTGAATGATAAGAAAGCCATATTTATATAATATTCTAATAATTTTTTCTATTTTTTGTTAAAGGTTTAGATAACGTCCCCAGTTTCATGGGGAGGTTAGCAATGTATCCAATGTTTTAAGTGACATGTGGCATGTCTAGTCATCAATTTGAACCGTTCATTCATTCATACTATTAGTGGCAATTGCTATGGTGTAAAATCATGCTGATCAAATTATATATCCCAATCATCTGATCAATAGCAAGAAAAATGGACCGTCAAGATTGAGTGGAGAAAGAAAACAGTTTGAATCATGATCTTAAAATGTTTATTTAATAGATACAACTTTGAATTTTAAAATATTTATTTAATACATACAACCTTGAATTGCTCATGATTCCAAGGTAGCACTTTGATTTGATGATGCCAACCATCCAATCTATGACTCATAAAAAATGAATGGTTGTAAGAGATTGTCTACATTGAATGAGTTTGGCCTGTAATGACCTACGATTTTGGTTGCATATTACCCATATGTGAATATTGTGGTATTTGCGAGAGCCGATGTTCACTTAACTAAGGATTGTCTTACAATCCTCGCATTTCAGAGTGTTGCACGCTCAAGTAAATGCTATGAATGTGTATCAATGTCCCTTTGGTACACCAAATTCTAACATGTACACTTTCGATTGGCGGAATCGTTCAAATTTCAGTTGGAAGAACGGACCGACTGCGAATGCACCCAATAATCCCTAAGGGTCATCTACTGAACCCCCATCAAAGAGAACTCTTGAAGATATGTTGAATATATTCATGCAAGGGCAACTGCAAGCCATAAATGAACTTAAAACCTTGGTTACAAGAATTGAAACATAGCTAAGTGTTAGGGAGAAATGAACCTTTCCAGCCCAACCTCAACCTAAACCTAAGGGAGGACAATTCGAGATAAGTCATCCCAATTCTTCAACCCAACATGTGGAACATGTTAAATCCATCACCACCCTGAGAAGTAGTAAAGACATTAATACAGGAAATCCTAAGAAGGTTGAGAAATATGAGGAATTCATTAATTTAAAGGATGATGATAAATCTAGCAGTGTTCCACATAACATAGAGCCAACATAAGAATATAAGCATGTGGCCCCCTCTCTATAACATCTCATCTCGTCAAAATGGCCAAGTGAAAATCATAATATTTTAGAGGTTTTCGAGCAAGTCAAGATCAACATCCCCTTATTGGATGCAATTAGACAGTTACTGTTGCGCAGCACGCCAACAACACAGTGAGCCTAAATCCCATCTCAAGCCTCACCCACAAACGATAAACAGGAAGAAATATAAACTAGAAACAGATCAAAGAAATCCAAAACAAACCACAAGACAAGATATACGTGGAAAAACCCCAATCTAGGGTAAAAAACCACGGATGCAAACTTCCACTATGAAGAACGAAGATTACAAGGCAATATACTAACCTCTCCCTTAGAAGTACAGAGAAAATCCCTTGCCCACACCTTAGAAATATTTTCCAATATTCACCTTAACCCTAGAATAGCCCCAGGGACCCCAATTTATAGTTTTGACAACTTCCCTTTCCGCATCCCAGTTGCGAAAGGACTTGCGACACGAAATCCGCGAAACTCCTTTCCGCATCCCAGTTGCGAAAAGACTTGCAACATGAAATCTGCGAAACTCCTTTCAACATCCTAGTTGTGAAAGGACTTGAGACGCGAAATCCGCGCATGTGGCTCCACTTCTCAACAGTGACCATCTTTTGTAAAATTCTTAAAGGATCTATATACGGTGAAGCGTAAGTTGAATGTGCATAAGAAAGCCTTCTTGACAGAACATATGAGTGCAATCATAATTCAAAACACTCCCCCAAAATATAAGTGTCAGGCCCATGTCCTAGTATCCATTCCGTTCCGTAGGATCTCGCAGTCCTCCCAGTCGAATTCAAGCGACCCGAGACACATAGATTGCATTTGCGCGTGACCTTAAGTCGCACCCTGTCAAACCAAGTCGACCCAGCCCAAGACCTGTGCCATTGTGACCACGCCGTCACCGCGTTTCTAACACCACGTCTCGTGCGCCAATCCGATGTCTAGATCATAAGATGTGGGCCAACCATGATCATGGTCCTGGGCCGTACGTTGCGGGACCCACCTAACCTATGACACATTTCCCTAGGCCATTATGAGGATGACCTCACCCTAGCTATGGCTACCCTAACTATAGCCAGCCTAGCCCCTAGCCCATGATCACTTTCTCTGCCCCATGAGAGCATGCCTTACATCATCATTGTCTAGCTAAGAGAGCTAGGCAATCATTGAATTTTCTTCTCTATCTCTCTTATCTCTCTCCCTCTCCCTTTCATTTCCCATTTCCTCCATTGCTAACAAGAGAGACAGAGCTCCCTAGAATTCCAGCCACGTCCTCTCGCTAATCTTCCCAATCCAACCATCTAGAGGCCATCTCAACCATTGAGTTTTATTCCCTTGGAGCATTGAAAGCCATTGGTGGAAGAAGAAGTCCTAGATTTAAAGTGGGGTGCTTCTTAGTATTTGATTCTTTGCATGGATCTCCTCCTTTTTAGTATAGGGCAAGTGGGACCCACCAATTAATGGTGGAGATCCCATCTTGGTCCCTAGATGTGGCAAAGGCCCATCACACCCTACATGTATGTATCCATGGTAGGACCATTCTCCATGGATCCCGCCATGAGGTCTCTATGTTATGTACTTGGTGTGGCCACTTAGGCCCCAATTTGTGGTGGAATTGGGATTTCCACCCTTGATATTTTTGTAATTGTGGGCCCACACAAAGATGGGACCCATCTTGATGTATGCATG